>JANKYF010000003.1:28875758-28897144 GCA_029829435.1 Erythroxylum hondense | reverse complement strand
CTCCTGACAAGTTCTAAAAAGTGGGGATGATCCGCCCAACATTTTAGAAACTTGAAAGGAGTGGGAGGCCGATGTCGCGGGGAACCAAATTGAACCACTAAAGAGATGTGGTCTGAAATGTCACGTGGGAGGACCTCGGTAAATGTACTAGGCCATGAGGTGAACCATGCGGAGTTGCCAACACTCCAATGCAAGCGCCTGAGGATAGAATCCTGTCCCTCCTGACCATTATGCCAAGTATAACGCAGCCCCCGGTAACGCAGTCGGAGCAACGCGGTATCACGTAAACACTCCCCAAACTCATCCATAGACATTTTTTGGTCATTTGGGCCTCCTTCACCCGTACATGTCCGTTAAACAGACATGGATGTCCGTTTAACGGACATCCACGAAAAAGATGATGATTTTGGAGGTTTTTAGAGGCAGAATATCATTTTGTGGTCTTCGTGAAAGTTGTATGCCTAAATGTCTTCTTTCTAATGGTCTAAAAAGGAACTCAATTCCATTTCTATATTGAAAGTTATGTCGATCGCGCCAAGAGATGTTTAAATTGATTTCGGGTGTAAACATGGTTTACTCTTTTGGGCATAACTCCCTCATCTGACCTCCAATTGATGTGAATCTTAGACCAATACATTCCTAAGACATATATTTTCCTCTACATAAAAATTTGTCACCTTTGAAGTTGAATTGAGAAAGTTTGTTTTAAAGTAAGTGAGAGGTCGGTTGGGGAGCATGTTTGGGGTATGAGCCCTTTTAGGCTTTTTAAGCATATCTTGAGTTATATAACTCAGTTTGGGGTGATTCTTGTTTCAAAACGAACTCGAGTTTTAAAAATACAAGTTGTATGAATAAGTCAACTTATGAGTTTGTTGATTATTTAGTGTGCGCTCATCACGAATGTGGAGTTACAATTAATGACCCTGCAAGGTAATAAGCGCAAGGTTCATGATTTTGCAGGTTAAATTCTGGAAACAAGTTTTGTTTCGTGGTGAGGAATCCCTCCCTCATGGGTTCTGGAATTTGAGTTTTGTTTTGGATAAGTTTTCCAAAAAGGGAAAATGTATTGATTTGTACGAGTTTGAAAAAAAAATTTACACGGATTCGGATAGGTATAGTCTAGAGTTTTCAACGCGACGTTTTTTTCTAAGTATTTTGTTTTTGTAACTCCGTTCATTCGATTCTGCCTTCGATTTCCGCCTTCAGTTTGTATTCGCATTCGATTTTTGATTTATTTCGTTTTGCGATCCGCTCCGATTCGATTCGTCTTCATTCTTTTAGTTCATTTTGATTGTCGATTTGTGTTTTCAGTTTTGAGATCCGTTTGTAATTTGATTTGACTTCGTATTTGATTTGTTTGGAGGTCAAATCTGCTTTCGCTTTGTTTCTGCCTTATGATTTGACTGAACCGCTTCGTGATCCGAGTTGTTATTCGCTTCGCTTTTGTTCGTTCCGCCTTTGTGTTTTCGTCTTTTTGTTTCCATTTTTCGGTTTGGGCCCGGTCTCCGGATCGGTTCCCAACACAGGTGGTGCCACTTGCAAGCATCCTCCCTCACCACTGCCGACAAGGCCTCTGTAGGGAGGAGCGACAACCCACACCATCCACCATTCCATGAGTTTTCAACAAGAAATAACCCAGAAATCATCTCTAATGGCAATTCCACACCCACTTACCGCATCATCAACACCCATCACCAAAGAGAAAGGAGTCAGCATTGATGGAGGCTCACCGAGGGTTGTTGGAGCCAATGCTATTGTAGGGGAGTCCGTAGCCCCACCGTCCATTCCAAACACCGATCAGTCCCTATGGAGTCTCCGATTGCCACAAGGCCCTTCTCATCGAAGCCAATCCATCGACGGTAGCAAGGGAGGAGGACGTGCGGCTATGGGTGGAGTTGAAGCATCTGTAGGTGATGAAGGAGGGGTGAATGCCAAGAAGGCCCTTCCATCCACTATTATTCCCAATTTTGCCTTGGTGTAAGTAAGTACAAAAATGCCCTTTTGTATAATTCCAGTAATGCCCCTACTCCTATTATGCATGCACAACCTAGGAAGAAAACTATTAAAAAACCTGTCGATTTCTCTTGAGCGGAGAAAATCTGAATTACTAATTCAAATACTAGATTTTGGTTTTCGGATATACCCCATGACACTTCGGTTGGGCCGGTGGTAATTCCAGATGATTATATAGCTGATAGTCTCCACCAGTGGACCCAATGTTTAGTCATTTTTGCCCAGGACATAATATGCCTTCCCTTACTATGCAATCTATTACCCTGAGGGCATGGAAGGCTCTTGGTCTTGAGGATGTTATATCCACAAGTACCGAGTTTTTCCTTTTTTGGTTCCATTCAGAGGAGTCTTTACAGTTGATCCTCAAGTAGGGTCAATGAACCTTCGATGGAAAATTCATGGTCCTACAGTAGTGGTACCCCCATTTTGTATTTGACAAATCAAAGGTGTCTCGAATACTGGTGTGGGTTAGGTTACATGATTTACTGTTTCCATTATGGAACGAGCGATGTCTAGGTCTACTGGCCAATAGGATTGGGAGAACCCTTAACTTTGATCAATACACTTCTGACAGGACCCGACTTTCCTTTGGCAGATTTTATGTAGAGTTATCTGCCACAGTTGAGCCAATTTATGAGATCAAGATTGCTAGCGATATGAGTGATGAGATGATTTATGTTCGCATGGAGTATGAATGGACACCTAAGCGGTATTCCAAGTGTGGAGTTTTTGGTCACTCTTGTGCTCTGCCTACTATTGGAGAACCTTAGGTTATGGCTCCCACTCAAGAGGTGGCACTAGATCAGAGTCCTAGAGTTATGAGCCCGGTATAGAGTACTTCTCCTTTAGCTTCCCCTTACCAAGTTCCTACCGATGTTGCTTTAGGGTCCTCAGATGATCATGAAGTTGCTACTGTGGAGCGACTCACTCCCCGATGACTTCCTAGTCCCTCAGAGCCAAGGAAAATTGTTTCTACTGAGATGCAGGCTAGTCCGACTAGGACATCTAGCCCAGCTCCTTTTACAGAGATAAGGACCACTCCTAGTTAGATGCCTTGTATTATGAGTTCCAAGGCCTCTATCCCTAGTAGTAGTCATGGATTTAGATTTGTTGGTACCCTGGGAGACTTTTCACTTGATGACTCTTCAGGTCCCCCTCTATGTCCAAGGTTGACTAAGGATAGAGAGAGAGAGGGATTTACCCCTCTAGTTGATCATTGCAGTGTTATTTAATATATTCCATTTCCTATTATAGGAAGTTAGAATATTAGGGGCCTTAATGGCCCCAGTACTCAACGAGTTGTTAGGGATTGGATTCGGCGTCATGATCTTAGATTGGTTAGCTCTTGGAGACAAAGGTAGTTTCTCATAACTTGGAGGGTGTAGTTTCTGCTACTTGTCAGGGATGGAATTATCTCAGTAATGTAACGGATCAATTAACTTGTCGCATCTTGCTATGTTAGGAACCGAGTGCTTTTGAGATACGAAGTTTGATGTCTACTCTTTAAGGTATTAGTTATGAGGTGACTTAACAGAGAGAGGGTAATATTTTTGGCCTAACAGTAATTTGGCAATACTACCGACTGACGTAGGATGAGGAGTCATTTTATTGGCAGAGATGTTTAGATTCCTTCAGCCAATGCCGCTAGATTCTTCACTCGACATATCCCATAGGATATGATTCCGTCACTGGAGAGCCTCGTTTCGGATGAGGAGATATGTACTATTTTATTCTCTATTATGGAGGATAAGGCTCTAAGACCTGAAGGTACACCTCTTTTTCCTATAAGAGGTGTTGGGATATTATTGGAGCAGACTTTAGAGCAGCGATACGGTATTTTTTCTCTACCTTGGTAATGTCCCTATGGGTGAATTCTACTAGGATCACCTTGATTCCCAAGGTGGAGAGTCCACAGACACCGAGTGACTTTAGGTCGATCTCTTGCTACAATTTCCTTTATAAGTGTATCTCAAAGGTCATTGCAAATAGGTTTAAAGTTGTTCTACCAGAGGTGATTGGGCGAGTTTATATGGTTTTTGTCCCGGGGAGGCAGATCGCAGATGCTATTTTCTTACCCAATAGTTGATACGTGATTATCACCTTGATCACTCACCACCACGGTGTGCTCTCAAGGTTGATATTTGTAAAGCTTTCAATACTATTAGTTAGGAGTTTATATTACTAGGCTTGAGGACCATTGGAGTTCCCAGCTACATGATCAATTGGATTGACGCATATTTCTAATTTGCACATTTCACGATAGCCTTTAACAGCTCACTATATGGTTATTTTCCTGCCACACGAGGGGTGAGACAGGAGGATCCCCTCTCTCCTTATCTGTTTGTACTGACAATGAAGGGTTTAGATGAGATATTGAGCAAGGTGACAGTAGCTCCAGGCTATTGTCATCACTGACAATGTAGGCAGATTTCTCTCACTCATCTTTGCTTTGCAGATGATTTGATGATTTTCAGTCGAGCAAATTTAGTTTGTCTTGTGATCATTTGATAAGCTCTGGCTGATTTTGAGAAGATTTTCGGGTTGGCTATAAACTCGAATAAGAGTCGAGTTTTCTTCTTAGGGATTCCAGAGGTGGAGGTTTCCACTATGCAGCAGGTACTTAGGATTCAGATTGGTTCCCTTCCGATTCGTTATCTAGCGTCCCTCTTATCACCACACGACTGAGACACTCAGATTGTCTTCCTTTAGTCGAGAGGATTCTTTCTCAGATTCGATTGTGGACCTCAGCATCTCTTACGTATGTGGATCGGTTGGAGCTGATCAGATATATGCTTTTCTCTATACAGGTATACTGGTTAGGTATGTTTATTATACTTACTAGCATTACTCACCGCATTGAGAGTCTTTTGTTAGCTTTTCTTTGACAGGGTACTTCACTGTCTCACATTAGGGTTAAGGTGAGATGGGAGTCAGTCTGCTTTCTAAGACAAGAGGGTGGTCTTGGAGTTAAAAGGGTTAGAGATTGGAATAGGGTTGCTATGATTAAGTATGTGTAGAGACTATTACCAATCTCGATTTCGCCTTATAGAATGGCTCCGTTTTAATTGAAGGAGCTTAAGGAGAAATTGGAAGATTTGTTGGAGAAAGGTTATATTAGGTTGAGCTCTTCACCTTATGGAGCTCTGGTTTTTTTTGTGAAGAAGAAATATGAATCATTGCATATTTGTGTGGATTATAGGAAGCTTAACCATGTCACCATTAAGAACAGATATCCACTTCCACACATAGATGACTTGTTTGATCAGTTGTAAGGGGCAAAGGTCTTTTCGAAGATAGATTTGAGGTCAGGTTACCATCAGTTATGGATAAAGGAGTTTGATGAGTCAAAGAATGCTTTTAAAACACGATATGGCCACTTTGAGTTTTTGGTCATGCCTTTTGGGTTGACAAATGCACCTACAGCTTTCATGGATTTGATGAATAGAGTCTTTAAGCCCTTCTTAGACAAATTTGTCATTGTCTTTATTGGTGATATTTTGGTCTATTATGAGAGTGATAAGGAGTGTGAGAAACATTTAGGGATTTCTATGGAGACGTTAAGGAAGAATGAATTGTATGCAAAATTCGACAAATGTGAATTTTGGCTAAAGAAAATGACATTTCTTAGACATGTGATTCCAAAGCAAGGAGTACATGTGGATCAGAGGAAGATAGAATCGGTTGTGAAATGGGAAGCACCTAAGAATGTAGTTGAAGTGAGAAGCTTCTTGGGATTAGCCGGGTATTACAGAATATTTGTGGAGGGCTTTTCCATAATAGCAACTCCACTTTCCAAATTGATAAGAAAGAATCAGAAATTTGTATGGATGGAGGAGTGCTAAAGCAGTTTTGAGGAATTGATGAATAGGCTTACAACTACACCGATTGTGACTTTGCCTTTGGGAAGTGATGGATATACGATGTATAGTGATGCCTCAAGGAAGGGATTGGGTTGTGTGTTAATGCAAGGCGATAGTGTGATTGCTTATGCTTCTAGGCAATTAAAGCCCTATGAGATGAATTATCCTACACATGATTTGGAGTTAGTTGCCATAATTTTTGCAATGAAAGTATGGAGACACTATCTATATAGAGTCACCACCAGGGTGTTTACAGACTACAAGAGTCTTAAATATCTGATGAGCCAAAAGGAGTTAAATTTGAGACAAAGAAGGTGGTTAGAGTTGTTAAAAGATTATGATTTGATGATAGACTACCACCAGAGGAAAGCTAATGTAGTAGCGGATGCACTAAGTAGGAAGTCCACTATGGCACATGTGGAGACAGTATACCTTCCTTAGTTGAAGGAATTAGCCAAACTTAAGGTGACATTGAGGCAAGTCGAGTCTGATTGTGTACTGGCTAACTTTAGAGTGAGGCCATTATTGAATGAGAAAATTAAGAAATTGCAAGAACAAGATGAGTATTTGAGCAGGCTCTGAGAAGAGATTAAAAGTCATAAACCTTCTAAAATAGAGATCAAAGAAGATGGATTAATGATGGTAGGTAATAGATTGTGTGTTCCAGACACGATGGAGTTGAAAGATGAGATTTTAGATGAGGCACACAATTCGTCTGTCCCTTTATTTGGGTTCATCTAATCCTATTGTTTGGTCCAATTTTTAATCCTATAGATGATAGAATCTATCTTTAAGGTCTGCATAAAAGTTGTAGATCTTGAAGTTCTCTTTTGAACCATCTAAATAATACCTTAATATGATATCTTTAGAGAAACTTATGATAATTTTTCCAATTCGTCTGACCCTTTATCTAATTTCGTCTGACCCTATTGTCTGGTCCATTTTTGACCCTACATATGATAGAATTTTTCTTCAAGGTCTTCATAAAAGTTGTAAATCTTGAAGTCCTCTTTCGAACCATCTAAAGAATATCTTAATCTGATACTCATAGAGAAAGTTATGCTAATTATTCTGAAGTAGGTTTAATATAGTTGGGGACAAGTACTGTTTTAGTTTAATGACTCCGAATGCTAGGCTCCGGAAGCGGGGTCCAGCATTGTTTGTCCAATTACACAATAACTATAAATATATTACCCACCAAATTAGCTTGCACAAATCCAAGTCAAGCTTGCCTTTACCCTTGCTATTGGGTAGGATTCCCTTGATTTCTTAAAACAACCAAGGTTTCATTCAAAACAACATTCCAATAAAATTCATAAACTTCAAAAATCGAAACACAAATTTAACTCAAATTTAACCTACCCATAGTCCATCTAAGTTAGAAAACCTAAGACCTAGTTTAGAAACCCTAAAATCAATTGGGTTCTCCTAATCCATCCTCTTCCAACATAAGCCTTTCATTCTCTACCCAAACCCCTTTTCTTTCTAACTACTTCATCCTCAACACAATCCATTCCTTTAATAATCCAAGAGGAAAAGATTGTTAACCTACCTTAACAACTTGATTTCTCTTCTTTTCTTCTTTCACCAAAACCTCTCTTCTTCTCTATTAATTTCGTTTTTCACTATTTCCTCCCTTTAATTCATGTTTTTCTCCTTTTAACAAGTAAGACGGCATATTCTTTTTCAATTTCTACCCCAAATGAGTCCAAAAAGTCCATTTTACCCTTCCTTATAAGCTTATGTCCTTTTATGCTTAAGTGATCTCCCAAAAATATCCTTGAACATCCTTATTACATTAACACTTTAATTCCACTTCACCATTCAATAAATCCTACTAACTTTGACATAATTATAACTCCAAAAAATTAATTCATCTAAACCTCAAAATTATTTTTAATTTATGCTTAACTTCCCTTAAAGAATTTATTCTTCGAAATTCTTACATGAGACATTGAAGAGGTATGGATACTTCTTCCTTATGGCCTCTAAGGGTTCCCACGTGGCCTCTTCCATAGAATTGTTCCTCCGTAGAACTTTAACCAGCTTCACAGTCTTGTTTCTCAAAATCTTTTCCTTTGAATCTAAAATCTCCACTGGTTGTTCTTCATAAGTAAAATCCTCTCTTAATTAAACTTTTGAAGGTTGAACTATATGTAAAGGATCAGACCGGTACTTTTGCAACATCGATACATGGAAAACATTATGAATCTTAGACAACTCTAGTGGCAAAGCTAACTTATAAGCTAAAGACCCAATCTTCTCAATGATCTCATAAGGGCCTATGTATCTTAGACTAAGCTTGCCCTTCTTACCAAATCTCAAAACCCCTTTCCATGGAGAAGATCTAAGAAACACTTTGTCTCCAACTTCAAATTCCATCTCCTTTCTATGTGTATCCATATAGCTCTTCATTCTGTCTTGAGTAGCTTTAAGTCTCTACTTCACTAATTTAATCTTATAAACCATGACTTGTACCAACTCAGGTCCTACAAGTCTCCTTTCACCTTCCTCATCCCACAAATAGGAGTTTTACACCTCCTCCCATACAAAGCTTCACAAGGTGCCATTTGAATTCCTGAGTGATAGGAATTATTGTAAGCAAATTGAGTGATAGGAATTATTGTAAACAAACTTTATTAAAGGTAAATGATCATCCCAGGAAACTTTGAAGTCCATAACATAAGCTCTTAACATTACCTCCGATGTCCATATTGTCTTTTCTGATTGACCATCAGCTTGTGGATGGAAAGTTGTACTAAAGTGTAACTTGGTTCCCAAATCCTCCTGTAAGCTTTCTCAAAATTTGAAAGTGAATTTGGGGTCTCTATCCGAAACTATAGAGCTTGGAATCCCATGAAGTCGGATTACTTCATCCACATATTTCTTGGCCAAGGCATTCAAAGAATCTGTCTACTTAATTGTCAAGAAGTGTGCAGACTTGGTTAGCCTATCCATAATCACCCATATTGCATTATGCTTCTGCTAGTCCTCAACAATCCCATCAAGAAATCAATCATAATATTCTCCCATTTCCATTCCAGAATCAACAGAGGTTTAAACTTACTTGAAGGTGCCTCGTGTTCAGTTTTAACTTGCTGGCACACTAAGCATCTTTTAGCATATTCTGCAACTTCTTTCTTCATTCCTTCAAAGAAAATGCTCTTTCAAATCTTTATACATTCTCGTACTTCCTGAGTGCATAGCATAAGGCGTATTGTGTGCCTCGTCTAGAATCTCTTCTTTCAACTCCAACATGTCAGGAATACATAATCTGTTACCTACCACCATCAATCCATCTTTTTTGATCTCTATTTCAGAAGGTTTACCACTTTTATTCTCTTCCTAGAGCCTGCTCAAATACTCATCTTGTTCTTGCAATTTCTTAATATGCTCATTCAACACTAGCCTCACTCTAAAGTTAGCCAACACACAATCAGACTCGACTTGCCTCAATGTCACCTTAAGTTTAGCTAATTCTTTCAACAAAGGAAGGTATACTGTCTCCACATGTGCCATAGTGGACTTCCTACTTAGTGCATCTAGTACTACATTAGCTTTCCTTGGGTCGTAATCTATCATCAAGTCATAATCTTTCAATAGCTTTAACCACCTTCTTTGTCTCAAATTCTACTCCTTTTGGCTCATTAAATACTTAAGACTCTTGTGTTCTGTAAACACCGTGGTGGTGACTCCATATAAGTAGTGTCTCCATAACTTCAATGCAAAAATTATGGCAACTAACTCCAAATCATCCATAGGATAATTCATCTCATAGGGTTTTAATTGCCTAAAAGCATAAGCAATCACTCTATCGCCTTGCATCAACACACAGCCCAATCCCTTCCTTGAGGTATCACTATACACTATATATCTGTCACTATCTGAAGGCAAAGTCAAAACCGGTGTAGTTGTAAGTCTATTCTTCATTTCCTCAAAACTGTTCTAGCACTCCTTTGTCTATACAAATTTCTGATTCTTCCTTGTCAATTTGGAAAGTGGAGCTGCTATTATGGAAAAGCCCTTCACAAACCTTTTATAATACCCAGCTAATCCCAAGAAACTTCTCACTTCGGTTACATTCTTAGGTTCTTCACATTTCACAATTGCTTCTATCTTCCTCAGATCCATACGTGCTCCTTGCTCTGAAATCACATGTCCAAGAAATGTCACTTCCTTTAGTCAAAATTCACATTTGTCGAATTTGGCATACAACTCATTCTTCCTCAATGTCTCCAAAGAAATCCTTAAATGTTCCTCTTTCTCCATCTCACTCTTAGAACATACCAAAATATCATCAACAAAGAAAATGACAAATTGGTCTAAGAAAGGCTTAAAGACTCTATTCATCAAATCCATGAAAGATGCATTTAACACCCCACTCCCGTATGACCCGAACCCGACATTGATGGTGATATTCAAGTCCGTGCCCTGCTAGGATGGTGTGCTACATCGCTTAGTTAAAACTCAGTATAATTTTTTTTAAAAACATGAATATACACAATGCGGAAGGCAATTAACATTCAAGCTCACCAGTAAATACAATGGCCACGGGGGCCCTTTTTATAAATACAATTTATTTCAGTCTGTTGACTTTACAAATAGACCTAATCATTAATATAACAATTCAGAAAAATACAATTTTTTTCCAGACACAAATGCAGACGCGAACTGATCCCGACCTCTTTTCTCACTCACATGCGGTTGCTATACGCCCGTTGCCTAACGGGGTATTCTTCTAGATCCCGAAAAATAATTGCAAATTTTGGGTGAGTTTTGCGAACTCAGTGAGTGACCATCATCGATGGTTTACCCAGTCACATCACACAATTACCATACGTCGAACTTTATTTCATAATGCACATTCACACACACATCTACATAATTCCACATTCATATTTTTCATATTTGATACAAGCATATGAGATTCACTTTCTATTTATTATTTTGTTGTGACCGAGTGCCTAAACTGTCCCTTGTAGGGCTCATTAATAACTGTCCCTTATCCGTTGGTGGATACAAGGCTCATTAAACGTTGAGCCTGAGGCTCTGAATCACTTATGAGCTCAAAACTCATTTTCACTCGTTGAGCTTAAAGCTCTGATCGGTGGCGACTCTAGTCATAACAGTCATTATGTTTCATTCAACACTTAAGCATATCACAGTTATTTCATAATTTCACATTCAGAAGTACCACATGATTGTTATCACATAAGTATAAGGCATTTTGCCTTTCACTCAATCAAGGAGATCAAATCAAATGCATATGAAATGCGTATGTGATACTTTTCTAATTTATTACGGTGTTGTGACCGAGCGCGTAAAACTGTCCCAATATGGGCGCATTAATCGTTGAGCCTGAGGCTCTGAATCACTGTAGGCTCGAGGCCCAAATACATTGAGCTTCTAGCTCTCAGTGGCTGCTCCGGTCACAACTGTAATTATTTGATCATGCATGGAATGCATATGTAACAATGAGGTAATATATATGTCACAATGAACACATGTGCCAAAATTTACCACATCATAAGCAAGTAGTTCACAAATTCACATACAAGTAGCACTTCTATGTCATAGCTTCCTAATACATCGGACCTTCTGTCCGGAATCCACAATCAAACACAATTCTTAAACCCACCATTATCCACCATAGTTTCTAAGCAAATAATAATTGAGAGAACCGTCTAGGTCACTTACCAGTAGCTTCCGAAGCTAATGCCTGGAAGTCTCGGCAACGTCTGTGGGTTGACGTTCCAAATGCGCCTCTAAAACAATTAAAATACACAAATATTACACGTTGTCAAATTAGGAATATTTAATAATGCACATGAAGCAAATAAAATGTGTACAATGCACGTTCGTGACATTCCCGGTATTATTCCATAAATATTTATCACAAAAATTTTCTCTAATTATTATAAATCCAAAGGCACAAAAATCGCTTAATTCGGACCTCTATAGGTCCAATTATCACTAAAACACGGACCAAAAAAATAATTACTCGGTCCCCTCACTTTGACGTAATTAATCCACATCAATTTCATCTCTAAAAATTTCCAATTTCACATGGACATGAAATTAAATATTTTCCGAATCCGATGCCTCGAGAATCAGGTCAATCGGAGGTCGGATGGAAAAGATAATCACAAAAGAATGAAATTGGGCCAAAATAAATAACAAACTAATAAAATAATATATTAAAAAGAAGAATGGGCTGAGTGCACTGCGAGGGCGACGAGCTTCCGCCTTTCATCATTTTTTTCCATTTTCCACTTAATACCTTCTCTTCTTCCACATAACACAACTCTTCACACAAGTGTCCAAAAATCACAAATGAGATCTCATTAGAAAGATCACAAAAAACCCTATAAGTTTTATGAAGGGCTTGAAATCCAATTTTACCTCTAAAGGTGTCAAAAATGCAATCAAAGTTACTACCTACTCATTATCATCCAAAACAGTGCAACATCTTTCCAAAACTCGTATCTTCCCATTCCCTTTGCCAAAAATTCCAAGATTTATATCAAAAGAAAGATCAGAACATATTATACAACTTTCATAAAGAACTTGAAAGTAAATTCAATCTCTAAATGGGTCAAAATCTCAATCAAAGTGTCTGCCCTGCACATGTCATCCTAACAGTACCACAATCTTCTCAAACTCATAACTTCCAATCCCATTGTCCAACAAATTCATGCTTTAAATCAATGAAAAGATCAGAAAACATGCTACAATTCTTATGAAGGACTTAAAAGCAAATGCCACCTCTAACTAAATGAAATTCACAAATGATTGTGACTGCCCTGTTAAAGAGTATTAAATCAACATATCACCTAAATCATAACCATACTTTTAAAAATTCATAACTTACAATCCCTACATCCAAAATTACCATATTATACCTCATTACAAATCTAAGACATTCCTCTATAACGTTCCATAAGATCACTTGAGCTAATTTAAATCATAACATTCCAGAATTACCTTCGAAGCACAGTAATCACAAAACCTATACTTAGAGACATTTCACACACAAAGCACATTCATTCTTTGAAAAACCATCTGAAAGTTCACAAGTCATAACTTTCAACGTCAAACTTGAAAAATACCATACTTAGTGGCGATAGAAAGATAACAAGAAAATATTCAACTTTCATGAAGACCAAATTCACAAAATCTGTCAACCTTAGCCTAGAACAATTCCCAAAGTTTCAAGTCACAAATCATGCATTGTTAGAAACAGCACTATTCACCCTGCACATGTTGCCCACATTCAAGGCAAAATTTAGAACCCTTCAAGCCACAATTGGATAGCACTTCCTTCATAAAAATTCTAGTCAAACTTCCCAAGTTTAATTTAAGCTAAACCTCATCTCAATAGCATAACTATATCAAAAGTTATGACCGAAACTTTGAAACATACTCACATTCCATTTTCCAGCTTTTACACCTAACTCTACTTCTATCATTCCAATACCATTTCTACACCAATCAGCATCTAATTTAGTCAAGAAATCAGACAAAATTTCATCAAGACCTTCACTTGAACAAGTAACCACAAAATGGTAGCGCACACACACAACTTTCCTTCTTTAATAAACACTCATCTAACATCATCAAACTTAATCCAAAACACTTAATTCACATACTACACATGCTATGTCATTCATCTTCAATCAATCTTAAATCAACCAAGAAATTAACCTACCCATATACACCAAACACAAGTTCATGCAATTAATGCTCAAGACATCACAATAAATGCATCTAACTACCAATTTAAGAACATAAAACATAAATCTTACCTAATAAGCTTTAAATTCTTCAATTCTTCAAACTCTCACAATATTCTACCTTCCTCCCAACACCATACGATCATCACCATCATAAGGCTTAGGTTGGATAAATTTTTTCTTTGTAAACACAAGAAGGAGCAAGCCAAGAAGAAATAAGGTATAAAAAAAAGAGCAAATTCTTTTGGCCAAAGAGGAAGAAGGCTACGAAGATGGAGGAGAAAACAAAGACATTTAAAGCACCAACACCTTAGGAAAAGAGAAGTGTCGTGGAAGACCAAGGAAAGTGGGTCTTTTATTAACCTATACCACAAGGTGGCATGTTAGGCAAGTGACACATGTCACTTGCCACATGTCAACCTCTCAATCCTCCATTTAATTTCTCTCCAATTCAAGTCCAAATTCTAGTCCAATTACTTCCCAAAATTCCAATGGCTCAAAATTAATAATTCCTAAAATCATGTATCTAAATTTTCAGTGCCATTAGACAGTCATTTTTTTTACTACCAGTAACCAGTAAGTTAGCACCTTGGCATTTTTCCTAGTTCGGAAAAGTACCCCGAAAAATTCTAGAAAAATTTCTAAAATTTCTAAAAATGTAAAACACACAAAAACCCACTCCAAGTCAATTTTCAAGCACAAAATCATCTTTTTCACAATAAACACATTAGAGACACAAATATCAGGAAATGCCATGAATGCATGTACAACCATTACATGTGCACAATTCACTATTCATATGTATATATGAATGCATGAACATAGCAAAACAAGTTTAAACGGTCCTAACCCGATGCCAATTACTATTTTACCCTTCCCATCATGTTACAACTCTCCCCTCCTAATAAAAATTTTGTCCTCGAAATTCTTACCTGTTTGGTCGAATAGGTGAGAATACTGTCTCTTCATATGCTCCTCTGTTTCCTAAGTTTCTTCCTCCGTTGAGAGGTTTCTCCATAAGACTTTCACCAATATGATAACCCTGTTCCTCAACTGCTAAACCTGTGATCCCACAATCTTAACCGGCTCCTCAACATAGCTCAGATTGCTAGCCACCTCAATCTCCTAAGCCGGGATCACATGTGTCAGATCCGATCGGTATCTACAGAGCATACTCATATGAAAGACATTATGTAACTGAGACATCTCACTCGATAAAGCTAGCTTATAGGCCAAAAGTCCTATCCGCTCAATGTTCTCATAAGGACCAATGTACCTAGGGCTTAACTTGCCCTTTTTACCGAATCTCAGCATTCCTCTCCACGGTGAAACTCATAGGAAAACTCTGTCTCCTACATTATATTCCATCACCCTCCGATGCTGATCCACATAGCTTTTCTGTCTATCCTGAGCCGCTTTAATTCGACTCCGAATCAATTTCACCTTATCCACTGTATCCTGTATCAACTCTGGGCCCTCAACCATTCTCACACCCTCTTCATCCTAATACAAAGGCGATCGGCACTTTCTTCAATATAAGGCCTCATATGGTGCCATCCCGATGCTACTGTGATAATGGTTGTTATAAGCAAATTCAATCAAAGCCAGATACTGATCCCATGCTCCTCTAAACTTCAATACACAAGCTCGAAGCATATCCTCAATAGTCTTAATCGTCCTCTCACTCTGTCCGTCTGTCTGAGGATGAAAAGCTGTGCTAAAACTCAACCTGGTACCCATAGTAGACTGCAAACTCTTCCAGAACCTCGAAGTAAATCTGGGATCTCAGTCTGATACTATAGACACTAGAACCCCATGCAGTCTTACTACCTCAGTCACATACTTCTGGGCCAACTGATCAAGTGAATTATTCTCCCTCACTGGCAAGAAATGGGCCGATTTAGTTAATCGGTCTACTATGACCCAGATAGCATCATGTTGCCTCGGAGTCTTAGGCAACCCCATGATAAAGTCCATAGTGATTCGTTCCCATTTCCACTAGGGAATAGGCAACAAATGGAGTTTCCCCACTAGAGCCTGGTGCTCAGCTTTAACTTGCTAGCACGTCATACACCTGGATACATACTCTGCCACCCGTTTCTTTATGCCAAACCACCAGAAATGTTGTTTTAAAGTGTTATACATCTTGGTAGTACCAGGATGCATAACAGAGGTGACCATATGAGCTTCCTCCAAAATCCCCCTCCTTAGATCATCCACATCAGGCACACATAGCCTCGGTCCCAACCATAATTTCCCATTTCTCAATTCAAATTTAGAATTTGGATATGCCTTTACTTTCTCCATAAGCTTCACTATATCAGGATCTTTGCTCTGGACTCTCTTGATCCTGTCATGTAGCATCGGTCTGAGTTTTAGAGTAGCTATCAAAGCTCCACCCTGCTCCAGATTCAACTCCACATTCAAAGCTCTCAAATGTACCAGATTAGGTAACCTTAATACTTGAATCTGAGCGGCACTGATATGAGACTTCCTGCTCAAGGCATTTTTCACCACATTAGCCTTCCCTGGGTGGTACTCAATAGTGCAATCATAATCCTTCAGCAGCTCAATCCATCTGCTCTGCCTCAAATTCAACTCCCTCTGACTCAACAAATATCTCAAACTCTTATGATCAGTAAAGATCTGAAAGGTCTCACCATACAAATAGTGTCACCAAATTTTCAGAGCAAATACAACTGCAGCTAGCTCTAAATCATGTACTGGATAATTTACCTCGTGAGACCTCAACTATCTCGAGGCATAAGCAATCACCCTATCATGCTGCATCAGAACACACCCGAATCCCTGATGCAATGCATCATTATATAGCTCATAACCTCTAGTCCCTGATGGAATGGCCAACACCTGTGCAGTAGTCACCCGATGTTTAAGCTCCTCAAAGCTCTTCTGGCACTCCTCAGTCCATCTGAATGCTACATTCTTTCTCAGAAGTTTTGTCAGAGGGGCTAAGATCAGTGAAAACCCCTCGACAAACCTCCGGTAATACCAGGCCAATCTTAGAAAGCTCCGAATCTCCGACACATTCCTTAGAGCTTCCCACTTCATCACTGCCTCAATCTTCTTCGGATCGACCTGTATACCCTCTCCGGTCACTATATATCCCAAAAACACTATCTCATCCAGCCAAAATTCAAACTTACTGAATTTGGTATACAACTGCTTCTTCCTCATAATCTGCAAAACAATCCTCAAATGCTCAACATGCTCCTATCTGCTCCTCGAATACGTCAAAATGTCATCAATAAATACAATCACAAATTAATCAAGGTAGGGCTGAAAGACCTTATTCATCAAGGCCATAAAAAATGCCGGGGCATTAGTCAACTCAAATGGCATCACTAGAAACTCGAAATGCCCATACGTGCTCCGAAATGCACTCTTAGGCACATCAGCCTCTGCTATCTTCAGCTGATAATACCTTGAACTTAGATCCAGCTTAGTAAACACTTGAGCTCCCTGCAACTGATCAAATAAATCATTGATCCTAGGCAGTGGGTACTTATTTTTCACTGTCACCCGATTCAGCTGCTTGTAATCGATGCACAATCTCAAAGTCTCATCCTTCTTCTTTACAAACAACATAGGAGCTCCCCAAGATGAAACACTGGGCCTAATAAAACCCTTCTCTAGTAACTCCTGCAGTTGAGTCTTCAGTTCTTTCAGTTCCACAGGTGCCATCCTATATGGAGGAATAGATATAGGAGCAGCTCCTGGAACTAGGTCAATCGTGAACTCTGTTTCTCGATCCGGTGGTAAACCCGGTAGCTCATCGGGAAACACATCTGGAAATTCCCTAACCATGGGAATGTTCTGAAGCTTCTACTCCAATCTAGTATCAATGACGTGGGCTAGATAAGCCTCACATCCTCCCTGCATCAATCTCAGTGCACTCAAGAATGAGATCATCTAGGCTGGCACTGCCTGACTAACTCCTCTAAACACTGCTCTAGGCTGACCAGGAGATTCTAATACAACCTCCTTGGTGTAGCAGTTAATGATGGCCCTATGGGCAGTGGGCCAGTCCATGCCCAAAATCACATCAATCTCTCTCAACTGTAAGACTATCAGGTCTGCCTTCAACTCTGCTTGATCAATCTGGATCGAGCACCCCTTGCAGACCTCTCCTAAGGCAGTAGTACTCCCTAGAGGTGTGCTCACCTCTATCTCATACTGTAATAACTCCTATCACCATGCAGTATACATGCCAAATGCGGTGCGATAAAAGAGTGTGTGGATCCTGGATCTAGCAGTACAAATGCTTTAAAATCAGAGATAAGAAGCATACCTGCTACCACATCTGGGGAATCTTGGGCCTCCTTCCTAGTCATGGCATAGACCCTGGCCTGGGACTGCGGTCGGCTACCCCGTCCCTCAGTCCTCACAAAAGAATCCTCAGCTCTACCTCGGCCTCTACCTCAGCTCCTCTGCCCGGATCCACCACTTCGACTCTGTTGCACCGTGGTATTACTCCCAGATTGCCCACTGACAGTAGACTGAGCTCCAAAAGTAGCAGGGCAATCCCTGATCTGGTGGTCTATGGAGCCGCATTTAAGGCAAGCTCCAATCAGGCGCCAACACTCCCCACTGTGCCTCTTCTCAAAGTGCTCACAAACTGGAGGCTGGGTCTGTCCTGAACCTCTTCCACTGCCATTACCAGTCTATGCAAACCTCCGTTTCTACCCAAATCCAGACTGCCTAGATCCACCTACAGATCTAAAGGCTCTGTTCTGGAGTTTACTGAAACTCCTGCCAAAACTGCCCTGACTGTCGCCTAGTCTCTTTCCTCTAGATCCCTGTCCAGACTCAGCCTGAGTTACCCTCATCAGCTGCTCAATCTGTACTGCAGCAACTCTCAGCTCAATAATAGTGCCCATATCTGATCGGGCTAACCTAGTATGGATCTCCATATTCAGGTCATTCTCGAATCTCCGGCACTTATCTGCCTCAGTAGGAATCAAAACAGTAGTATAACCCATCAGCTTATTTAATCTCACCTCATACTCAGCCACAGACATCCTGTCCTAGTTCAACTCCAGAAATTCCTGCATCTTCATATCGAGATAAATCTTGGGCATATAATTATCCTTGAAAGCCCTCAGAAAATCCTCCCACTTTAATAGGCAAGGCCTGGTGGTACTGCCCGGGACAGTCTTCCACTACTGGTAAGCTGAGCCCTGCAAGAGAGACACTGTATAATCGAACCTCTCATCAGGTTCGCAATCCATCTGGTCGAAGACTCTCTCAGTCCTCTCAAGCCATCCCTTAGCCTCGGCAGGGTCTGTACTGCCATAAAAACTTACAGCTCCCTGCTTGCACAGCCTATCATACCTCCTCTCCTGTCTCATGGGATCTCTAGGAGGCAACTCCTCAAGTTGAGGCACCGAGGACTCCCTACTGGCTCCGACCGATCCTTGGTCAGCTGGTTGATCAACCTGATCACCTAAGACGGATGACCTATAACAAAACAATAATTTCAATCAATTTCTTTATTTATCAAAATAATTCATGCCTAAATAGTCTACTAGTCCCAACAGATGCCAACCATGCTCTGATACCACCTAAGTGTAGCGCCCCCTTACCGCAGGGTACACACTGGGACACCCGCAGGTCATTCCGATACATATCCTCCAATAAGGGTGAGCTACGGATAATTACCATAAACACTCCACTTGGCATCAAAATAAAACATCAATATAAAAATCGCAAACTTTTTGAAACCAATTTTTTCCCCTCATTTCATTTCATAGAAACCAAAAGTTTACACATCTGTCAGTTTTCACTATTTGTACATCACCCCAAAACCATAGTACAACATGCTACATGAAAGAGGAGAAATACTGCAAATCTATCTAGGTCATCCCAAAAGTCCCAGCTGACCGACCTGTGAGCCATGACCTCTCTCGACAAAATGATCTACACGGCTCCAAAAGTCCCTCTGGAGCTAGGAGTCTACTCTCGGTCCTGAAAAATATGTTGTAATTTTAGGTGTGTTTGCGAACTCAGTGAGGTAACCATCATCGATGGTTCACTCAATTCATGCAACAATCAGGCATATCACAATTATTTCATAATTTCACATACATCAGAAGTACCACATGAGCACATCAGTAACACATTTTATTTTGACATAAGCATAAGGCATTTTACCTTTCACTTAATCAAATATATGTAAGCAAATGCATATGAATTGCTCATGTGACCCTTTTTTCCAATTTATTACAGTGTTGTGACCGAGCGCCTGGACTATCCCAATATGGGCACATTAATCGTTGAGCCTGAGGCTCTAAATCACTGTAGGGCTCGAGGCCCAAATACAATCGTTGAGTTTTTAGCTCTCGGTGGCTGCTCCGATCATAACTGTCATTATCTGAGTATGCATTCATGTATGAAATGCATATGTGACAATTTAGCAGTATATACATCACAATCAACACATGTATAACAATTTATCACATTACAAGCAAGTAGTTCTCAAATTCACATACAAGTAGCACTTCTATGTCATAGCTTCCCAGTCCATCGGACCTTCTGTCCGGAATCCACAATTACAATCAATCTCAAACCCACTATTATTCACCACAAAATTATAAGCAATCAATAATTGAGAGAACCATCTAGGTCACTCACCAATAGCTTCTGAAGCTAATGCCTGGAAGTCTCGACAACGTCTGTGAGTTGACGTTCTAAATGTGTCTCTATAACAGTTAAAATACACCAATATTACCAAGTGTACAATCAGAAATGTTTAATAATGCACATGAAGAAATTAAAATGTGTACAATGCATGTTCATGACATTCCCGACATTATTCCAAAAATTCTCATCACAAAATTATCCTCTAAATTTTAGAAATTAATAGACACCAAAATCACTCAATTCGGACCTCTATAGGTCCAATTATTGTTAAAACACAGACCAGAAAAATAATTACTCGGTCCCCTCACTTTGACCTAATCAATCTACATCAATTTCATCTCTAAAAATTCACAATTTCACATAGAAATGAAATTAAATATTTCAAGAATCTGACGCCTCAAAAATCAGGTCAATCGGAGGTCGGATGAAAAAGTTATTCACAAAAAAATGGGAAAGGGTCACATTTCCTAAAAATAAAAATAAATAAATAATTAAAAAATTAAAAAAAGTAAAATAAAAAAACAGAAGCTAGGTTTCGCACCTAGCTTCTCCCACCCTTGCAATCTCGCGAGGGCGAAATCGCCCAAATATATATATATATATATATTTACAAGCTTCCACTTAATCCCCTCTTCTTTAAACATGCATAACTTGCAATCCAGAAGTCCAAATTTTACAAACTTGGTATCAATGGAAAGAGCAAAGAAAGCTCTACAATTTCTATCCAGAGCTTGAAAACCAATTCCACTTCCAATGGTGTCAAAAACTCAATCAAAGTTACTACCTATACATTCACCTCCAAAATAGTACCACAATCATCTAAAAATCACAACTTCTTATCCCCTTAGCCAAAAATTCCATACTTTATATCAATGGAAAGATCAAAACATAGTCTAAAATTGTCATGAAGCACTTAAAAGCAATTTCAACCTCTAAATGGGTCAAAATCTCAATCAAAGTTTCTGCCCCCATAATTTCACCCTAACCCATAACCAAACTTTAAAATCCATAACTTACAATCCCTACATCCAAAATTAGCATATTATACCTCATTACAAAGCTAAGACATTCCTCTACAACTTATCATAAGACCACTTGAGCTAATTTAAACCATAACAGT
>JANKYF010000003.1:28801752-28817403 GCA_029829435.1 Erythroxylum hondense | reverse complement strand
CTAAGTTATATGAGACCTTAATCAAACCCTTAACTTAGAATATTAAAACTAACGCCTTTCTTTAATGCAGCAAGAACTAGCGTCCTTTTAAAGTTAGGGTTATTGTGCAAACCTAAACCTACTCTACATGGATATGTTCGAACCATGGAATTAGAATTTCCATATTAATGGGTCAGTTTTAACTAAAAGCGTTGGTTTGTTAGGCAAACCCAAGATCAACGTGGATAGAGGTAGTTTACATTAGATGTACACATGTCAAGAGTTGATAGCTCAATGAATGTGCCCACATCAACAGTTGACAACACTAGATTTGATAGTTACATTGGAAATGCAATTGGTATGATCGATCTTACCGATTGAACTAAGGTGGCCCGTTGGGCAAACTCAAGGTTATTCTTAGGGATACCGGATATCGACCTATTAGGAGAATTTCTCTACGAGTTCTCTCGGATTTATATTGAGGGTTATGAATTTGTGAAAATAGCGGGAGCCATAATGCGTGTTATTAAATTCCTTATAGTCGTGCATTTAAGTACATTCTAATTTTTCTCTATTTAACAATAGATTGTTATTGCCCGAGTTAACACCATGAGTACTAGTGTGAATCTAAGCTCATTGATGGAAGCTAAGAAGTTGACTGGACCAAACTTCCTTGACTGGCTTAGGAACTTAGGAATAGTTCTCAAATCTGAGAAGCTTGGTTATGTCTTGGAAGAACAATTTCCCGATCCCCCTACTATTGATGCTTTTGATGATGATCATAGGCATATAGGAAGCATCTCGATAATAGCAAGATGGCCAATTATATTATGCTAGACACTATGTCACTGGAGCTACAAAAGCAATACGACGCTATGGATGCTCATATCATAGTCTATCGTCTTAGGGATTTATTTGATGAGCAAGCAAGGTCCGAAAGTTCGAGACTTTGCGATTGCTATTCTACTCTAAGATGGTTGAGGGGACATCTGTAGTGCAGTACATACTGAAGATGAATGGATATATCAAGCAATTGGCCTCCTTGGGTTTTTTTTTTGGATCATGAACTAAGTATTGACTTAATTCTAATGGGTTTAACCAATAGTTACTTAAAATTTGTGCTTAACTTTCAGATAAACAATATATCCAGCACAATTCCCAAGCTGGTCAACATGTTTAAGACAATTGAGCCATTTATCCACAAAGACAAGGTTGTGATGCTGATGGACTCTTCTAATTCGAAGAAAAAGAGCCAAAAGAAGAAGAAGTCTGTAGGGCCTAAGGGAGGTGTCAAGAAAGAAAAGAAGACTGCCTCAAAGGGAATTGATTCCACTGTGGCAAGGATGGCCACCGGAAGATAAACTGCAAGGCCTATCTGGAGTCCTTGAAGCAAAATAATACATCTAATGCCCCATCTACTTTAGTTATTTATGTTATTGATATTCATAATGTTTCTGATAATAACATATGGGTATTAGATACTAGTTGTGGCTCACACATTTGTACTGACATGAAGGGCCTCAGGAAGAGTAGACAACTCAACAAAGGAGAGTCAAACCTGTGAGTAGACAATGGAGTAAGAGTTGTTGCATTAGTTGTAGGCATATATATATTAACTCTCCCAATGGGCTTGTACTATAATTGGAAAATTGTTTTTATGTACCTTCTTTGACTGAAAATGTAATGTCTGTTTCCAGTCTTAATAAAACTGGATTCTATTTAAATTTCAGTAACAATGGTTGTTCAATTTATTTGAATGGAATCATGCTCAATTTCTTATTCTTCACTTCAATCAAGGTATTGGTAGTAGTCATAAAAGGCCTCCCTAAAAGTATGGTGCGCTTCTTCCCTTGCTCTTTAACCTCCCCCATATCTAGTATAACAAAGTATACTGGAACAATCAATCCTTCAACCTTCACTAACACATCCTCTATTATTCCTTTTAGATAATTGATTGACCTATCAGCTAATTGCAAACAAATGTTTGTAGGTCTTAACTGTCTTAGATCCAATTTCTCATAAATAGATTAAGGCATAAGATTTATACTCGCTCTAAGGTCAAGCATACCCTTAACCTCATCACCATTACCCATTGATACGTGTATAAGAAAACTCCCTAGTTCTTTCAATTTAGGGTGTAATTGTTGCTGAAACACTGCACTTGCAACCTATGAAACTATCACCTTCTTGTTTGGCTCAAACTTCTATTTTTTAGTGCTTACTTTCTTGAAGAACTTCACATAAACTGGAATGTTTATGATCACACCTAACAAGGGAAGATTAATATTAACTTTGGAAAACGTGTTATATAGGTCAAAAAAAATTTATCTTGTTTAGCATCTTTAGGCAGCTCAGATATGAGATCAGTGGTCTATAATGATTAGTCGCCTTATGCAATCTTGGTCTTTCATTGCAGTCGGTTGCATGTCCTAAGTTTTCAACTTTTTAAATGTGACTTGAAAATTTTCGTGCCCATTGCTTTCTTCATTCTGCTTACCTTTTCATTGGTGAGGCTTTCCTCCTTTTGATTACCTGCATCAGACAGATTAGAAGGGATCTCAACATGATTTTCAATCACCTATCCACTTCTCAAAAGTAATTGCTTGGGCTTGCTTAGGTTAACTGGGTAACTTCCCTTTTTCGTGCATTTAAGCAACGAGTTGTCGTACTTGGATCTTAATCCTCTTCACAGACACCCCCAAATAATCGAATCTCTTATTGTTCATTTCTTGATTTTTAGTTGTGACTTGAATAAATGCATTCAAGCTTTCCTCCAAAGAAGGCTTACTTAGTGGGTTTTGAAGTGAGAATTTCCCTTTGTAATAAGTTGGCCTCTGAAAAATTTGGTATTATGGTTAGGGTTCTACGGGTGGATTACTGGTGCTCCATGAAAAATTGGGGTGGTTTCTCTAGCCAAGGTTGTAGGTATTTGAGTACAAATCATTTTGCTCCCTTTATTGAAAACAATTGAATGAGTTAACTTGTTCTTCCCCATCTACAAAAGGCTCACATAAATACGAACAAACATTAGCTCCATGACCAAAATTTTCACATATACCACATACCTCTTGATTTGGAACGTTTTGGGGTAGTCTTGTAGTTAGCATCTTTACATGCCTTGTTATCTCAGATAACTACATAGCCAGTTCTTAATTCGAGCTCACTTCATGAATTCCAGATCTTCTTCCCCTTACGCTCTTTTGTTGAGAATTGGCCCCTAACATTTCAAAGATTTTATACATTTCTTCGGTTGTCTTCTCTCCCATATCCTCTTGCTATATTGTCCACTGTGTACTGACATTATTGCATTAATCCAAAAGAATTGGTTCTACATGTGAAGTGGAAAATGATGGTATGGACATTGTATGAGCAGGAGTTTGAATTGTTTCCACACCTCATGGAATGGCTCTGCCTCCATCTGAGTGAAGGTTGCTATCTTCTTCTGTAACTTAGAAGTCTTTTGATAGGAATAGAACTTTCCCATGAATTTATTATTCACATCTTCTTATGTAGTCAATGAACCAGGTGGAAGGGTCGTCAATTATACCTTAGCCCTATCCTTCAATGTGTATAGGAAGCACCTCATCTTAAGTTGATCTTCATTTAGGCCATCCGAAGGGAATGTCTGGAGAAAGGTGTAGAATTCTCGAATGAAAGATGGTAGCATGTTGTAGTGGATGCTCTTCAATTCATAGTTTCTGGCTGCCTCTCTCAAACATAAATATGAAGTGGCAGTACCAATTACTAGTATGGTATACTCCTTCATTACTGGCTGCTTTTCATCCATCTCTTAATCTTCAGGCTTGGGTTCCTCAAGATTGTCTTCAAAGTCCCTTCAATGTCCTTTTATCTGATGCATGTTGTCAATAAAGGAAGCAGCTTCACTTTCTTGAGATCTCCTTCCTTGCATAAATAAAATAAAGACAACACTGAATTAACAACTAAAATTGCTAAAACAACTCAATGAAATAACGCTACAAAAATGTATGCATGAATAGACAAAACAATAAACAAAGCAATCAAAATTAAACTAAGTGCAAACACTAAACACCTCCTTAGCAACGGTGTCAAAAACTTATTGTGCCCAAAATGAGTTCTAAAAATACCTAGGCTATCTTACTCCCAAGTATACAAGTTAGTTGTAGTTGATTACCTATAATTGTCTCCGTCGGAGGTGAAATTGGTTCACTTAAATTAATCTTGGATAAAAAATAAAAATAGATGCAATCTTAAACATTCTATCATGATTTGTTGAGTGATGAATTTAAAGAAAATAAAAAAAATTAAACTAAAAAGTAAAATGATTCAATTAACAGCAAAAACGAATAGATTAATCGATTTGGGAAACTCTTGAGAATTAATTTACCAATTAGGTTCTAAACTCAACTTAAATAACAAACTAATCTGACTTTCATATTAGACAAGTTTATCGTACAAATTAATTATTAAACCTAACTAATAATTACCACTTAAGTTAATATATTCCTGATTTTCAACCGAAGCGTTTATAGTTCCTCGTTCCATATTAAACTTCTTCTATCGATCCTTCATCTAATACCAAAATGATTCAAAGTTTGGTCGTGCTATTACATCCATTAAGTTCAGAAACAATAACATACGTAAGATAACAACATAGTCCCTCAATCATGTATATTTGACTAAAATAGCTACATTAATCCTCAAGAAAATGAGATTAGCTCATCTTGGACGTAACAAGATTCATCATCTTCATATACTTCAATTCCATCTTTATCAGTATAAGAGAAGTATTAAAGCAATGAACCAAGTAGATTACCAAATGAACTATCAAAAGCTACAAAGTATCAATCGGTGAAGCTAAAAGGGTAGTAAGTTTAGTTATCAACAAAAAAGTAAAACACAGAGAAATAATGCAACAAATGAAGAACAGAGCAAGCAAACAAAGATTAGATGAAGGAGTTGCAATGGTCTCCTACACTCTCAAGCTCTCTGTATTGTTTCTCGGCTTCTACTCCTACTTGGTTCTCACCCAGAAGATAAGATGCTCAAGCTTTTTCCACTCTTTGTTGTTCTTCTTCCTCACCTCACCTGACTGGTCTCTGCTTTCTCTCCTCTCTTCCTCGCCTTTTTATCTCTATTTGTTTTTGTTTCCCAAAATGTCATATTGCAGTTTAGATATGAAGAATAATCCTTCATTTGCTAGCCTCTATTCCTTCTATTTGTAGTCTGATTTTAGCTTTAGGTTTTCAAGCCTTCAACCTTATAGCTACAAAATATCAGACTTAGTGAGTGAAAAGGTCCATAAGGGCTGGTGACCACCATGACAAGCTTTGTCACGGTGGTGACACCTTTATTCACCACTTTTCTATTTTTTAAGCAAAATTTAAGTAATCATCTAGTTAACATGCATGCAATATTCACAACATTTTCACTCAATTCATCTCTCATTTCAATCAAAACATAAGAATTTGTAACTAAAATCAAGATATGAAGACAAGCAAAGTCAATAGAAATTAGACACAACAATGATGAAGTGGTCTTTTCTGAAGCTAGAACCAAGAAAGCTAAGAGTAGCGCAGCTATATTTCAAGCTCTAGTTGCCTCTAGTTAAGTATCATACACCAATCCCAGCTATTGGTTATATGGATATAGGCCCTTTTAGGAGTGTTATAAAACCACATATTCTTCCTACTAAGTAATTGCAACCTTATGAGGAATACTTTACTTCAGTTGATGGCAAGTCCTTCAAGATACACCTCATCATGAAAAGAAGGATTAGGATAAAGTTCTTCGTAATCTGTATCATTTAGACAAAATTATTAAGAAGCAATCTTCCTGGTCCTAACATACTTTTTGAGATGGATGTCTATTGCTAAGTAGACAAGTTACAAATCTTACCGAAAGAAATCCATTACAAATCAAAATTTTGTGAGTACAATGAAGACCACAACATCTTTGAGCTACAACATGCTCCAACTAGCCATAAAGATATCAGGGATCAACTCTTTCAATATTGCTCAAAAAGTGATGACCAATTTGATCACCCACATCTATTATAGCATAATTCAAAATTTTATGCTCAATTGCCTTTAAGAAAGAACGAGGAAATTAATCCAACAAAGGCAACTCATCCAGGAATGAATTTAGGTGACTTAAAGATGGAGAAAGAGGAATGTGCTATACTTTTGAAACAAGGACTAATCGAGGTACAAAATCATATTGGGCATATCAAGCCATTTATATGAAAAATTAAGTAAAAAATAAAGGAAAGAAGAGTTTAGTTATTGATTATAAGCCTCTTAATAATTTTCTTCACAATGACATTTTTTTTGCCCAAGGTAAATAAACAAATGTTATTTCTAAAAATGGAAAAATATTCTTAAAGTTTTATTTAAAAGTTGAATTTTGGCAACTAGGTATTAACCCAAATGATTGACGTAAGACATCATTCTACATTCCTAATTCTCAGTACTAGTGGATAGTCAAGTCATATGGGCTAAAAGTCACCCCATCATTATTTCAAAGAGCCATGATCAGGAGCTATGATGGTGTCATATCGAGTGCTTTGATTTACATTAATAATATCTTGCTTTATTCTCAAATTCAGCAAGAGCATTAAGCCCTATTAAAACAATTTTTGGATCTTACAAAGAAGTGTGAGATTATGCTCTCAACTTGCAAAAGCCAAATTGGATCAACCTATATAGAATTTATGGGTGTAAATTTCATGATAGTTTCTATCAGCCTAGCCACATATAGTTGGTGAACTGTTGAACTTCCAAAACACAAACCTTACTGTTAAATAAATTCAATAATTTATGGGAATTATCAACTATATTAGGGATTTGATCCCTCATATGTTAGAATTTGTCAACCAGTTGTCAAAACTATTGAAGAAAAAGTCACCACCATAGGGCCCTAAATAGACAAAGATTGTAAAGCAATTAAATAAAATTAGTCAACATCCACCTCTACTAAAGATTCTTAACAAAGGAAAGTTAATCTGGCGGACTGACACTAGTGAAGACTTATGGGGAGCAATGTTAATAGAGGAAATAAAAGGAAAGAGATTTTACTATAGACATTCTAGTGAACAATTTAACTCATAAAAGCATTATCATGCAATTACAATGAGATTTTTTCGGTCAAAAGAGATTAAAAAAAGTTTAATTTTCAACTTAGCCCTTGTCTCTTTATAGTAGAAATGGACAATACGTCTCTTCCTATAGATAATAGACCCAAATAAAAAAAAATTGACAGAGAACCAATTTTACCGGAAAGATTGGTTCTGTAACTATAAATTCACAGTTAAACACATCAAAAGCCATTATAACTTCTTAGTTGATTTCCTCTCTCAGCCTCAAAGCATGTCATCCTTATTACTCATTCGAGAACTATTCATCTCATCCTTTTAATGGTTGACCTATCTAACACTGCTAAGACAAAGAAGTTCTTCATCGCAAGAACACCCACTACCATTGATGAAATAACTTCTTTTGCCCAGCTAAGCCTCTTCTATTACCTCCACCTCTTTCTCAACCAATTAGGATTACATTGTTGCCCATTCCTGTTTAGCACTCAGGCACCGTATCTTACTGTGTTTTTCATCAATAACTCACTCTCAGATAATGGATTGTGGTAGTTATAGGACCGTATCTTACTGTGTTTTTCATCAATAACTCACTCTCAGATAATGGATTGTGGTAGTTATAGGCGCTATTTGCCCTTTATATATATGTTATCTCTCTTCCTCCTTTAGGGATCTATCAATATTTATATGGTAGGAAAAATGAAGGTTCCCCTTTATGGATTTTCCTTAAGTGGTACCAACCACTGATAAGATGGAGGACTCAACTCTCCCAAATTATTGAGTATCTCAGGTTGTAAGGGACTCCTTTAAAAAAACAAATCACTCAATCCTTTTTGGTCCTACATCATTTTCCTAAATATGCACCGCAAGCTGTCTTTACATATTAGACCTTACCTAAGAGAACTCATTTATGGAAATCCTGAAATGCCAAACTTTGACATTCCAAACAACCCTATAAACTTTGGCTTGGATATCGTTGGATCATCTCAAACCCAAACCTACTCCTTCCAGGATGCTCAAGACCTAGAGGATGATATTCCCATCATTGATGAAGAGGAGATAGATAAATTCTTGAAAATATTACACACAAAAGAAGCAAGCCCTAGTAAAAGACGGAGAAGGACTAGTGATGATAGTGATAGCATGAGTGGATGAGCTTCGCCGTCCAATTTACATTTATGACAAGAACCTATCTAATGAGGATGATGATTATGATTCTTCTTATTATTTTTGTGGGTCCCTCTATTTAAAATTGTTTGTCTTTATATCTTTTATGGTGTAACTTCATTTTTATCCAATTATTGTGAGATGTGACATCATTTCATCTATAATATTTGATGTAATATTATAATGTGATATGACTTTATTCTTATCCGAAAACATCTTTTGTTATCTCCTTTACCTATATAATCAAAGGACCTCTTCCATTGTATTCAAGTTTTATGTTTTCATTTTTTAAGTTTTTGTTAAAGGTTTGATTCAAGCTTCATTGTTTTCCGGAAAGATTTCCGTTCAATAATGTCTTCATATGGCTTTTCTTTAGAAGCTCTCACCCCTCTAAAAGCTTGAGTCTTCAATAAATTTACTTCTGTTACATATACATGGAAGTATGTTTTGCATTTGCCTTTATATAAAGATCCTATGTTTTCCAATACAATGTTTTGTGTCGGAAAGTACTGGACTTATGATTTTGTTTGAGTTGCAAGTTATACGAGGAGGATTAGTCAACTTAGATCCCTAAGACTTAAGAGTTGACATCCATTAAGAAAGGGTTTGTGTCTCAGCTAGCATATAATAAATATTAAATAAGGTAAAAAATAAAAATAAAAAGTAAATTAAAAAAGTAAAAAAGTAAAAAAAAAACAAAAAAAAAGAAGACAAGTAAATAAATAAACAAATCAAACAAGCCTTTACGAGAAAATATTTAAGCTCAGTAAGAAAATATTTGAACTAAATAATTAAAAAAGAAGTACTATATATTAAAAGTTTAAGCCAAATATACAACATGACTCATAAGAAAAGTATTCAAAAGATTTATAAGAAAAAGAAAGACTTCTTTATGTGAGATTCTTTATCTTTATTTTAATATATCAAAGTTTTCTATTAAAAATTATACCCTCAGTAAATTTCAATAAATCTATATCATTCTTAATCACCTCTTTCTAATTTTTTTTAAAGCCTTCCTTCTTTTCTTTGACAACTTCTAATTAGAATCTTCTACCATCTTCTCAATAAAATATTATATCTCTTCTTAATATATCCATACTACCAAAACTTTATATCACTTAATTTTTTATTAATATTAGTCATCTCTACTTTTTTTTTATTACTATTACATTCTTAAAAGTAGCTATAAAAATAGGTCAACATGCCATGGACATTTGGCAACTACACTTTATTTCATTTCAACTTTTAAACAACATCAAAGTACGTAAGTGTACATATACTGTACTCGAAAATGGAACATACATCTCAAAAAAAAAGTAAAACTCATTCGACTTTCTCGGTGTTCGTTTACAGGTTTCAATCATGGGCGTAAACGAGCATAATGGAAACAAATGGATGGACCATATGCTAAAATGCTTTTTACGAGTTCAGCAAGTTTGATCACATGAAGTCATAATCGTCAAGAGCTTCGTAGTGATCAACCACCAAATCATCATCTGGCTTGTCAACATGGAGCTGTTTTTTCTTCCCACCTGCAAGGATAGAATGGTTGAAATGCATCGCTAAGTCGATCTGAATCCATAGACAAACCATTTGATAAAAATGATAAAAACCGATGGCTCATTGACTTCAAATGATCTTTGAAGGTATAGATTTAATTGTGCGAGTTTCTGTTAAAAATAATTACTGACAAAGTCCGTGTAAAGTAAAGCAGTTACACCAATTATTGTTGTTTTATCAGCAAGAAAAAGCTGCAAGACGAGTAAAAAGGGCAAGACAAGAGTTGTAAGGCTGCAATCAGGGCTAGACATTTAGACTAATACAACCAAGAAAAGTTCACGTCCATCACCAAGAAATTATAAGGAATACGTAAACCATGTACCTGTCTTTTTTTTACCAGCATTGGCTTCTTTCTCCATTTTTAGCTTTTCATTAGCAATAGCTGTCACTGAAGATGCAACGTCTTTCGCATCTGCCCCCTTTAGAGAAGTCATTGACAATTTCATCACATCCTTCAGTAAGCCAATATAATGGAAACTTTTCTGCACAGAACAATGGATGAAGCCAAGCCAAAAATATGTATACTTTCAATTAAAAGACAAAGATAAAAGATGCATGTAACAGACCTCATATGGCCGAAGCTTATGAGAAATGAGTTCTGCGTATTCTAAAAAGTCACCTTCAGATTTGGGTATAAAAGTATCAAGAGTTCTCTCATCGCCTTTCCTGGCAAAGAGTTCTGTGGTGGACTTGTAATCAGCCTCTTCTACCAGCCTATTCAAAGCAAAAATTTTCAGTTGAAAACTTCATTAACGTGAAAAAAAGGCATTAAAATCCCGAACAGCCAATGTAAACAAGATTTAGATATCAAACAAATTTTGCAGTAGATTGGTAGGAAAATTCACTGAAAATGGACCCAAAATTATGAAGCAAGTTGCTTAGACATACAAGAAGCCTCCAAAAGATAACACTCTTTTCTGTTCTGTGTTACCATTACATGGAAAACACGTGGATGCTCACCAGCAATAAAGCTGTTCAGGTAGCCTTGATAATATAATCTGACCTAAAAAGAAACGGCTTTCATGTTTTCTGCTTAGGTCAGGTCGGCCTAAGAATTGAACAATCATTGAGGTTAAGTAGGGTCAGACTGGAACAGTCCCAGTCCAAAACTCCCTTCAATAATGTATGACACATTTCACTTTCTAGAAATAAATGTTCCTACATGGCCCTTTAAAGGGCGTGCTACGATGAGATATCTGTTGAATTTTTCGTCTCCAAAGTATAAGGATAAGTTGATTATTTGGAATTAGAACACAAAGGAGCAATTGCCACTTTATGAAACTAACCCTCACATCAAGACCTGTTGCACTCTAATGCCAAACAAACAACTACTATTTTATTTTTCCAATTTGACTAAAGCCTCAGTACCTAATAAGTTAAATCGTTATAGACATTCTCAAGACCTTAGAACCTTTCCACTGCTTAAGGCTGAAGATGTCAAAAAGGCACTAACTTGAGCTACGAAGCAGTCTTAATTATGGAAACATCCGCAGCCATCTAGTAAATATAAACTATGGGATTTTGAAGGAGATACTGATTTACATTATTGGGCACGATTAATGAGAAAAAAATATAAATTGAATATTTACAGCAACGAATTGGATACTATGCTTGAAATTCAATTCAATCCAATGGATGCTGTTGGGGTGAGGGGAACCAACTCAGAATTACAGCTACTTTGTTTCCGAACTTGGTTCTATTTTTATCCAAAACATTTTAACAAGTCCTTGAATACATCTACACATGACCCTTAATCAGCTGACTGTGCTTGTAATAATTTTCATGGCCCTGATTCAAGTTATTAAAAGTCTAACCACAATAGGACTTTAAAGTTCAAATGAGAAGTTAAAACCATTAAAAGTCCACATAAGTGGATTAACTCAAGAGTAAAAAGAAAATTCTTGGAAAATTTTGAAAAGCCAGCGTATAGACAAAAAGATAGGGGCCAGTCCTTTTTCGCACCACAACTTATCATATGCTTTGGTGAGTGCCTTGAATACCTTCTTCTCTATCATATCTAACAATCCTAGCTAGGGCTAAATTCACCAGATTCTGGAAAGGGGCTGATATTCCAATTGCCAAAAAGGGAGACAAGGTTGCAAGAAATTTGCATACAAACTAACTAGTAATGAACAAAAGAGATGAGTTATTAGCATTTAGTTCATATTTTTACAATTTTAGATTTATTTAGTCAGCATTGGTTTTGACAACCTTAATTTTGTCAATCAGTCTTCTTTACATAGTTGACAAATTTAGAGAACTGGTGCTGATTCTTTGGTCAACTGGTAACATTTTCACTGATTGACAAATTGTGTAACAAACAAAAAAACGTGCTGGCTTAAAGCAGTAGTTGGTACCTTTGCTGCTGAAGTTTCTCAGCGACAGGATCTAGTGGTTCATGCTTAACTACTTCCACATCTTTTCCTTTCTTATCAGTAGATTTTCCTGCAGTCTTCTTGAAGGGTTTTTCAGGAGGCTTTTCTATAGAGGTCTGTTACCATCCAGCAAAAAACAATCCAGATTGAAGAAAAAAAAAGAGAGCATCATTAGTACATAATGCAACAGTTACAGATAGAGGTTTAATGAAATAGAGAGTACATTTTCTAAAGCAATTCCAACACCATTAGTATTTATTAAATAAAGATCAAATTGGTTTGCAATTTATCCTGCTTCCTAGTTACCTGCCCTAGGTTTGCAGTCAAGAACCCTTCAGAATATAATATCAAGAATTGCGGGTTTTATCGAGAGGATATCTGTATGCCTATAGAAAATCTGCGTCACATATTAACTCTTATGATTGAAGAAAGGTAAATTTGTTCCTCAGTGTAAAAACTTGCATCCATAGATGAATAAGGTTCATATATTCTCCCAGGTTGACATTATTTTTCCATTGGCCGGTGTCATGTAAAGGAGAAAAGGAGAAAAGAAGTTATGTCCTGGAATTAGACGTTCCTAGAATTCCTGCATAATTAGCAATGACTTATGTTATGTCCCACTGTTCGAGTTTTCCATCCTATGTAACATAAAGACATGAGATAAAAAGTTTCATGTCTGGACTCTTTTTTGCACAATGCATGAGGGTATAATGACTTGAGAAATCTAAATCCAACAACCTGCCTCTTTCATATAAAAAACTACAACAGAACAGGTTAAATGCACCCTCAGATAAATGGAATGTATATGATCAGCCCATAGAAACAATTTCAGAAATTAACCCTAAGGTGGAGCGTAATGTTCATAACTAGGTAGTTTCTTCAAACCCTTTATGAAGCACAATGTAGTTGGCACATGATGGAAGCACTTTCAATGAAAAAAAAACGATAATCAATCTAAGGAAAAGAAATAATCTGTCGTTTGTCGTAAGCTTCTCTTATAGACAGATCACTTTTTAAAATGATTCATAGAATCCATCCTAAAACAATAGCAGAAAGAATTAAAAGGCACCATACACAGTATGCATCAGGAGATTGTTGATCTTCACGAAACAAACTTAACAGCTTTTGTGAAGAACTAGTAGTTGATGGGACCCACATTAGGCTACATACAGCTAATCATTTAACCAAAAACTTGTGTATCTAAATTAACCATAACAAATATCTAATGTGGATGTCAACTCATCAAGGAAAATAAGTTGAATGCCTTTTTGACTCGCAACATATCATGAATTTGGTAGTACTACAATATCATGACAAGTAGGAAAACACATTGAATCAAAAGAAGCATGGATGTTAAGGAAAATTAATATAGAAAACAACTTTACATATAAGTCCTCTCCTTTCTTCCACAGTACGCTCAGGGGAGTAATGAAAATTATAACGGCAGTTAGATTTTGAACCAGAAATTTGGAATTTGGTGATTTAGTAATTTGGAAGCAACAGACAAAATATTACCAGCCCTATTCTAAGTTTAAACAATGAACAAGTTGTAAATCAAAGCTTGCTTAGGATGACACAAAAAGATAAGCTGTCTTATTTGCTATATTTCAACATGACATGACAGAAAAGTTGCCTAACTTTATGCATGAAATGAGTAAGTATGACATCTACACAAATTATCGTCTACTGTAAAAGTGTCATCAGTAATATGCAAATGGCATCAGTAATATACTTCAGATAAATTTAATATTAATGTCCTAAATTTTAACTGATAAGGGCAAAATATGCAAACCATATTCTCAAATTACAAACCAAGTATGTCAGACTACATCTTCATTTGGATAGTGGATAGCCTATTTGTGCGAAGAAGGAATGTTCAAAAGGAAATTATACATTATCAAGTCTAGGTCAGGAATAGTACCAGAGCTGGTTCATCTTCATCTTCCCATGATTCCTTCACATCATTTTCGTCCAAGTCTTCATCGTCCCACTTACTTCTTGAATGCTCTTTTGGAAGAATAGGTGGAATGTCTTCATCCTCTGTAACATTTTAGTCACACCCATAATAGATTAAAATAGATCAAACGTGATCAGAAATGAAGAAAATACGATCAGGAATAGTAAGATAGCAAATTTGGTAAGACCAACTCAAAGTCAGATTACTTTCCTCAGCTTCCGTTTTAGCATTGACACACTATTATATTCAAACCCTTCCTTCTAGAAACTCAAGTATGTATACCAGCTTTAGTTCAGAGTTAATGCAAAACAACCTTGTCAAATGCAACAAAGGACATGAAAACACTCCACAATGATCTTTTCTAATATTACCCGGTGAAATAATAGTCTGTCTCCCTGACTTGAAACAACTGCAATTGTTTATGTATAACCCTCAATTTTAACCTCTACAAAGTCAGGACATTATTATGTACAAGTTCTTATTAAGACCTTAGATATTGTGGATTTAAAATCATCCTAGAATATAGCCAATGTTCTGGAAATATGAAATAACCGCTCTTGCAATCCTAGAAGACCCCTTAAACTGAAATTGTATTAAATATAAAACCTATTAATTTACAGCATAAATAGCATCATTCATTCCCTATAATGCAACTATCAAAACAGACATATGCTTGCAGACATCACAAACAAAGCTGCCATATAGGGAGTGTCAAACCCAACATTTTATGATTTCTACTGTAACCATATACAAGTTCCTACGCATTCTATAGCTGAAATTAAAGAAAATAAAGCATGTTACCCCAATTTTCCATTTTAGAATGTCTGATTGCTGAAATTAAAGGTCTCGTCCTGCAACAGAACAAATAATTACTAATGGAAAATTATTACTACTCCAGAGAAGCAAATTGGAATGATAAGCTCAAGATCACAATAATTCCAATTCCAATTGCACCACAAAATCCATATCGCCTTTTTAATCTGAACAAATCTCAGGGCTTTATGAAAATAAGGATATATCACATAAGGAGGGGAGAGAGAAAGAGAAGACACCTCGTACGAGTGGCTGATCTCTGGGTGAGTTGTCGGCCACTGTACTGCTTCTTGATGGAAGGTAAGGTGCTGAAAGTGAAAATCAAATTAATAAACCAAAAAAATGCAAAGATCAACGGCGCTTTTACGGTTTATGGTCTCAGCGTTTTACTTACCACGAATAAGATGGTTGTACTGCGGGAGAGTAGCAGCGGTTCAATCCTGAGACAGGGAAAGCCCTAAAGAAGGTCTTTTGAGATGAAGCGAAAGGGCCTGTTTAGGGTTTTAATGTTAAAATTTTGGCGGCATTAGTTCTTTGTTTCTCCCAAGTCCTCGCAGGTCTTCGTACCTTTGTCAGAGCTTGTTTGGGGCTTAAATGTTAAAAGTTTGCAGTATTATTAGTTCATTGTTTCTCCCAAGTCCTCGCACGTCTAGAGTTATTGTTTCTTATTTTTTATTTTTATTTATTTAATTATTTACCATTAGTATTAACTCGTAATAAAATTATAAATA
>JANKYF010000003.1:28314583-28326249 GCA_029829435.1 Erythroxylum hondense | reverse complement strand
AAACAAAGTCTAAGTTCTTATCACACACCCCTACACATTAGTACATATTTTCCCTCTTCTACCTCTGTATCTGCGTTTGTCTGTATGGGGAACTATTATTTCTAAATAGGTCCTATGTAGAGCACCAAAGCAACCTTTTAAACAAAATTTGAACAATAAAAAGTTCTAGTTTAATATTTTAAAAAATTGAAATTAGATCATTTATTTTAGCTAATTAAATTTACTAACTTTAAACCATTTACATCTATTGTCTGTGTAATCCTCGAGAATTGGTGTGAGCTTGACATACAATAGATGTAAACATCTTTAGTACAGCCTTCAACACATTATGTGTGATACCTTAATACCCCCTGGGAGGATACGGGAGTGCCACACAGACAATATAACATACATGCATACAGAATCGAAACAAAACCAAAACATACGAAATATTCATCCTACATTCTCAATAGCTCAAAGCAGAAGCAATTCGGAGAAAACATGCATCATAATACACTGAGTTTAAATACAACTTGTTCCAAACCGGAACCAGCCTAAATTAAGGTTATTACAATCCTTCAAATAAATCCAAAGTCATATACATCAAAGACAAGACAAAAATATACTCCAAAAATACAATTTTAACAAAACAAGACTCAGACTCCATTGACCATTGCGGTTGACTCGTCCCAGTCCTTATGTCATTCTCTTTGAACCTACAAGGGGCAAATCCACCATGTTAAGCATATAGCTTAGTGAGTAATAACTAATCTATGCATAATCTGACAACTAATTATACACAATCAGGATATATCAGAAGCATGCATTATCAGTTTATCGGAATGAACAATTCAAACATATTTTATTGGATCTCAGACAGATTGTACAGAAAACAAAATTGAGTCTTAAAGGAGGGTATAAACCCCTTCATATTCAGAACATAATTTCTTTATTTATATCAGATTCAGACAGAAATCAAAATACAAAATCATATGACTGTTAAATCCATTTACAAAAGCGAGTAACGGGACTTATACAAGAGATACCATGATTGGTATCAACAGGAGAGACATATGTCTCGATATCAGGAGACACCAAAGTGTCAATACAGGAGACACCAAAGTGTTGATACAGGAGACACCGAGGTATCAATAACAGGAGCAGCTGCAGACCCTTCTAGGCATGCCTATTTACCTACGACTAGGACTTGACAGTTTTAAAACAAACAAATTCATTTCATGTTCAACATAATTAATCAATAATTGCTTTCATGCCAAAAATTCAACATATCAATCTGACAACTTTGTAAATCATTCAATGGACCAAAAATAGTAGCGAACAAAACAATCAAAGCAAAACTATCAAATTTGACCATCTAAATTACTTACAAAAATACCGTCTAAAATTACTTATAAAAGCTCCCTTATTGCCTAATGTCTCGACGTCCCGACAATATCTGGAATCGGTCGCTTGATGCATTCCTCTATAACATTTAATACAAGCACATATCACTATTGTGCATAATTATAAATTCAATTATGCACACTCATGTATACTGAATATGTATGATGCATATTCATGACAAATTCCAGGTTTCTTTATTCTTAATCTTCTCACATTATCATTCATGTGAAACCAAACTCAATTCCTTAATTCAGATTTATTTTACACTCAACCTTCGGGTCCACTTTGCTCAATTATTCTCATTAAGTAGTTAAGGTAATTAGGTAATACTTCCTTCTAAAAAGTTGTCCCTCTTTGTTTTAGGTTTCCAATGATACCAAGATCGTCTAATTTGGTTTAGTATACTAAAAGTTATACTCAAAAGATTTCAGGTTGTTCTTGAGCTTCATCAAAATTCTTATCTCAACTTCCAATAAAATTATGAAATTCTTAGAGGTAGAATTAGAATTTAAACTCTTCATACAATTTGTATCCTTATGTCTCTAGTTTACTCCAAATTAAAAATCACTCCATTCGGGCAACTACAAAGAAAGTTATGCCTAAAATATCAAAGTATGTTTAAGTTGTCAGGAAACTTGTCTGCGGAGAGCCAAAAGTTTACTGCAGCGAACTTTCCAGATAGCAAAATTCTTCAACATTTTCTTAAAAGTTTGCCACGGCGAACTTTGACAAAAATCAAATCCTTCAAGTTGGCTGCGGCAAACTCTACTGTGTTTTAATCATCTTCTTCTTTCATTCTTTTCCCAGATTTTCTCACTTCCATCTTATTCAATGAAGACATATCCCACCTAAACCAATTCTTTCACTTCCATTTCAGATCATCACAACTTAAACAAATCAAAAATCAAGAATCCATATAATCATCCAAAAACACATAATACTGTTCACGCAAATGCCATACCTATCTGCATGTTTTCATTTTTTCTATCTTACATTCATCTGATGCATTTTTCCACTTCTTTTACCCCATTACTAACTTATATTCTCTACATTTCTACTCTCATTCTAAGTCCACTTACTCTAATAATAACACAAGATCCAAGATTAAAACATGAACATTCAAAACACACTCACGGAGATCGACTATTCATCAATTTTTTGCATAAATGTTTCTGTATGTCTGTTAATATCCAACAACAACCTCATTTCATAATATAATTTAATTCTTTTCCCTTAACTTTAAAACATCTCAAATGCAAGATCAAATAAAACACCTAAAAACTGAACATTCTCATGGTTTTTCATCACTTACTTGTTTCCAGCAACAACTCCAATAGTAAGAGTAGATAAAGCTTTCGGTGAATGGAGCAAACAGAAATAACTAGTGTTAAACAGTATATATGGACTGATCAGTGATGTATAAGCAAAGAGAGTTTTTGATTGGTGTTGATGCATGCAGTTTTCTTCACCAAGAATGAGCTGCAGAAAATGTTTTCCTTACAAAACAAGATGACTACGTGAGTTAAGGAGATCTTGCCACATGTCACCCTGAATGTGAGCTATTTGTCACACAATGAATGATGCCACATGTCAATCTTTAATCAGTCCACATGTCACACTAGGATTGGTCCAACTTTCAATATTTTTCTAAAATTCACCAAAAACTCCAAAATAATACCAATAATCTCTGAATGAGTTTTCCACAATTTAATCGCATTTATCGATTCATTTTACGTGAAAAAATATTATGAATGCATGCACAATAATTGTATATGTCCAAGATGTTTATGCACAAATAAGCAAATATTCAAATATGCAAAGCATAAAATGTACTGAATTTTCTTAATATTCTAACCCCTAATATGGGACGTTACAGTTAATTGTTATTGCCTATGGTAATTCCTCTCATTCTCGTTTCTCTTTCAATCTCCACCTTCCATTTGTCACCGTCGGAATTACCTTTGAAAATATGTAAGGATATTAATGGGTCAGGCCAGGCAAAAGCCACCCCTGGCCTAGCCCTGCTTAATCGACGAGCTAGGTAACCCGTGGCCCGACTCAACCTTATTTAAAAAAAACAAGTTAAAAAATAACATCTTTTTGACATTTCTGTCGGACCAGTCTGATTGCGCTTGGCCCATGGCTCGGTTGGCCCAAACAATTTTAGCACGTGACCCGATCAACCTGAGGCAAAATGTTGGGTGGAGAGTGTGAAAGTTGAACGTAACAATGTGAGATATTTTCTTTGTTCAACGCCGATCAAACACTTTTTTTTGAATGAAGGTCCAGTCAATTGATTATCATACATCAGAAGAATTGTCGAGTTGGTTGGAGCCGGTAAAGACTATAGTGAACTCCTCATTTTTTGTTCTTTAAGGTTTATTATTTAATCGACTAATTTTCATTCACAACGGTCAAAAATAAAAATTAAACTAAAAATTAGTTGGATTTGTAATTAACCTGGTCGACCCGACCAATCCTGTCAGATTTTTCCATAATTGATTAAATTTTTTCATAATTGATTAAATTACTACCGGAACTCATGTTTCTACAAATCTATATTTGTTCCAGGCGTTATTTGCAATTTAAGTTAGAAATGGGTTACAAGTAAATTGATAACTTTCAAAATTGTACTTTCAATCAGAAATGAAATTAACATCTCCCTTCTTCCTATAAGTTAAACCAAAAACTTTCGCAATCATACTTGTTTTACAAAAATAAAGATCAGTAAAATAAGTTATAGAAAAGGTGTTTTAGAATGGACAAATTGCCAATATTCTCTGTTACAGTTACAGAAGAAATGGAATGATTTGTCTGCTCAGTGTCTGCATCTTCTAGTCCCAGATGTGAGAGGCTTACGTATTAGTGAAAGCATTTTAGAGAAGGAAAGAGCGTTTATAATTGGTCTCTGCTAAAAATAGACATTTATGTGTCTCTGTCTCTGTCTTTCTCTGTTCTCTCCTCTTCAATTGTCGTGTCATTTTGGATTTGAATCTCCATCACCCAGATTGGTATTATTCCCACAAAAACCCTATAACCCATTTTCTTTTTCCGTCATCTCTCGTGATCTTTCTGATCTGATCTCTTCTTTTTTCTTTTTCTTTCTCGAGATCTGTAGTTTTCTAGTTTAATGCAAAAACTGATGCTTTTTCACTTTTTCTTTGAGAATTGTTTGGTCTTTAATCATCAAAAGTGAAAAGTGAGTTCCGGAAATCCGTCTGTTTGCCGGCTTTTTCCTCTTTGGTTTTTAATTTTATTTTTATTGAACATCTGAAAACGGAACGTTGGAGAAATGTAAAATGATTGAAAAGATTGACTATTTTTTGTTGGGTTCTTGTTTTGACTTTAATGTCAGGTTGATCTGATTGGTTTGCCACCAGATGCTGCTCTTACATTGCTTAATTTCTCAATTCTCTGTTGTTGATGAAACACTGGCAAGTAGTGAGTTTACTTTTTTTGTGACAATTGTGTGAATTGTCGATTTGTTGCGAGAAACTGACATTTGGGTTTTGGATCTCAATACCCGTTTCGAATTTTGAGACTTGAAGAAGTGCGGTTTTGATTAGTCAATGATCGATCTTCGTATGGTAAAGGAGTGTAAAGGAGGTCTTTTTCGATGCTTGTAGGGATTGCTCGGGTTCATGGTAATGTATATAGAAGCCTGTATGTTATGATTGGCCATGGTTTTCCAAGCTACTGTAGACTGGGTTCCATAGTCATTTAGTTGAATTTTGAGACTCTTCAACAATTTTGGACATGAGAAGTCACTGGTTCAATAAAATATCTGTCACTTGTGGACCTATACCGAGGCGTCGGTGGTTGTTATTGATCCTTGTTGCTGCGATTGCTCTAATTGTAATCTTAGCATCAACTACTTCAAGTGATTTTGATCCTGTGCCTGCCACTCCTGTGCCTGATATTTACTCCAATTTTAGGAGGCTAAGAGAGCAAACTTCACTTGACTATTTGGACCTGAGAACTCTGTCACTGGGATCTACTCGACAAAAGGAACTTGAATTTTGTGGAAGAGAAAGAGAGAATTTTGTGCCTTGTTATAATGTTACTGGAAATTTGTTGGCTGGGTTTAAAGATGGAGAGGAATTTGATCGGCATTGTGACCTGTCAAGACAGAGGGAGCGGTGTTTAGTTCGCACTCCGAAGGACTATAAGATTCCACTTCGGTGGCCTGTTGGCCGGGATGTGATATGGAGTGGAAATGTGAAGATAAGCAAAGATCAATTTCTTTCGTCTGGAAGCATGACTAAAAGGTAATAGCAGATGTGATTTTCTGTTCTGTGATAAACGACTCATTAATGTCCCACAGATTCACTGATATTCGTTAATGACCTTATAGGTTGATGTTACTCGAAGAAAATCAAATTGCTTTTCACTCTGATGACGGATTGATCTTTGATGGTGTCAAAGATTATTCTCGCCAGATTGCAGAGATGATTGGATTAGGGAGTGACTATGAGTTTCTTCAAGCTGGTGTAAGTCCTCTTTTATTCTCCTAAGCTCTTAGCTTGGAGTTTGGTCTATAAAAGCAGTAGCAACTTTTGATTATTGAAAATTGTAATTTCTAGTCTAAAATGCTCAAGACCATATTGATATCTATGGTTTGACTTTTGACTTACGTTTTCAATTTCAAATGGATGTCTATGGTTTTTTGATTGTCTAGCATTAATTGCAGGTGCAAACTGTATTAGATATTGGTTGTGGATTTGGTAGCTTTGGAGCTCATTTGGTGTCGCTCAACTTAATGCCGATCTGTATTGCGGCATATGAAGCAACAGGCAGTCAAATTCAGCTTTCCCTTGAGAGGGGCCTTCCAGCTATAATTGGGAATTTCATTTCACACCAACTTCCATATCCATCACTCTCTTTTGACATGGTTCATTGTGCACAATGTGGTATTTATTGGGATGAAAAAGGTATATAATATAGGATAGACAGAGAATAATGTCAACAAATAGATAAGAACATTGGTGGACTGTGAATAACCTTACATTACTAAGTTTCTGTATTTAAGATGTGAAAATACAAGCATAGATTTAAGAATCACTCCTAAGGTTTGAACATATTAAAGTGTTAATATCACACTAGTAGGTTCTTAGAAATCACTCTTAAGAAAATACACCACACTTAGCACACTGAAATTTTCAGAAAATCCCCCTTTTATAAACTGAACTTACAAACGATGTATATACATATATATAGACTTGCCCAATTAATCCTATTAAGGGAATTAATCAACTTTATTTTTTTTCTGATAAGCCTTTGAACCCTAAAATAAATGAAAAACACCTTAAAACAAACTTCTTCTAATTCAACTCCTAATAAGAAATATGTGAATTAAAGAAAATAGATTAAAAACAGACTATTAAAGAAAATAACACTTGAAACAGACCATTTTGCACAATGAACAGTGCACAACTAACACTACCCGAACTAGTTCATATGCCTATCAGTATAACTGAAGTTTCTAAATCTGGTAATTTTCATGATAGTTAATCATGGCTGCATTTTAAATACATAGGTTATTACAATAAACATGATCAGCTACAGCTTCTTGTTCGTTTCAATCATTTTCCTCTGGTGTTATACTTTTGCTTCTCTGTGGTGCTTTGCCACCCAACTTTGATTTGGAAATGGCGTAAATGTCTTTATTGAACTACCTGTTCTTCGTGATTGACAATAAGTATGAACCCAATGGTGCTCCACCAGGAGCAATTTATATATTATGGTTTTGGGGAAAGAATTTGATGATTTAGTATTAAGTTTCAGTTATTTCCTGTTTCTAATAAGTACATCAATTACATCATTGGAAACAGTGCTACTTCCCCCTACTGAATTGGTGAATTTAGTGGTCACAGAACATTTTGAGTATCAATATCCCCCACCTTCTCAAAGTTTGAGTATCAACAATTGCAGCCTTGTCTGTTCCATTGATAGTCTTCACTGATCCTAAGTTGAAGGGTAGCATTCATTGTCCATCTTTGGTTTCTGATAGTGGTTAATAAAACAGATGGTAAATTCCTTATGGAAGTGGATCGGCTTCTAAGGCCTGGAGGTTACTTTGTGTTAACCTCACCAAAAAGCAAGCCACGTGCTGGTTCATTGAGGATGAAGAAGACAAGCCTGCTAACTCCTATAGAAGAATTCACTGAGAGAATCTGTTGGAGTCTTATGGCTCAGCAGGATGAAACATTTATTTGGCAGAAAACTGCGGATGTCCATTGCTACAAGTCTCGGTGAGGACTGAGGACACTTTGCCCAGTAATAGTTTTCTTGTCTAGGTTAAAAGAATACAATTTTGGGTGGATGTTTGAGTTGTGGGTAGCTGGTTTGCAACTACTCATTACACTTTCCTTCATTTCCTAAACTATTAATTTACTAATTATAGGTATTCCATTGCTTCCCTTTTGTTTGAAACTGCAGCAAGCAAGATGCAGTACCACTCTGTGATGACAGGCAGGATATTCCATCTTATTATCAACCTCTTGTCTCATGTATAAGTGGAACCACTAGTAAACGATGGATTCCCATCCAGAACAGATCCTTTGTTTCCAATTTTGGCTTGGCTGAGCTTGGCATTCATGGAAAGTACTGTTTCAAAATTCATTTTGATCTCTTTAGCTTCACAACTTGATTTATTGTATCTAATATCCTTATGACCTATCCACGGTCTTCTCTTCTTTCTTTAATATTTCTTGAAGATTTATTAGCCTCCATATATACATGCCTATCTTACTTAGCAGATTCATTTTATCCTTGCAGGAGTTGAACTTGATGATTTCTTAGAAGACTTGCAGATATGGCAATCAGTTCTGAAAAACTATTGGTCTTTGCTTACACCTTTAATTTTTTCAGACCATCCTAAGAGGCCTGGTGATGAAGATCCACTACCTCCATATAACATGATACGGAATGTAATGGACATGAATGCTCATTATGGGGGTCTGAATGCTGCTTTTCTGGAGGACGCGAAAGCGCTGTGGGTAATGAATGTTGTGCCTGTTAATACTCTCAATACACTTCCGCTCATACTTGATCGGGGTTTTGCTGGTGTTCTGCATGACTGGTATTTTTTTATTTTCCTTGCCTAAACAGAACTGTGCAATTGTATTAATTTGTCTTTTTCTCTTGTCCTTTCTTTCTAATGGTTCTACATTTGAGATAGCTACTATTTTTGTCTCAAAATTTTCTTTACATACATGATGGTTCCCAGGTGTGAGCCCTTCCCAACATATCCCAGAACTTATGACATGCTTCATGCGAATGGACTTCTCTCGCATCTTAGTTTTGAGAAGTGTGGCATGATGGACTTAGTTTTAGAAATGGATCGAATTTTGCGGCCTGAGGTAATTTTAACTACTTCCAACTTATGGTTAAGAAATCTGCCAAGTGATTCTTATCTAGTTTATCATTTGGAAAACCTGAACTGAGGACATTTAAATGCATTATCATGTGTGTTGCTTGGCAGGGATGGGTAATTCTTTCTGACAAATTGGGAGTAATTGAGATGGCTCGGGCTATTGTTACTCTATTGCACTGGGAAGCTAGAGTGATTGACCTACAGAATGGCAGTGATCAGAGGTTGCTTGTTTGCCAAAAGCCATTTGGAAAATGATTGATCTAGGATCAGGGATTCCACTACTGTGAAACTGTACATTCTGTCTGGTAATTCCTTTATATCTCTCTGGAAGTTGGCGCTTTTAATACGATCATTATGATTTGGATTAGCTATTGCTTAACACTGTTATACAGTTTTCTGTGTAAGGAAGGATAGTTGAGAGTCCATGCATGGATATCATAAAATCTCCTAAACAACTCTTAACGACTTCTCTGAAAACATTTTCACTCTTTTAACCTCTTGGATTCATGAGTTCTTCATTTGCAACTGACTTGGTTGTCATAAGTAAGCTGTTTCTTGTTAAATTAATTGAGAACTTGAAAAGAAGTGTGCCCCATGTATGCAAAGCTAAACTTGAGGTCTGTGGATATAAAATTTAAAAAAAGTATCAAGTTTTAGTTCAGCATATTTATCTATCCAGACTGACTTCATCTTTTTTGTTATTGGCAGAGCAATTTTTTGGCCAAAACTTCATGTGACAAAATCCTAGTCTTGTTTTGACGTGATAACAACTAAACTGCGGGAAAACAAAAACTGTAGATTAGAAAGGAGGCTTTCTAGGGATCCAAATTTTTTGTTGTTAAGGCATTGGTAGTAATTCATTCATGATTTTTTTTTTGGGTTGATATTCTTTTTTCAAGTGTTAGTTTCTTTGTTTTCTCCTTATTGAACACAAATCTCTGTACTGAACTACTGCTACTTGGAAGGAGAATTGACAGGCCACAAAATGATTGTGAAAATTGTTTCCTCTTGTTCAATATCAATGCTTTCAATCACGCGTTTATTTACTTCATCACAAATTCAGCTTATTCTTATGAGAACAGTTGAGTTGATTTTGTCAAGCAATCATTAATATATAGTTTCTGTTAAACAAAAGCATTTGAGGCAATGAGTCAAGTTTCCATATTATAGAAGCCAGAAATCTATCAAATTTTTGGGGCTGGATGCTAAAATAGTTGCAGGCAGGATGATAATTGTGATCTTTCGTTCAACAATGCAACATAAAAAGTGTATGTACAATAGATGTAGCTAGGTCCTCAAAACATTTCATATTTTTCAACCTAATACGTAAACTTTAACTTTTCACCAATTCACAGCTCAGAGTGTGAAAACTTATGAAATTGTTTCGATTTAGTGACAATGAGAAAATTTCTCCTAGTTAAGCATGTTTTTTATGTATAAAAGTTTCAGCTTTTATTAGTTTATCTCCTAAATTTCTTATAATATTTGCTTCAAATTTAAAACCTTGGTTAGGCTAGCTCTTTCTTTTCTGATTAGTTGCATAGTAGTAACGACTTTCTTTTTTTTTAATTTTTTTAGTTATTACGATTCGTGATACTTTAATGTTTTCTTCAAAGTATGTTGTTCCAACACCGGATGGCTTGTGTTTCTGTAAGAGTTCCAATATTAGTCTATCGTACTTTTATGGCATCTAATTCCATGAAAAGTTTGCAGTTCTGCAGAAATATGAAAGACCATACGAAGCTTACTATTACACAAATACAAAAGCTTCAATGGTTCAACTGAATGGTGACTGCAAAGTTGTTTCTTAAGAAAGAGCACGTAATTATAATAAGGTATGAGGACGTAATTCCTAATTTCTAGTTTTATCATAAGCTTCATCTAAGTTTCACTCCAACAACGAATCCTTTCAGGTAGAGTTACGGCTAAATACCAAAACTATCGTTAATTTTAAAGATATTTGAAAAGAACAATTAATAATAATAACAAATAAATAAATAGTAAATAAAACACGATAACCACAACAGTAAAGCTAGAGTCCCAAGCCTAGGCACGCACCCGAATTCATACAACTCAGACTTCCACAAATTCATGCATGTTAGAAATCACAAAAAATAAACTCTGAAGGTTCGGAACGATTTATTAGTTTGGGAATAGGATTGATCGTTGTGCAGATGCAATGTCAGCGTAAACATTTTGTTCGGATCATTTTGATCACTACACGTCATCCTTTTGACAATGGCGTCTTAATCTTATTTTAAATAGTACAAAGTCATATGTGCTACTATAATTCAGCTGACATTGGCATTGTAATATTTCATTGCTACTCAGACCTGTGAAGACAATAAAGAAATGCTGAAAAGCAGCTTACTGACATGCAACTGCTAGTGTTACTCCTCTAACCAAGTAACGCTATCTGATAACCACATTTTTACTAAATGTATCTCTGGTGTCGAATATGAATAGTCAGGCGCAAGAGGTTCTTAGGAAACTAGATCATGTTATAAATAATCACTACACAGCAATTTAGCAATTTGTGACGATTCTAACTCCTATGCTGCGTATGGTTATTCTAATCCATATGTTAAGACGGAACGAAACAAAAATTTGGAGACAGAGCATAATAAAAATTTGAGATAGTGAGGTGTTTGGTTGTGATGCACAAAACAGATAAAACTGTATTCATCTCAAAAACAAAAATATGCTTTGTTGCAGTTGACAGAACATAAAAAACAATGTCAATGACTAAAGTACTCTTGTAGTATAATATGATTAGAAATATATAATCCATTGATTATTTTAAAATGAATGATTTGTATTAGTAATTTAATTGTATCTATAAATAAGGAATTTAAAAAATGAGTAACGTAAAAATTTAATGAAATGAGTTAATTTCATTGTAGCTAAC
>JANKYF010000003.1:28245782-28258156 GCA_029829435.1 Erythroxylum hondense | reverse complement strand
CTTTTAAATCAAATTATGGATTAAGATGATCTTTTGACTTGCCCAATATCTCCCATAAAGTTCTAAGAACATTATCACATTATCACTTTTTTTTTCTCGATATGGATCACATCAATATTATATTGGCAACCACTATGGTTCTAGTAAGGCAATTAAAAAAAATAGATCTTTTCCTCCAAGGATTATCTCTTGGTTTTTTTTACTTATTTTCCTTCCTAAAAAATTATGATACCTATTAATAAGCTCTAACACGTCAAATCATGACAAAAGGAATTGATGATTCTCCCAACTCTATATCACCATTGAATGATCTCTTACTATGCCTCCAAAGATGGTTTCTATCTAAAAATCTCTAATGATTGAGATAACAAGGTTTTTTTAACGATGTTTTAAATATTAACAAAAAGTTTCATAATAACAATTAGGGTATGTTAACTTTCTCTGTGTACTCTATCCAAACAACATTGCACATCTTGGAAAGTAACTAATTGTACATAACAATGCTACACTTAAATGAATGATTAGTTGAAGCATTAAATGTCTCTACCCAAAACTCCCAAAACTCCCACAACTCTACTAACTCTTTAGTTAATGGCTACAAAAAAATCAATATCTTTTTTAGGAAAAGTCAAGCTAGGTATAATTGAAGACAATATCAAATGTTAAGATTTCAAACCTCTCAGTGGTGTTAAATTATAGTTTACTAAAATTGTAGGCCATTTATAATTAAAATTTTCACTCATTGTGCAAAAAGGATTAAATACATTATTGGCAAGAGCTAATATGACATTATGAGGATCTCAAGAAAAATTAGGATATAATTGGTTGAAGTCTTTCTAAGCTTGGCTAGTAGTAGAATTCCTTAAATTACCATATGTAGAATTCCCCTTATCATGTCATTTCACAAATGTAGCTAATTCTAGAAACATGTAAAGATTTTGCAACCTTGATTTTAATAGAAGATATCTAAACACCTTTGCTAGAATTTGCCTTATATTTGGGGTCATACAATGACCTCTACTATTTTCACTCCTATAACTTTTCCACCTACATACACCATATACTTCACAACTGATTGCTTTCTCATCATTCCCCTAAAACATAATGCAATTATTAGGAAATAAATGAGACTTTTTATAGCGAAGTCCTAAATCCTACACAAGTTTCTTTGTTGCATTAGAAGATTCAGGAACCTTTAAATTAGGAAATGCCCATTTAATTATCCCCATGAGATTAGTATAAGCTGCATTACTAATTCTATGGGTAAACTTAAAAATATACAGTTAAATGGTGAAGGAAAGTTCAGAAAAAACTTTGACAATTAGGATATAAATCATATTTTCCTTCCTTTACCAACATAAAAAACTTTATAGCATCAACGTTTAGAAAATTACTAACTTCTGCACAACTATGTATGCCTTCATCTATACTCTAAAGGTTTCATGTGGTAATCCATCTATATTATCAAGTATAGACCTTCCATCACATTTATTATTATCATCCATATCCATATTTCCATTAATGATCCCTTATTAAATTCCCAACAATCATATCTCGGAGCAAATCCATCAACAATCAAAAGATCGCATACTATTTCTTCTATACCAAATAATAACAACACTTCTTACATAGACAAGGAATTTCATTCCCATTAGCCACCTTCGAAAATCCTTTTCAAAAGAAGATCAAATACACTCATATATTCATTACTATATCTCGGAAAAGTCATCCAATGTATCCCTTTTCCATAGACAACTTACTGTTCATCGAAGTAAAAAAAAAGTTATTATGACGTAACGAACCAATTTGAATTACTAGTAGATTATCTTAGAGAAATATACTTGAAGTATCCCAATAGCAATAAGCTTTTTTGGTTAACTTAAATTAGATGTAAATCTAGATAATTAATTACTAGTAAGTTTACAATCTGTAAAAATATACGCAACGAAATTATATGTTATTGCTATCATGAAACTAAGAGGTTGTGGGACTAAAATTTAAAATTTGACAATATATAGCAATAGAAATTCTATAATTCACTTAATACATAAAATAAATAATTAATTAATTAAAGATTATTGCTGAAGATGAAAGTCATCCAATTGTGAATGTGAAAGGTATCTAAAATATTATAAAATTCAATAAAAGTTAGATTGTGATTTTGAAAAGTGATTAAAATTAAATCATAATAGGCTACAACAAATCTTACAGGCAACATGTTCGAACCCAAGAGTGCCCTTTTAATCTTAACAACCCAAGAAACATATATAAATACAATTTCAAAACCCATTTTACCACAAACTTTTATTTTGCAATATCTTAATTTAGGATAGAAGGTTGCAAACTAATTCGACCTTTCTTTGTGCTATATAGCCCTTACACTTGGAAGATAAAGTAGAGTAAGTTGCATAATGTTTTGAATATTTACAATTGTAGTTCTTGTTGGCCCCCACCTTACCACAAACCAAAAGGGATTCTTATCCTATTGCTATTACTAATAAGGGAAGATTCGAAGTCACACTTTAGAGGTACCACAACATTGTAATTATAACACAAGAAAGCAAACCTTTTTAGGATATATAACAAACATTGATGTAGACAACATAAATAAGGAGTCTTTCCCTATTCAGTGGAAAAAATATATGCAAAACAAAAGAAAGTTATTAAAAACATGAAACAAGAACAATGATAATTGTATAAAAAGAGGTAGTTATTTTTTAGATAGCAAGTTTAAGTTGTGTTAATTCTATACTTGAGATATTTAGACAAATGTACACTATAGTCAAAGGAGACACCCTCCCTCTGCTAAAAATAATAAAGGGGTAATCATATGGCAAAATATTGTATTCTAGATTATACACTTAAATATGCCACTCATTAAATCAGAAAAAGCTAGAGCCAAATGACAATGCAAGCTCTCAAAATTAATCCAAACCGGATACCGACTGATTTGTATGTTCATCAATTAGCAACTAATTTTTTGACTACGTTATATAAAGATTGAGTTTTTAGGAATATGCTAGAACAAAATGCAATATGAAGATTGGATGTAGTATCAATTTGATCCTTTTAGATCCATTTGTTAGGATCTAAGATCTTATTATTTACTTGTTATGTTCAATAATTTGAACATTTAAAATAGTTAGAAATTTTTTGTTGTATGAGAGTTTTTTTTTTTTTTTTGGGTCGTAGTGGGTTCGTGTGCCTATCTACACCAAGTGCTTATTAAGGAGTGATAGACTTAAAAATAAATCAAATACCATCAAAATAATATGAACAACACTGCTCGTATAAAGATAAACTAGTATATACAATCAAATACAAGAAGATGCATGTGACAAGCCCTAGAAGAATCAAATGCAAAAAATTGAAAGTGAAATAAATTAATTCATTTTCGGCTTGTTGCAGAATGTATACTCTGCAATAATTGACAATCAAATGCATGTGACGAAAAAATAATGTTGAGGAATCAAACAAACTGTACGGAAAATAATTATTGATTCCATAACCTAATCGTGGTTATCTTCCTAATTTGGCATGCTATTAAGGGAGTCAGTGGAAAATAATTTATTAAAAAATCAACGCCATTAGAAAGCCCAGTTAAAAATTTTATGAGTAGAAATACTTGATTAGAAAAAGTAAAAATTGTCATAATCCCAAACAGACATTGATTATACAATCACTCTTTCATTTGATTTGGTTGCTGTAAATGGCCTACTAAATAAGCCTCTCAATTTTATCATGATGAACAAGGCTACAAGCATCACACAAACACTTCCGTTGTATATAAATAAAATATGCACATTGCTTCATGTCTTTATGATGAAACTTCGTTTCCATGGACAGGGAGAAAATTGCAGTGAATTCGCGATTGGAATGGGAGAGGACAAAATTGTCCGGGAAGTAAAGCACATGCAAAGTGGTGATAGAAGCGTAAACTTCAAGAAAAAGGGTATAAAAACGGTGGAATGGGCAGTACTGCTGCTACTACTAGGGTTTTGTTTTGAGAGAGAAAAAGGTGAAAAGAAAAGGGCATAAAAAGCACTGTCGGCTGACTCTGAAGCAACATCGAAATTACCGCTACCGAAGCCAATTAATTCACTCAGTTGGGCAGTTCCTTTCTCTTCTTTATGACCGATTTTCCGTACTCTCCGTGTCCACATTCATAACATCACCTCACGTACGTCCCTCGCCCAGAACTCGCAAGAATAGACAGAAATCTAACCGAGTCTGGATGAATAAAGGAAAAAGGAAACACTTACAGAAATAACTTAATGAAAATTATGGATACATTAACATACTGAGTATGATTATGAAACATAATCATCTGGCCTGGTGTGGGAGGTAAGGTGACTGAGAATTGGAACTAACTAACATAGATGTCGTTTGCCACTAGATCTCCTCGTGGATGGATCTCAACAATACTGTAACATAAATTCTCTGTAGTCTGTACTGTACATATTTTCACTGCAGGACCTATTCATGGAAGAGAAGAGTAAGTTTGATGGATTGAAGAAATAAGATGAAAAATTTAGAAATGATTGCAGAGTCTCGCCTTACCCTTTTTCCTTTATGAAGTTCAACGAGTTAAAATGAGTAGAGGATTCTTTTACATATAATAGAGATTATTGGGAATCAAATGTTTTCATATAATCCTATAACTTAAAAGATATGATAAAATTTTATCAATAAATTATAAATAATTTATATTCAATTAATTATATTTTTTTCTAGACAAGTAAATTGCACCATTGAATCTTGCGTCTTATATATGTATTTTTCTCAAGAAAATTAAATGCAGATAAAACATTTCATCACGAGAATTAATTCACAGCCTTGCCCTAAGAGATCTCAGCTTTTGGAGTAACAAAGTTTCTTTTTTCATCCGTCTACCTAATTATGTTGCCAACCAAAAACAAGGGGGGGAAAGTTAAGCTAATTTCGTGTGATTAATCACCGCCAACTAATGTACTTTTATGTCTGGTATTTCGTTTGTGCTACATTTCAAGATGATAAGCTCAATCAACCCTAGACCAATTGTAGCTTGTTATTATGCCAATGCTGCATGTTACATGGCCTGTAGAATAGCCACATGCATGCTCTGAAAAAGGAATCAGGAATGATTGCACAATAAAGTAGTTGAATTTGTTTAAGCAACGTCCATCCACTTTCTAACTCAACCACATTTGTCCTTGATGAAGTGGGAAATGGAATCTAAAAATTTTATTAGTAGTTCATAAAGTAAACTCGACCAACAATAGAATGCTTACCATACTACGCTAGAATTTCCCGAGTACTATACTAAAAGAGAAGTAGGGATCAGTACAAAGTAACTTTTGGAAGAATATGATGCTTATATAACTACATTTTCCACATAGATAGGTCAATATATAGCGGAGGAGAATTGAGAAAAACTTCCGGCGTAGCGGACTGTTTTTCGCTGTAAGGCCCCTGTCATAGATGGATATAAGACTATGATCAACAAGGAGCTCCATGCTATCTCTAGCTTTACCTATTGACTATCAACTGAACTTTTCTACTCATGGAAAAGGTTGGGACTCAGCTTAACTGTTCCAATATTATCACGCTAGCATCGTTACCCTAGTCTTGTAACTCTACTTCCTTTCATCTATAACCTAAAACATTCTAGTTTAGCTGTTTAGTTACTTGATACCATTAACGGATAACAGAAGTTGTGAAAGAGACTGATGATTGGAAATGAACGATACAATGCTCATTTCATGGGAAAGGGTCCAAGAACATTTGGGTGGTCATTGACAAAAGTTATTTCAGCCACAATATTACCCTAAAGTTTTCTCTTTCTGTTCTCAAGAAAGGATATACAGATGCAATTATTAAAAAGATAAGGTATCCCTAAGCAAAAGATATCAAAGGCAACAATAGCAGACAACTTTGGAAGCAATAACAAGAGTGCTGGCAATGATGCGTCGCCACAAGAAAACAAGTAGACGGTACCTATCAAACGTTAGATAGTCGTTGGCCTATTATCTCAACGGTGTGGGTAATTGTTCTACCAATGACTTATCTATCTAGTCAACATATAATCACCCCTCATATTTCACATTCGTGCTTAGATTTTGCAGTGGACATGTGGTCCATATCCGTAGTGGTGAAGTCTGGCAACAGAAACATTTACAGTCAAGTGACGCTGGTTCCCTATCTATCTACCCTCAAATCAAAGACTTTGTTAGCTGAAAATCAAGAGTTCCGACTTAATAAATTACTATGCAATCTAATTACATTTTACGCTTCGGCGACAAAAGTGAGGAATGCGTTGAAGTGCATTAATTTGTTAATCAAGGTAATAAATGATCGAATTCTAACAAATATTACTAATTCTTTTCACCCTAGTGGCCGTGAATGAAACTAGATCTTTCAATAATGATGGATGCTTTATGCAAAGGGCTTGACTTTATAAACTAACCATTTGTACGTTTTACAATCTGCTCGTACGCATCTTCCTTCTGAACTGGTAAAAGGTGGGTTTTCCCGCTAAATGAGTACGAAATTGACAACTAATGCTTTTCATGAATAGTAGTCTCTCCCACATCCCCCCTATAAAACTGACATAAACACACAGATTGAAAGACAGTATTCGTTAACGGACGTTAAATAAGTAGTAAATCTAACTGGGTAAAGAAAGAAATGTGCACTACATTCTATCTTATCTGCCACGCATTCCCGGATGCACAATGTCTCCAAGTAGTCCCTCATCGGATGGATGACGCGGCGTGGCCTCTGACACCATACATGGTTCTGCATCAACTGGTGCCTGTTGTGCATCAGTAGGATGATGCGCTCTAGCTACCTGGCCTCTAGGATAAAAGAAATGCGACATTTGGGGAGCCAAGTGGCTGGCAAATGTAGCCTCATGATTAATGATTCCTCCCCGGGGAAAACCAACGCTATGATGGCAATGTTGCCCTTCATATGTAGTAATCACAACAGTAGGATCTTCGGACGATCGTTCAACCCTTTTTTTCACAGTGCACTTGCTATTTGTGCAGCGATAGTAGCTCCTGTAAATATGATACATGCTTGAAGAATAGTTGTCTAAATGTTAGGTTTCTAAACAATTTCATTATTTTTGCACCATAGATCAAAAAGAAGACTTACCCAAGTACGCCCATATGCCAAGTCCTTTACAACGAGTATAGAGCTTGAAGGGAACTAACAAATCTAATGACACACCATAAATCTCATTCGATTTGTTTAGAATGTCAAATTGAGTATAGTTCTGGAGCAGATGTTGGAGACATGGTGATAGTTGAGGACCATTTCCCTCGTAAATTTATACAGTTACATGTGACCAGCGCAAAGGTCAAAACATCAAGGAATTAATACCTTAAGAATGTAATTAGTAAACATCAAGGCAAAACCAACTCCAAACAATTATTCATAATCTAGCACTTAAGACTTTGGACTAAGAGTTTGTCCTCATGAAACAACATAGCAAGTTCTTAAATTGCAAATTGTAATTACAACAGTGATCACAATATTGTAACTGTAGATTTTTGTTTATCTTTCCTGTATTTTGCAATTGTTAATAGTTGTAATTATACCGTATCAACTGCAAAATGGCTTAATAACTTGCCTCATAACCTACCTTTACTATGTATTCTAATAAGCGTGTAGAGTGATGGAATGTAAAATTTAGACTTCCCAATTTGTCAAATAAAAAACGTAATAGTCACAAGTCTTATGATCTGTTTAAACATTTAAAATTCCATGTCAATCATTGATACAAAACGAGAAATTCAAAGTATGTAAATGAGTTAACCCGAAATTAAAGCTAAATTAAGGGACGAGAAACATAATATTCTGACAGAGTAGACGTAGAATGATGTTAAAGAGTTAATCGTATACCTGGGAAATGGACTATTTTTAACTGCCTTCTGACCATATTTTCTCCATCTATAGCCATCTTCAAGATGATCAACTTCACTTTTAGTCATGAATGCAAAACGAGGCTGGCGGATTCGCTTTTGTCCCTTCTTTCTGGCCTTATTCCTACAAAATACCCCACCAACAATTATGCAAATAGACATAATATTCTAGAAAAAAAATCAAAAGGAAGAAAAAAGAAGAAGAAAAGACACTTCTAAATTGCAAGGAATTCAATGCGATGCTTTAATGATGGATGGTACCAAGTACATTCATGCAAGCACATAGTACTACTATCCTTTACTCAGGTTGACTTGTCCCCTTAGTTCAAATGGCAAGGCTTGGCAACAAACCTAAAGAAGTTGTGTTGTAAAAAGGAAGTTATGGACCATAAATTTAAGATGTAGAGGAGTCAAGGTATAACTCAGAGAAATTAGTTATAGTAAAGAATAGTGCATGCATTTTTAGCGAGTGATCAGTTCTAAATTTATAAATTAACAATACAGAATTTATGCACAGCCCCTACTCTTGAACATCAAAGTGAATTTTCTGAGTCAATGAGCATGATTTCAAAGTTTAAACAGCACGTTGTAAGATTATGTTACAACGTATATAGAAGATAAAACAAGAATTGTTACGGAAAACTTAAATAATATTTTATTCACCTTTAGTATCTAACTAGCTAGCACCGAAAAGAACAGCAAACAAGAAAGTAAGTATATATACAGATGCTTAAAAGTAATCAACGACAAAAGCAACTTTCTTCTTCGTCTTGTTCATATTCCCGCCAACATTGTTAGTGAACTGATAAGAAAGATCACAGACTCAAATATACATTTGTAGATATATTCTAAATAATGGAAAGCGAAGAATGGCTTTAGAGCACGCCATTCCCGCCGCAATAGCGGCGGTGTTCATGGGGTCTCTGATCTCAATTATTATCTTTTCTTGAAAATGCATCTTTTAACTCCAACGAATTTCTATTTCTATCCGCTGGGTTTCTCTCAAATTACGAAACTACCTCTCCCCCAACTTGCATGAACCCAAAATTAAAAAAGAAAAAGATTTTGACGGTTTCTAGAGCGTACGGACACAAAAACTGCTTGCACCCGTCCTCTCTCTTTCTCGCCCCAAAGGGAACTGAACTGACTGCTAGAGAATTCGGTTCTGACACCCGTTTGTGGCCCTCTGAATTCAAGATATTTACAATATTAGAGACTATATCGTTTCAGTTCTTGTAACGTGGATTTTGTTGTGTATGTGTATGTACATGTACGTGTGTGTGTCCACTCACGGTATCTCAGGCGATTTCCCACCGGAACCAGTGGACTTCTCCGGCGGATCCTCGCTGGAGCTGGAAGAAACCGACGGTTGATTTGAAGTTGACACATCAAGTCCACGGCCACCGGAAGCGACAGGGGCAGCCGGATCACCACCAGCAGCAACGGGCGATCCCAGCATCGCTCCGCTACTCTCAAGCTCGCGAAGCAAGTGACCTCTAGCTTCCTCTTGGATCGGTTCCAAGTCGGTGCTCTGAAGATTCCATCCAAATTCTCCCAGTATACTGTTATCTCTGTCGCCGGAGAAGAAGTAATTGGCGGTATCGGAGTCAGGAGTGAGCGACCAGCTGGAATCGGGGATAAACTCAGCTTCCGGATCGGGATCGTCTTTACTGTCCATAGAATCTGATCAGAACACAAGTTCTTAGAGGGTAGATGAGAACTGAGAGGCTTATAATAACAGCAGCAAGAGTGAGTGTGTGAGAGGGGGAGGGGTGAGTTAGGGTTTGGTTTTTCTTTTTTGGGGGAAGGCCGCGGCAGTGTTGTGTTCTTGAAAAACTCTGTCTTGTCAATACAATGCTTAGACCTCCTGATTGGGCGTTTGGAGAGAGAAGATGAGAGTGAAGAGTGAGGAGTGAAAGAGAAAAGGGGAAGAATATACATAAAAGGGATAATAATATTTCGGAAAAAGAAATAATAATTGAGTGAGATTTATTGTTAATAGAAACAGGAATAAGGCTCAGAGTGGTGGAGGGGTGATATTGAAGGGGTGGGACCCACGCGCATGAATAAAATAGTAGATGCTTTCCGACAAGGGAGTAGCACCGTGTTTTGTGTCTCTCTCTCTCTCTAGGATCAATTTAGCAATTCTATTTTAGAAAAGCTTGTAAGCAAGATTGAAGCAGTCTTGTTAAATTAGATACTTTAAAGCTCTGGTAAGGCTTATATGATCGAACAGCTTAGAGGGATGAAGTTCGAACCTTGAACGTATTTGATGTAAGGAGTTTGTTGGATTTAGATACTTAAGGAAAGTGGGGTTTCTGCAATGGCATTGGCGGCTAATAAACTCAAGAAAGAGACGTTCTTTTTTTTTTAAAAAAAAAAATCAATGTGTGAACTGAAGACAAAATTCGAAGATCGCCTTGTGGCGTGCTGTACATGAACAACTTTTGATATTTTTCTACCACCACACGGCCATGATCATGGTGTTACACTTGTATCTCAGTTTTGCACTTGGAACTGGGTTATAAGTTAACACAGGAAAGATTTGGACCACCCAGATGAAAAGGTGTAGTTCGCAAAAAGGTCTCGTCAATCTTCTCCCGCTCTACAAAGCGTTTGACAAGGTCAGATTAAAAGAAAAAGGAAAATGCGGAGCAAGTTGGAGAAAGAAAGAACTCGACCTTCTCGTAGAACTACAGCCATTTAGTCTGTGTAGTGTACGGTAGTTTCGTTCTCCTCAAGTTATTCTAATCATAATAAATACATTAAGAAATGAGAAGACGGTCAAAATGGCCTTGCAATGGAAGAAAAAAAATGAAAAGGTGCAATTAGGATGAGAATATTAACCACTGACTTCAAGAGAAGTGACTTTAGATAGATAGCAAATAAATGACCATCATATGCTAATGCAAGTGGTTGGAACAATGCTTTGCTGGGTTCTTAAGAGGATTGAACTTTTCAATAATTTGATTTTAAGAGCCTGTGGCCCACAAACATAACGATTGATGTTGAAAAGAAAACTAAGCAAATTGGATGTCATTGACATTCAACTCAGAGCATAGTTCCAAGGTTTTGATTGAATTGAATATACCATCGTATCCCGTTAGTGTAATTATGACGATCAACATCTACTCATGAATTTGGAACACTTGATCCTAAGTTTGCATGGTCTTCTAATCAACATCCAAATGTATGATTTCTCTATTAACTCCCATTCTGATAATTAGATAGGTAGGAGTGAAACATAAGCAAGTAATCTAAGCTGTTACCACACCCTATTAGAAATTCCAATTAAGAAAAAAAAATGTTATAGATTACATCAGTTAGAAGTGCCTAACTCATCTCTAAAAATTAATTCAAAAGGAGGAGATTTGCATATTATTATAAATTGTTTAATGCTCTTATAGTTGTCCGATGTGAGATTCCTAACTACACTCTCTGTTAACTCCCCAAATGCATTGAATTCTAGTTATCAATTTAAATCTTTCTAAAAAATTCGTGCATTCTCATGTAAAAAGTAAAAAAAAAAAGGGAATAAAGGATTTATCAAATAAAAAAAATGATAAACCACGGTTTCTTCTGGAATAATTTTATCTTTTCCGCGAGAACGGTGTGTGCACAATTTTGAGAATTAAAACAAAAAAAAAAAAGCAAGAATTTTGATAAAGCAACAAACGAAAAGTATGGACCAACGGCAGCCCCAGCCCCGCCATGCACAGAACTGTTTGGACGTGGAAGTATAGCGTCCATCCGTTTTACTGATTAAAATGATTCTGCCGCTGCTTTGTTTACAAGCGCAGGCGCAATATATAGTGGAGAAATTATTATTTTTAGTTCAGCGTCACAGCTGAGGACTGATTCCTTCACAATATTGAATACCCATTTAAATTATTATCAATTGATTAATAATTGCCTTCGCTACTTGTGTTCAAAATGAGTTGAAATTTTAATACGATTTCCCAAAACAACAAAATAAATAATTTTAACTCTCATCTTAAGATTCAATAATGTTCCATTTTGTTAAACATTATCATTTTTTGTTTCCCCAAACGACCGTCGTCTGCTTACGTTTCTTGCAATTGAAAGTACTTTACTGTAATTCTATTTACCATTTCATGAAATCAAATATGTCCATTATTTGGAAACTACTTCTGCCTGCAGGAACATATAATAACTTCCTCGCTGCTTTCGCACTTTGTCATCCTTTTCTTTAACGTTTTGGAATTATTACAAGTCTACTTTGGCTTATAAAGTATTGGTGTCCTTCTTATACAACAATTTTAGAATGTTGTAATCAAAGTACATAATAATTTTATTTTAGTTTTCACCATTATTTTATAGTAAGAGATGAATAAAGGCTCTGTTTAATAATTAATGGATTGCATTAGCTGTTAGCAGATTCTAAATAAAATTAAATTTTTTAATATTAGTTATTTATATGTAAAATGACATAGAAGAGTATGACTT
>JANKYF010000003.1:28170982-28182578 GCA_029829435.1 Erythroxylum hondense | reverse complement strand
GAGGGAGGGTCTCAAGTATGTTTCTAACGTTACCAAAATGACGTCGTTTTGTGTTAAACCAAACGACTTCATTTTCTTTAAGTTAATAACGTTCAATGGAATCTAGATGATGGCATATAGGTTGGAAATTTACCAACGGAATTTTCTGTTGCTAATATTTTATCAAAAAAGTCAAAACTTCATTATTCTGCCATCAATTCCCTCCTTAATTACCGACGGTATTATTTTGTCACTAAATTATTTTTTCCCGTCGAATTTTCTGATGGACAAACAAATCTCATTGGTAATTTGTAACGGTTTGTTTTTTGTGGTTATTTTTCTGTTGCCAATTCCTATTTTCCTTGTAGTGATAATTGAATTGAGTTAACTCCAAACATAGAAATATTATAGGGTGGATGCTTAATGTAAATCTTAATTATCATTTAGTTGTTCCATTCTTATTCATTACTTTGATTTGTTATTTTAGTTTCATTAACATTTTCTTTTACTTCAATTTTTCTATTAGATTAGATAATAGAAAGACAACTAATACTAATACTTATACTTATAGTCTCTATGGGATCAAAACTTGTATTTACCAACATATGCACTTGCTTAGTGATCTTTATTATTATTTTATTTTGGATACATCATATTAGTTAAGTTTCAAGGTTTCTTCCTTGGGGTTCAAATCAATTTGGTATTAGAGATTTTTTTCTATAATCAAGTTATATCTATCTTTTACTCTTTCTTATTTCTTGTTTCTTGATCCCTTCTTTATTTTCTTCCTTCATTCTTTCTTGTTCTTATATCTATTGATTTCTTTTTTTTCATTCTTACATCTTCTTATTGTCTTCCTTTTTATTTAATATCTTTTAGAGCCTATAAACAGAAGAATAAAGAACATTGATGTGCAAAAAAATGAAAGAAAAGAAAAGGAAAAGAAAAAAGGACATAATATAATATAAAAGAAAAGAACAGAAAGAATATGGATAAGAAGATTTCATCAAAAAATCATTTAAAAATCTGGTTATAATCTATACTCCATTTCAATTATTCATAATCTTTTGAAGTATTCATTTTATTTTCATTGTTGGCTTCATACTTATCCTTTCCTCCATTAGCATTTAAGATTGATTGAATACTAAGAGTTTATTCCTTGTTGTATTTTAGTTAGTTTGATAAAAAAATTATAAGAGAAAATGAGTAGTAAAAGAAAAGAGTATGTAAGCAACATTAGTAGAAAAAAGCTAAAAATTTAGAGTGAAACATAAGTGAATTAAGTAACATTAAATAAGAGAAATACCTAAAGGTGTGTTATGAGGTAATTACTAAAAGTTTTTTTAATGTTAAAGTATATATGATCAAGATAAGATTGAAAGGGGAAGGAAAGATGATATGTTCATGCTATAAGCTATATAACAATAACTTGAATGTATAATATGATATTTAGCAACATTAGGGATGAATTAGATATTTAAGATACTTCCATAGCCAATTTGAAAAGGAGACAATCACCACAAATTCCTAATGTACATCAGCCATAAAGGTGAGATCTCCAAGATGATTTCAATGAAGATAAAGAGAGATATAACTCTTTGATGATTATTAACCACCAAGAAATAATATTGGACATATTTACATATAGAGGTATGGTAGATGGTTAGTTGACTATTTTTTTAACCCCATATTTAATATATTCTTGCTTGATATGTTATACTTTTGTTGTATATTTGGTACTTAATATATTTCAAGTGTGTTTACAGGTGATAATTGCCTTTATGGACTTAAAAAAGAAGAATTTGGGTGAAAACGTGACATAAACAAAAAATCAATAGTTTGGAAAGAGTGAACACGTCCGTGCATAACTCAAAAACAAAAGAAAAAGAGAAAAGTAAGAAAAGAAGAAAAAATATATGTTTAAATAAAAATATTATGGAGGAGATGCAATTGTTTTACAAAGTTATTTATGATTAGTTTCTCTTACTAAAGTTGTATGGAATGGGTGATTTGAGTATGACACATATAAGGTAGATGTTGTTTTAAAGGATATAATGTATTGTTTGTCATTAATTGTATGAGTGATTCCTTCTAATTCCTTATGCTTCATGAGGATTGTGGTGTGAGAGCTTGAGTTTAAACTATGAAACCTAGTTTTTCATTCATTATAGTTGATAATACCCAGTTTTGAGTGAATGTTGGTTTTTGTGTTTGATGTTAAATTGAGTGTTTTTCTTACTAAACTAGCTTTGATGAATCTTATGGTACATCACCTAAACATATCTCAACTTAATCTTTACCCATATTACAACCTTTGTAAAGCCTTTTGGCTCATAATTATACACGTGAATCTTACTAGTGGAAAAATGAAATGATATGCAAAGTTATGGAATGTCTTGATCATGAATGGTGTTTAAAAGTACTCATAAATTTATCATATTTAAACACATTTTATCAAAGTCTACCCCTAGATTGCTCAATTTTTAAAGGGAATGATTGTCAATTAATCATGAGTAGAGGCATTGAATGTTGAGTTCTTTCTATGGTTTTGAAAGTTATTTCTCTTTTTTTATGGCTATCAACTTTTACAAAATATGGAAAATAAGTAAATGTTTTAGATTGTTACTTTTATTTTGTTATTTTTCTCGAGGACAGTTAAAAGATAAGTGTGGGGGAACTTGATATGTTCCTAATTAATTATACATTTTCTCCTTAACACTTAGTGATTGATGCTATAAAATGTTTAAGAAACTCATTTTGGTTTATATTTAGTTTTAGGTACAATTTGAAAGTTCAAGAGCTAAAATGAGTTAAAAGCACATTCCTTGAGCCATTCTCTTGATGTTCAAACTCATTTGTCTTTGGAAAACAAAAAGGAGATGGATTATAGTGAAGATGGTAGAAGAAAATGCCATAAAATGAAGAATTCATCGTGTATTGTTAGATGCATAACCCTACATAATTTCGAAAGATGCATTGTTTTGTCACGCATGGTTGGATGCATAGCTATAAACCTAGTTATTGCTATAAATAGACATTTGAGCAGGTAAACAAGACATTTTGGAACGTTAGAAGGGGCAAAAACTTTACTTCTTTGGTATCTATAGAGTGCTAATCTTCCTTCTTCCGATTCATAGGGGAAATCAAAGATGAAGATCACATTTGAGCATCTTTTTATTGTTTATTGTTGAATTTCTCTCTCTAGAGATTGTTTATTTTATTATTTGCTTATTAATATAGGTATTTGTGTAAGGATGATCTGAATACTCCTATTACATTGTTTTTATATAAACCCATTCCTGGAATCTCAAATACAATATGTAATAGTTATGTTTTGGATTCATTTATGGTTAAATGACCCAAGATTGTGTGATTTTTTCCAGATTAATATGTTTTCCTTATTCATAATACGAATGTCCTATTAAATTTAGTGAGCTTGTTCTAGGTTGTTCGATAGTTAGGTTTAGTTAAAGAGCTTATTTTGATTAAATACAAGCTAAGGGAAAACCTCGATTAACAAAGCTTGTTGTCGATTAATAGTTTCTAAAAGAGGTATAAGGTTAACAAGACAATTAAGTATGCTTATTTATGTATAGGATAAGATTAAACTAAAAACCAAATTCTAAAAATCATTCATCGATTTTTTATCTTTATTACTGTTTAATTTGATTTGCTTTCATTAGTTCAATTTTACTTTGTTTTCTTAATTGCTTCAAACCAAACCCCCCATTTATTTCCTAAACATCAATTCTTTTCATTACAAAAGCTACACGTTCATTCCTTGTGAATATGATCCCTACTTACTACTGTTATAAATCTTAGTGTACAGAGTTAGGCTTTATTTTCTGGTGCATTAAACACACATTAAAAAGCAATGAAAAAGGAAATGATTTCTTTAATATGAAATCAAGTATGGGACTTGGTTAATTTCCCTAATGGGTGTAAAGCTATTGGAAACCAATGGGTTCTTAAAATAAAATGAAACTCTAATAGTTGTATTGAAAGATACAAAACACTCCTTGTGATGAAAGGATATATACAATAGGAAGGAATAGATTATGAGGAAACCTTTCCACCAATTGTTAGGTTTGTTTTGATTCATCTAATCTTGACTACAGTGGCCATTTTGAATCTTGAATTATATCAAATGGATGCAAAGAGTTTTTTTTAATAAAGAATTAGAAGAAGAAATCTCTATGGAACAACATGTAGATTTCATAGAGATAAAGCGTGTTAGTTATTAAAATTGATTTATCATCTGAAGTAGTCTTTAAGACAATGATGTGTACATTTTCATAATGTTATCGTTTAATATGATTATCATATACTTGATGAAGAACATTGTGTATATATTAAGATATTCAAACATAAATTTACAATTTTATCTTTATATATGGATGATATTGATTGTATGTAATGATTATAAGTTTTTCAAACAAATCAAAGATTAGTTGTCATCTGAATTTGAGATGAAAGACGTGGGTGAAGCTATATATATTCTTGGAGTTAAGATTTCAAGAGATAGTTCAAAGAAATTATCAAACAAATTATATTCAAAAGATTTTAGAACAATTTTGTATGCAAGATTGCAAACCAATGGATAATCTTGTTGTTAAAGGCGACGATTTTAGTACGAAATTTTACAGGTTTATGACATAAGAAACGGAGAAATGAAGAAAATTCCCTATTCCAGTGTTGTTGAAAGTCTCATGTATGTCATGATTTGTACAAGGCCAAAAATTTATTACGTTGTTAAGATCCTGACCATATTTCAAATAAATCTAGGACAAGTATATTAGAAAAGTGGACTTATTAGCCCCCTTTAACCATTAGTCAAAGGGGTTTAGAATTCAAAAAGACTTTTTTGACCCTTGTATTATGATGAAATCACCGTAACTGTACATGCTCCATTTTTGGACAAAAATACCCTTTTAGTCTTTTGTTAACTAAAATACATTAAACCCCTATATTTTTTGCTTTATTTCATTATGTCATCTATTTCAAAAAAAAATTATTTTAAGCATGGATTTCATTTTGATCGTTAATAAATAAAAAAGGATAAATTACTGAAAATACCATTGTCTTCATAATTGTACTTCATGATTGTTAATTTACGAAAAATTTAAAAAAAGAAAACTTATTTATGAAATAAAATTTAAAATAATAACAATAATATAATAAAATATTACCAGTTTTATTTTTCCTTTTGCTCTATATTTTAAAATATTAAAATGGTGATATTTTATTTTAATTTTGTTTCATAAATAAATATATTAATAAGAAGATACAACTATCTTATTTCGTGCATAATGAATAAAGAAAGAGATCAATAGGCTCCAAAATTGTCGGTTGCAAGGTAGTTGAACTTCAAAAGCAATATATAAGCTATTAACTTGAATTATAATGCCATTTTATAATGGAACTACTGTAAAATCAAAGAGAAACATCAACCTTAAAACTTTTATGGAAAGCTAAAGAGATTAATAAAAGTTTTTATAAATCTTTCCGGAGTGGGCTCATAATGATTTTATATAAAAGTCTATGGTTTACGAGAACATAGCAATTAGATACAATCTAATGGCCGACTATTGCAAAACGAGGTGCATCGAATACCCTTAGACAGTTAGATGTCGATTCCAAAATTTAAAAAAGGAAATAATTAACAATAATAAAATAAAATATCACCATTAAAAATGTTGATATTTCTTTTTTCCATAAATTAATGGTCATGAAGTACAATTATAAGAACAATAGTATTTTTAGCAAATTTTCCTTTTTTATTTATTAACGGTCAAAATCTAATCCATGTTTAAAATAATTTTTATTTTTGAAATAGAGAGCATAACGAAATAAAGCAAAAAACATATAGTGGTTTAATGTTATTTTAGTCAACAAAAGACTAAAAGGGTTTTTTTGTCCAAAAAATGCAACATGTACAGTTATGGTGATGTCATCATAATATAGGGGTAGAAAAGTCTTTTTGAATTCTAAACTCTTTTGACTGGTGGTCAAAGGGGGTAATAATTCCATTTTTAACATAGAGGGGCGCATAAAATACCAAGAGATAAAACACATATAATTTAGCCTATTATTTTCTAAGTTATAATGTTGACTACAAAAGTATATTAATGTTACGATTCTATAGATTAAGGATCTTTTCATTTCTTTATATGTCAATTTTTAGGAACTATGTTTTTTGCATTTCTTTATAATATTTGATGCCACAAAACATAAGAATTTTTTCTATTCTTATCATCGATAAAAACTTCATACATCCTACTATAAGAAATAGATACATAGTTTGTACTAAACTTGAATTTAAAAGGTAAGGTGCCCATCTTTAGTTATTACTCAATTAGTTACTTAGTCCTATATAATAAAACAAAAGGCAAAAGACAAAAAGTTATGATATTTGATGTCTTGGTTAGTTTGTTAGTAGGTAATAAACTATGACTAAAATTAAGCATATATGAGGTAATTTGAGGTGAAAATTTCACAAGGCTTGATGAGTTACTAAATAGTGAGTTTCATCAGATAAATAAATAAATTTTCTATATGTATTTTTGTGGAAAAGATTAATATTTGATCCATATGATTGATTGCTCTTGTATCTACTATCCAAACTTTTTTATTTATGAGATCAAGAAAAGAAGATTAAAGTGAGTGGCCAATACCTGTACAATCTATATATTTGGTATAGGTTGCTTTGTTCACTCCTTTTTCTTTTAAAATCTACATCATCTCTTACTATATGTAGTTAATAGGCACTTCTTTCGCATAAGACAAAATATCATGTGTACTTTTTTTATCATTTAAGAGTGTTTTATCTGTAAGACTAACTATTTTAATATGGTCCTTTCCTCCTTAATTTTTATACATCTTATACCATTCAGGGTATATATGCAACTTGCAAAAATTTTCTTTCTGATGTCCCCATGCATCATAGTAATACTTATTCATTCTTCACAAAGTTATGTTTTTTTCCTTTTTCCTCCACTACCTTTACATTTATCTCCTCTCCCATTCTTAGATTTAATAAGCACAGTTGCATTCTTATGTCCATCAGTTATCATATGCTTTGTTTATAGAAGGTAAAAGATCTATAAGAAGAATCAGATTCCATATTTTGTCATATGATTTATCTAAACCCATCAAAATTGTAACAATCTAGTTTTATTAAAAAAATTTGACAACCACCTTACTAACCTTCACATGTAAAAACAAGGTATAGGTTGAACACAATTAAGTTCATCATATAACCTTTTCAATTTAGTGTAACAAGCTACTACACTCATTGATCCCTTTACAACTAAACTTATTTCTCTCTATAGCTAATACTTCAAAAGGCCCTTAGATTCTCCAAATCTTTTCCTCATAACTCCTTAGAACTTGAAAGTATATAGATAATCTTCTATTGATTCCTTAAAAATCAATTTTTTTTCTATAATATAACATTCAATCAATCCTTTTCCATTTTCCATATTCTGTTGAATTTTAATTAGGCATGACATACTTCTATTGGATCCCTCTATAATTATGGGTTAATAAATATTTATTAGTCATGGAATTCCTTAAGTGACTTACAATGGATCAGATATGCATTTGAATTGGAATCTTCATTAGGAATTCAAAAGGATGTATAGGAAAATATTTTTAAACATTAGATAGTATTTATTGAAAAACCTTGAAACACTTCATAAGACTATTATAAATAGAGGAGAAGAGATGTGTTTCATCAATTTTCATAAATAATAGAAGTGACAGCTACTTTAGAGTGTGAAGAGATTGAGAAATATCTCTAATTTCTCAAGCTTGAGTATGTGAGTGATCCACTACAAATTTGTAAGTTGGTACAGCATTGTAATCCATCTTAAACAGTGTGAGCATTTGAGTTAGCCTTTAGTTTAAGCTAGAGAATAAATCATTATAATCTTACTATATTATAGTGGAAGATCTTATGGACCTCTGATCCTGTAGTTTTTCCTTTTATATTGGAGGGTTTTCCTTGTAAAATTATGGTGTTCTCCTTCTACTTTCTTACATACTTTCATATTATTTTTAGTGCATGTTTTAATCATACAAAAATGGAAAAGTATAATTTTCCCTTTATCACTTTTTTTTTCCTATCAATGGTGTTAGAGTTTCGTGTAAGAGAGTCATTTTTCTTATATGATTTAAAATGGAGGGTATCATCACTTATGATGGTGACATGTTCAAACTTATTGCAAAAAATTACTCCTATTAAAAGTTGATGATGGAGAACCATTTATATTACAAATATTTGTATGAGCCAATCACAAATGAGAATAAGCTAGAGGGAAAACTGATAAAAGATCGGAGCTCCTAAACTAAAATGTGATGACCATGATTAATAAGTTCATTGATAAAAGCTTGTTTAAGCACATGTCAATATACAACAATGCATATGAATGTGGATGAAACTAAACTCCATGATTCAAAAACTATGCCTCAAATCAAAGCTCACTTAGTAATATGGTTGGTTATGTTAGAGTATAAGGATGATCAATGTATAATCAAGTAAACACCTCCTCATCTAAATTGGGTTCGATGGTCGGACAAAAGTTTATCTAAATTGGGTTCGATGGTCGGTAAACTGATTTGTTCTGATATTGTTACGACCCAGCGTGCCCGGGTTGGGTATGCTCGGTTGCTTGTGGAGGTTGATGTTTCTAAAGCTCCTGTTACTAGCTTTGAAGTTCAATTGCCTGAGGGTTCCAGCTTTACTCAGTCGGTAGTCTATGAGACTTTCCCCTCGTATTGTTGTGATTGTAAACATTTTGGGCATAATTTCTTTACATGTAAGAAGCCACCGCTGAAGCAACAGAAATGGATTCCTAAAGCTCGGAGCTCCAATTCATCTCAGGCGAAGGCCTCCCCTTCCGGGGTAGCTCCTTTGGGGCCCATTCCAGCCTCGGATCCCCCTATGACCAGCCTCCGTCGGTCCTGGAGCCCCAGCAGCCTGTGGTGACTGTTGAAGCTCCGCCTGTGACTGGTGTTTCTGGCCTGCAACGTATGCCTACTTTGACTAAGGATAAAAGTGTACAGGGTTCTACGTCTGGTGTTCCTGGCCGTAACAAAGACCTGCCCCCCCTGCGTACTTCGGGGCCGCCTCGAGATCTTTCTAGTAAATCTGGTAAACCTGGAGGGGCCGGGCCCTCCCGTTTGCCGAAATGAGTTTGCTTTGTTGGAATGTCCGAGGTCTTGGGTCGACCTCGCGACAAAAGAGTGTTGTCTCCCTTGTTAGGCAACACCACTGTAAATTCTTTTGTCTCCTAGAAACCAAACTCACTATTTCTGGGTTGGATCGATTGATGTCTCTTCGGTTTCCTGGCTGGTCCTATAGGCATAATTTTGATGTTATTGAGAAGGGCCGTATGGTTATTGGGTGGCACCCTTCCATCTACTCATGTCATGTTGTGGAGGTTGGAGATCAATATATTCATTGTAGGGTGGTCCACATTCCCACCCAACGGGATTTTTTAATTTCTTGCATCTATGGGTTATATAGTGTGCCGCAACGTCGGGGTTTATGGAATCGTTTGGGTGAATTTCAGCAGGTCCCTTCCCCGCCTTGGTTGCTTTTTGGTGATTTTAACTGTGTTTGCAGGGCTGATGAACGGCTTGGGTATACGCCCACTACGGACTATTTTCTGAAAGACCTTCAGGAGTTTCGGGTGGCTTTGGGGCTAACTGATGCTCCTTTTCGGGGTGAGGTCTTTACATGGCAGAAAAATCATATGTGGGCCAAGCTGGATCGGGTGCTAGTTAATGTGGAATGGGAATTCAGGGGCTGGTATTGTCACGCCCATTTTCTTCCTATGCGGATTGACTCGGATCATTGTCCGGTTGTTGTTGACTTTGCGCGTTCGGCTGCTAGGGGTAAACGCCCTTTTAAATTTTTCAATTTATGGCTTCAACATCCTATGTTTTCAGATATTACCAGATCAGCTTGGGGTGTCCCTATACACGGAACTGCCCAATTTATTCTGGCGGCTAAGTTAAAGGCATTGAAATGCCCTCTCAAACGGTTGAATTCTACTGCGTATGGTCACATCTCGACTAAAGCTCAGGAGGCGCAAGTTGCTTTTCAGACCGCTTATCACCTCTCTCTTTCTCAGCCTGATGATCCCCATTTGAATTTGGAGCTGAAGGTTAAGCGCCAACAGGCCTTATTTCTTCAGGAGGCTGAAAGGCGTTTCTATCAACAGAAAGCTAAAGGTACCCATTTGATGGAAGCGGATAGGAGCACGCGATACTTCCATTCCATTGTTCGTAAACGTCACCGGCTTAATGAAATTTCTCATTTGATTAAGTCCGATGGTTCATCTACTTCTTCGATGGAGGAGGTTGCTTTGGAGCTTGTCCACTATTTTCAGGAGTTGCTAGGTGCTTCGGAGCCTTGTGAAAGGTTAGATTTCCGGGTGGTGGCTTCTGGCCCTTTGCTCACACCTGACCAGTGTACCCAGTTGCTTGATCCGATAACAGATCAGGAGTTTAAATGTGCTTTGTTTGCTATCGGCAATGATAAAGCTCCGGGTCCGGATGGCTTTACCACATCATTTTTTAAACATCAATGGGATTTGGTCGGAGGGACATTAATTCAGGCAGTTCAGGAATTTTTTGTAAGTGGTCGGCTCCTTAAACAGGTCAATCATTCGATTCTCACCCTTATCCCGAAGACTACTCATCCACCGAAGGTTACTGATTTTCGGCCCATTGCTTGTTTGAATGTGACTTATAAGGTGATTTCGAAGATACTTACTGAACGTCTGAAAGGGGTAGTCGGGAGTCTTGTGGATTTAGCCCAATCAGCTTTTATCCCGGGGCGAAACTTACATGATAACGTCTGCCTTGCCCAGGAACTCACCCGAGGATATAGTCGTAAGCGGATCTCCCCACGATGTCTTCTCAAAATTGATCTTTCTAAAGCCTATGATCGGATTTCTTGGGACTTTCTTCTGGCTTTGCTGCCTGCGATGGGATTCCCGTCTCGATTTGTCGCTTGGATTCAAGAGTGTGTTACTACCACCTCTTTTTCCGTCTCTCTCAATGGCGACTTACATGGTTATTTTCATGGTTCTCGGGGGTTACGGCAGGGTGATCCGCTGTCGCCACTTTTATTTGTGTTATGCCTTGAATATTTTTCCAGGGCACTCAACTGTTGCACTACTGATTCTGAGTTTAATTACCACCCTAAATGTAGTCAACTACGCATTACCCACCTGGCGTTTGCCGATGACCTCATGCTCTTTTCCCGGGGGGGTCTCCCATCTGTTTGCATTATGCTCAACTGTTTGAAACATTTGGACCGCGTGGCTGGCCTACGGGTCAACCCCCACGAGTCCAATGTTTTTCTAGGTGGCGTTTGGGGCGTCGAGCGAACTTCTATCTTACAGATCACTGAATTCGGTTTGGGGGACTTTCCGATTAAGTACTTAGGGGTCCCCCTTGCTCCAATGAAAGTTTCGGTTATGCAATATACTGGTCTTGTGGATTCAGTGGAAGCTTGTTTAACCAGATGGAATGGGCATTCCTTATCATATGCTGGTCGGGTTGAAATTCTGCGCTCACTTGTTCAAGGTCTCCTTTCCTTTTG
>JANKYF010000003.1:28159421-28170882 GCA_029829435.1 Erythroxylum hondense | reverse complement strand
ATCCGCCAATGGCTGGGCATCCACCGTGAAATGGGTTCTTTGTTGCGAGCGGTCAAATGGATTCGTGTTGAGGCGCGCGGAGCTTTATTGAAAAGTAAAGCAACCAGAGTCGCTTTTCTCTGTACTGTCTATATTATTTGGCAGATCAGGAATGCAGTGCAAATGGAGGGTGCCTCCTTCTCTCATCGCGATGTCACTTGGCGAAATAAAACCTCAGTTTATCAGATTCTTTATCGTTTATATCCGAGTGATCTTATTACCTTTTGAGGTGGGGCGGGGTTGATGTGGTTGAGTTGGTTCAGATCGGGGATGGGGGCTGGACTTCCGTCGATGGTTCTGGATTCTGGAGGTCCATTATTACTTAGCGCATGGGTCAGCCAGTTGCGCTTCTTGGCGGGGGATGGCAGCTACTATGTGACACTGGTTGGTGGATGAATCACTGGGTGGGCGATACGGGTTTTCAGGTTTTTCCCAGTGGTGTGGTGTTTGGGTTTCTCCTTCTCCGGTGGGGTGGAGGTTTGGCCCCTGCGATGTTCCCCCGTCCTACTACATGTAGGCTAGTTGGGTGCTCTGGTTGCTGTGGGTAGGGCTCCTTCGTCGGCCTCGGGCTGATTGGTCAATTGGTACCGTTCTCTGTTTCTGGCGATGGATATGGTGGGCGATAGGCTTCACCGACGGCTGACTTTGATCTGCTGCTGTATTCTACCACTGGAGGCTGCTCCGATGTCGTTCTGTTGCCTGGCTTTGGCGTATTTGGCCTGGTTCCCTCACCCTACTTTTTGTTACTTTTCTGGACGCCGATGCTGGATCCTTCTCCTCCGGGAAGACCAAAGTTTATAAGGTTTTCCTTGGTTCCTTTAGCATGCAGATTCTGCTGAATCTGGATGCTTTCCGAACCATTTGCTGGAGAGTGGATTGCATGGTTGGCTTGGATTTCTTCTGTTCATCTTTTTATCTTACTTCTTCTGTGGTTGTGTTAGTGTAATACTTTCTGGTGGCGTTTTACCGCCTGGGAGGATTCAGCAGCCTCTGATGCGGAACCTCCTGTGGGTTTTAAAACGGTGTCGTCGTTGCTTCTGTATCCTAGGGCGTTTCCTTGCATTTGCCTGACGGTGTTCCACTTTAGCAGGTGGTCGTGGGGCCGCCCCGTTAGTTGGTTCGCCCACTGCCCATTGCACAGCCGATGACTTTCATACGGCGTCGTGGCGACTATGTTGTCGCTTCCAGATTTGTTCCTTGGGCTCGCTCTGCCGGATGGCCTCCTCTTCATTGCAATGGGCTGTCTGTTTTTGGTTTCTTTTGGGCTGCCCTTTGGGCTTTGTTGTATTGTTGCTATTCCTAGACGTGTTGGGCCCCATGATGTTTGGGCCTTTTGTTTCCTTTTCTATTTATATTGGGTTGTGAGTTTTGGCCAGGGCTTTGTCCTTCCTTGTCGACTGGGGTATGCCCCTGTGCACGTGTACATACCCAATTCTTTTGATAAATATTTACCGTTTATCAAAAAAAAAAAAAAAGTAAACACCTCCTCATAAATCAACTAATAAAGATCAATAATAAGTTATAGACCTTGCTACTTCTCAATTCATTATCTTAGTAACATGATCCCAGAAGGAAAACTCATTATAGAAACTGTTGCTAACAACCTATTGAATGAAAAAGCTAAGAGAAAGGAAGGAACATGGCATATTAGCATAATCTGAGGCAAGAACATAGGAAGAAGTGAGACCTATGGAATGATAGAAGTTTAGGTTTTGATAAGTCAAGAGGGCAGTCTAAATCATGCCCAATAGTTAACTACTATTATTATAGTAAGCCTAGTTATAAGAAATTTGAATGTTAAAATCTCAAGGGAGATTAAAAGAATGAGACTTTTAAGTCAAACTAGATGACCAAAAAGAGAAAGAAGATAAGAGTACAACCATTGTAAAAGATTATAATAATATTTTCCTCATTCGAGCGCCTCCTTTATATAGCCCCACATGGAGAGTTTTTCTCAATATATCAAAAAGGTGATTCTGGTACAGTTAAGATGAGAATTAACTAAATAGTAAGATCGTGGGGATCAACAATGTCACCTTAATGACTGATAATATGTGTAAACTCAAATTGAAAGACGTAAGACATGTTCCTAATATACTCTTGAATCTTATTTCTTCCAAAAAGCTCAACGATGCTAGCTATATAAACTAATTTTACGCAAGAAGAAGGAAACTTTCAATTAACAACATGATCACCGTAAGAGGAAGAAAGGAAGGTTCACCATATGTTACGCTATCAAACTTATGTAAAGGATAAACCAATGTGTCCTATGATAACTCATACTTGATGTTGTGGAATAAGAGTTTAGGAAATATGAGTGAGAAGGATTTACAAATTCTCACTCATAAAGAACTCCTTCCTAATATGAAAGGTAAAATGCTTGAATCACACACTCATTGTTTGGCTGGTAAACAATATAGTTTTATTTAGAATAACTAGTCAGCCACATAAGAGAAAACATTTTCTCGATTTGGTACATTATATTGTTTACTCAATGACAGAAAAATTAATTATGGTGAATTATGTTCTATCACTTTTATCGATGGACACTAAAAAAAGGTTTAGGTTTCTTTGTTTAAAAAACTAGGTACTCAAGGCATTTAAAGAGTTTCTTGCCAAGGTGGAATGCAAGATAGATTAAAAAATTTTTTTGAATATGTCAGAGCTGATGACAGTGGACAATACCATGACCTATTTAAAGCATATTACAACTCATTTAGCATCTAGCTCGAAAAAAACACCATAATTAAATGGTGTAGTTGAGAGAATAAACTAAACCATTAAGAAAAGGATCTGATTCATGCTCTCTTATGTCAATCTCCCTTGTTCATTTTGGAGAAGATGTAAAGACAATCATCAATATTATTAACTACTCTCCCTCAGGTCCTTTGGATGGAGGTATCATAGATGAGGTATAGACAGGAAAGAAGGATTCATATCCCTAAGGATGAATGCCCTCAATATGATTCAAAGATAAAATTATGCACATATCTTGAACTCATCACGAGAAGAATTTGGCTATCAATTATGGAACCTTGTAAACAAGAAGATTGTGAGAAGTTGAGATATTTTATTTTTCAAATATCAAACCATCTAAGATTTCAAGAAGCAAAAAGAAAACCTAAGCATAAGGTTAACATCTGCTATGATCATAATTCATAACCTATGATACATGATACAAGCATAAGGTTAACATCTGCTATGATCATAATTCATAACCTATGATACATGATACAAAGTAGTAAAATCAATCATGATCAAGCTAGTGATGTGCCTAATCACACTAAGTCTTTAACATAGGAGTTTTCATCAACTAAGATAAATGGCATAATGCCTGTAGAGTCTATTAAGCTAGAACCTATAGAATAACCTTCTAGAGATTAACTAGAGAAAGACAATCATATACTAGATATCTTCCTAATGAGTATTACATACTCATTACTAAAGAGAAGCCTTAAAGCTACAATGAAACTGTAGTTGATGTTCAAAAAGAAAAATTTTTGAAAGATATGTAAGAGAAGATGCAATAACTGTATGAGAACCATACTTATGATTTATCAGAGTGCCTTTAAGGTAGATAAACCTTAAAGAACAAGTGGTTGTACAAGCTAAAAAACAAAGGAGAACAATCCTTAACCAAGGTATAAGGCTAGAATTGTTGTTAAAAGTTGCAATTAGGAAAAGGGAGTTGATTTTGAAGGGATCTTTTTACTTGTGGTAAAGATGTCATTTGTATATGTAGTTCTTTGTCTAGCTATTAGTTTAGACCTAAAGATTGAACAACTTAATCTCAAGATAATATTTCTATATCAAGACCTAGAAAAGGATATTTATATGAAATAACTTAAGGGATTTGTAGTTTTAAGAGAATAACATTTGGTGTGCAGATTGAAAAAGAGCCTCTATGGTTAAAAACTAGCACCAAGGCAATGATACAAGAAGTTTGACTCGTTTATGGCTAAAAATTACTTTAAGAAAACTCACACCAACCATTGTGTCTTTATGAAGAATTACACTGGTGGTGACTTCATTATACTTCTACTATATATTGATTATGTGTTGATTATTAAGCATGTTAAGAGGAAGGTTATTGCATTTAATAAAGCATTGAGTAATCATTCGCCATAAAAGATTTAGGACTAACAAAGTAAATCATTAGAATAATGATAACTTGAGATCATTCCAAGAACTTCTTATAGGAAATGATACATTAAGAAAGTACTTGAGGGGTTCACTATATATAAAGTGAAGCCAATTAGCATTCCATTTGTAGGACATTTTAAGTTGAGTAAAAAGAAAAGTCTAACAAGTGAGAAAGAAAAGGAAGAAATGAGAAATGTCATGTATTCGTTTGCAGTTGGCAGCTTATGTATGCCATGGTGTATAATAGGCTAATCGTTTCCTACACTGTCAATATTTGAGTTAATTCTTACCCAATCCCAAAAAAGAATATTAGGTAATTATGAAATGGATACTCTGATATTTCTAATGTACAACTAGGGGTGCTTATGCTTTGGTAAAGGAAAACCTGTGTTAAAAGGATTAACAAATATAGACTTGATTAAAGATGTATATTTCAAAAAGTCAATGCCAAAATATTTGATTATTGTTGTAGGGAGAGCTATGTCATGATAGTCAAAGCACAACTAATCGAAAAAGGATGGATCTTTCTAGACGGTGACGGATTCTCTGCCTCTATGGGGTGTTATTTATCAGCCAAACATTTTTCTTATCCCTTCATACCCTTAAAAAACTTTACAATAGAGGGGGAGAAATGTGTTTCGTCAATTTTCATATACAAAAAAATTAGAACCACTTCCAAAACTGAAAGCTTGAGAAAAGTCTCCAATTTTTTAAGCTTGAGTGTGTGAATGATCTACCATAAAATGGTGAGACATTTGAAAATTGTAATCCATCCTAAATGGGATGAAGAGTTGAGCTATGTTAAAGAAGAAATAGTTGTAATCCTACTGTATTATAATATAAGATCTTATAGACATTTGGTTTCATGATTTTTTTTTTGCATTACAAATTTTTTTATATAAATTTTAATGCTCTCCTTCTATACTCTTACTTTTATAATATCTTTGAATGTTCATTTTAATCATACAAAAAAAGGAAAATACAATTTTCACTTTATTACGTTTTAAATTCACCGTAGCTCACAATATAAGTTTCATAGATATATTTTATGAAATATAATACTTTTCAGTAGGAGGAACAGTCGCCAGTAACATTCCTGGTTTATTTAAAAAATGAAGAGCAAATGGATCTCTAGAAATCTGTATTGTTGTTGAATTTGGATCCTTCTATCAGTTGACTTCCAATTGAATCTTGGCTTTTCTACAATCTAAATTTAGTTTTAATACCTTTTATACCATGTACATAATCTCTTGTATTCTACTTAAGAGAAAGGAAAACAGATGAAAACATAGATAGATGTACAATACTGTACAAACTTCAATAAATAGAAGCTTGAAGAAAATGCTATAAAAGGTGTCCAACCATATAACCGTCAGTAATGACACATTGACCCTCGGATAAAAATAAAATACATGTTTTTAAAAACTACACAAAAAATCTAGATTAGCCATTAATACATAACTCGAAGGATCACTTCACTAGTGCAACTATAGGTATCATAAAGAACAAAGACAATTTGAGCTTGTTTTCGAGAGTTCAACACATTTGGGCAATGTTTGGAAAGGAGTGTAAAAATGAATGAAGGATTCAATTAATGTTTGATGAACCAGAGACATTGTAATATCTGTAAATTCCTCCACAACTATTCACTTTTGTTCTTTGGGTTAGTTCTTTAGTTACTTGAATAAACTCATTCTCCATTATTACACTTTTTGAATCAGTATAATCATTAGTACGTTATTCTATTGTTGATAGTTTGTAAGAAATGAAAAATGGAAAGTGAAATTCTTTTTTAAATGTAGAGGTAAAATATATTAACCCCCTTAGCAAGGAACGGAGAGTTACAATGTTGGACAATTTTTTCATTTCTCAATTTTTTATTTTTTCAATAAATTATCGGTTAAGTTACATAATTTGATCCAGAAAAAGTAATAAAGTGACCTAATAAATGATCTAAATCAATGGGTCGAAGTCCGGTAAGAAAATGGATCCCAATTAGTGTGGAATGGACCTATATTGGACCTATGATAGGGAAGCCCGATATGAAGCTATATATAAAAGTTAAGATCTCCTGCAGTTGCTCATATCATTCATAAGCATACAGATTCTCTAACCTATTAAAAGTGCTTAAATATTGAGAAAACTATAGAAAGACGTTAATCAAATGTCGGTGAACGATTCTCGTGAAGGTCCCGAAAGATTGGAGCTCATTTTGGCCACAGAAACTACTTCAGAAATCGAGATGGAACAGAAATCATATATTCTAAATTTCCTTTATTTTTAATCTTATCATGTATGATCCAGGATACATAATAAGGTCTATGCTACGTGTTACATGTGATATCAGAGCGATTACATGATTGGGTTATCAGAAACAAAGATTTTTTGCTTTTCATCCATTCTAGTTTTCATTAGTTTTTTTAGTTTTTTTTACGTATACGATTACAAGAAAGTGGTATATATGGCTATGAAAAAAGAGTTAAAACGGGTCGAAAAGTGTGAAAATTGGTCCCAGGTTTGACGAAAATTGCCCTTCTGATCGGAAGGTGATTACATCATCAGTGCACACGCTCGACGATGCTACAGTAACCTTCAGAGGCAGGTTTAGTTGGTGTGTATGTTGCACACACCCACCGCATCCTCCCATGTGGCTCCATAGGGTGACAGACCTAAGGAATGGGTTGGCGCGTGAGCCACACATGTCAGCCATCTATCCCGACACATGCATGATGAGGATGGGACATGTAATACAAGCGCATCTACGCATGACAGCGAGTGTTACACATGCGCCAATAGTAACTGTCTGGGTAGGGGTGCGAGCAAATGCATTTAATGCTACAGTGTTGACGTCAGCATCAAAGAAAAACAAAGAAAAATTTTTAGAATTCCTGTAATATTATCCCAAGTCCTTTTGGGTCAGTTTCTAGTCGGGGGGAATTTTTCCATTTTTCTAGATTTATTAAATTGGTAATTAGATCTTAGAAAAAAGGTTTTAAAGTTTTTTAAAGATATTTTTTAGCGAAATTTTGTGCTCCAAACTACACATAAGGGAGACACTTAAGTTTTCGTGTCTTGAGTGGTAATTTTGGTATTTGAGAAAGCACGATAGTCACTCTTATTGAGAATTTTAAGATAAAAGGCTCAAATAATGTTCAAAGACAATGTTTTCAATACCAGTGTGTGATTATTTGACTGTGCATTTGGTTTTTTCATTTATAGCTGATTTTCGCATACATTATTCCCATATAGAATGTGAGGATAACATTTTATATGTATCCTTTGTGTTTGTAGACCTTCTAGGGTACTGATGAGGATTTAGTCACCAAAGTGGGTTTTCAAGTTGGTATTTTAGATTGTTCTGCTCACATGTTGGGGGATGTCTCTAGTCTTATATTTGGTTATTCTACCCAAAGATGTTGGCCTTACATAGGTTTAAGATGTACATAAAGGCATTAGATGGAGGAAAGTCATTTCTTAAATAATCTATTCATCCAAAGGTGGTAATGTCATGAGAATTGATAGTTTGTACTATAATCACTTTTTATGTGGAGATCTAATTGCATATTATGTATTCAGCCCAAAGGTGTTTCATAATATGTGTGATTTAATTCTCAGTATATGTATTACTTTAATGCTTTAAATATGGTTGTTATCCTACATTTATGTTGATCTTTACATTGTCTTTTTTGTTTTACAGTCACCTTTTCTGTAAATAACAATGTTGTCACGATTGAGACCTTAACTGGTTTCAATTTCAAGAAGTGGAAGAAGGATGTTGAGTTTTCCCTTGAGATGGTTGACACCAACATGGCGATGAATATAGAGAGACCTTCCCCACTCACTAATATCAGCTCATAATTTAATAAGGCAATTTAGGAGCAGTCAAATAAGATGTGTTATTCGACCATCAAGAGGTTGATCCCGGATCATCTGTTTAGTGGATTACTAGATACGATCATAGCGAAGGAGTTTATGGGTAGTATTTCCCAGGGATATAAGGTGTCTTCCCATGCAGAGCAGAGCACCTTGATTAAAGAGCTATTGTCCATGAGGTACACAAGAAAAGGAGGCATCAGAGAGTATATCATCAGGATGGTTTACCTTCAACGTAAACTGAAGGCACTTGATGTACCTATTTCTGACACACTCATAGTACATCAAGCACTTAAATACTCTCCCAAGAGAGTTTAAGATGTTGGCGATGTCATACATCTCTCAAGATGAGGCCTAGGACATCAATGCCTTGATTTCCTGGTATTCTGCAGCTGAGAAGAAGCTTAAGAGTTCTCCTCATATAGCCCTGTATGTAGTTACTAAAGGTAAGGGGAAGGACAAACCTAAATAGTCTAAGGTTAAGGGTAAGAAACCTAAACCCTCTCCACATATTCAAATTGGACAACCTAGCATTGCCAAAGGCCCACTTGATATGAAGAGTATGAGGTGCTTCTTCTGTAAAAATAAAGGGCATAGGAAGGTTAATTGCCCGAAGTACAAACTTTGGAAAGTTAAACAAAAACTAGCAGGCAACTCCTCGGCCTACATGATTCATAAATTCAAGTTAGCTATAGCCACATCAAGTTCTTGGTGGCTAGATAGTGGAGCTTCTAATCATGTTACTTCCACAATAAAAGGGTTCAAATCTATAAGAAGGACGACTAAAGGAGAGGAGGAGCTGATGGTCAGCAATAATAAAGAGGTAGACATTTATATGTAGGGATGTAGGTTTGAACCTCGATACGAGGTTTGTACTAGTTCTACGAGACACTTTTTATATATCGTCTTTTAGGCAAAACTTGATCTTTGTCTCAGTTTTGGATAAAGAGGGTTATCATTTTATATTTGATACTTTGGTTGTAAATATTTCTATCAATACAAGACATATCGAAACTATCTTCTTATCCTACAGATTAAATAGAATGTGTCTGACTCCTAACGAAATGTATACCTGTTCTTATATTACTGAACCTTTTACTCGAGGAGAGCCTTCATAATGGAAACATCGTACATGTTGTGGCATAAATGCTTTAGCCACATTTCCTAATAGAGGGTTAAGAGATGGATAAAGGATAACATTCTCTCAAATCTATACTTCAGTGATATGGAAACCTATATCAATTGTTGCAGGGGTAAGTTGACCAAGATAAAGAAAAAGGGGTCAACTTGTGCTTCTGGTTTATTGGACCCCATACATACAAATGTTAGTGGTCCCTATATAGTCACATTGTGTACGTTTATAGACGATTATTCTTACTATTGTTATGTGTTCTTACTTAAGGAAAAATCTAAAATTCTTAATAATTTCAAGATCTTTAAAACTGAGGTTGAGAATCAGTTGGAAAAAATCAATAAAGATTGTAAAATCTAACAGGTGAGGGGAATACTATGGCGGACATAGGGTTTTAGGACAAGAAAATGATCCATTTGCTAGGTATTTAGAATTAGTTGGAATAGCGACTCTGTTCACTATGCCAAGTAGTCTTGAGGAAAATGGTGTGGCCGAAAGGTGCAATCGCACTCTAAAGGAGATGATGAGGACAATGCATAGTAGGACTAATCTACCCAAATACCGTTAGGATGAAGCCATCAAGATCACATTGTATATCTTGAATAGAGTCCTAAATAAGTCAATAACTAAGACGTCTTTTGAACTCTGGGTTGGTAGGAAACTAAGCCTTGCACACATTCGTGTGTGGCACTACCCTGTTTATGTATGGTTATATAATCCTTATGATAGCAAATTGTAACCTCATTCCACTCGTTTCCATCTAGTATGATATCCCGACTACTCCAAGGGCTTCAGATTTTACTTTAGAGGAGGGGCTAAAATAATGAAATTGTAGACGACTAAGTTTATGGAATATGATGTCCATGATGAAGGAGGATCCTTATACCCTCCAGGAGAAAGTAGGATGGACACTACGATTATTTCGTATCTGCCCCTCATACAGTTAGTTCTAGTTAATGTAGGTCTAAGTACCATGCCTATATAGGCATAAGGACCTATACCTGTTTAAGAAGAGATTCCTAAGGTACAAGAACCTATGCAGTTGCGAAGATCTACCAGAAAGAGGCGACCTGCTATCTCATCAGATTACTTAGACTATTTAGGTGAGCAAGACTATGATATAGGACATGTTGTGGATCAAGTTACTTTTACAGAAGTTGTTTCTAGACTCTATTCAGATTTGTGGTAGGAAGCAGTGAAGGATAAGATGCAATCTATAAGGCATAATAAAGTATGAAAATTGGTTGATTTACCTTAACATTGCAGGTCTGTTAGTTGCAAATAGCTATTTAAGACCAAGGACACACAATTAAGCGGTTTAAGGCTTGATTAGTTGCTAAGGGATTTACTCAAAGAGAAGGAGATGACTTCAATTTTACCTTCTCTCCTGTATCCTCGAAGGATGCGTTTAGAGCGATAATGGCAGTAGTAGCTCATTATGATATAGAGCTATATCAGATGGATGTTAAAACCACTTTCTTGAATGGTGACCTTTACGAGGAGGTCTATATGCGTTTCGGGATCAAGGTGCAACTGACACAGTTTGTAAGTTGAATAAATCAATACAAGGTCTGAAACAAGCTTCCAAACAATGGTGCTTAAAGTTTGATGAGGTTTTGACCTCGTTCGGCTTTGTAGAAAACAAAGTTAAAAGATGCTTATACTATAAGGTTAAGGGGAGCAAAGTTATCTTCCTATTACTATACATGGATGATATCTTGCTTGCGTCAAATGATTTAAACATGTTGCATAAGGTGAAGCAACTTGTGGCCAAACACTTTGACATGAAGGATTTAGGTGAAGCATCATTTGTCCTTAGTATACAAATTAAATGGAACAGATCTCAACACTCATTGAGCTTCTCACAAAGAGCATCTATTGAGCAGGTGTTACAAAGGTTTAATATGGCTTAATGTAGACCTATTGTAGCACCTATCTCTCATGGTGCGAAATTATCATTGGTATAATGTCCAAAGAATGAAGTCGATAGAGAGGCTATGAGGAATGTTCTGTATTTTAGTACGGTTGGTAGCAGGAATGTGAATACCATTTCGTACCGGCCGGTATGTACCGTATCGGATCAAAACCAGTATGAAACAAAGGGTCGATTATATCGGGTTTAAATACTAGTCAGTATCGGCTCGTTTTAAATGGTACTCTGGTCGGTATTCAAAATATCGACCAAATACTAATCGATACTGGCAATTTTAAAAAATAGATGAACTTTTTTGCAAAATATTCAAAAATTTTAAAATCGCCCTCCCTCCCTCATTT
>JANKYF010000003.1:28050315-28060443 GCA_029829435.1 Erythroxylum hondense | reverse complement strand
CCTTTGCCGACGGATTTTGGTAAAGCACTAACAAAAACAACTTCAATCCTCCACATTCAAAATTACTTGTGATTAACACTCGGAGGAATTAAAACAGGTACTTAGACCAACTGGGCATGACATCAAAACACGACCATAAGGTATACTGCAGACAAGCACTTATTGGAGGAAATTATGCTCTCCTTAACACCACAACCTTCATTCCAAATCCAGACTATTATGGGTATGCACTATCCTAATTCTCAAGAATGTTCACCATTTTTCCTGTAGTAACTGGCTCTTCTTTCTATCAGTGCCCTCCTGTGGCATCGTCTGATGGGAAAGCAAGTGTTGGCTACTAGTCAAAAGGGCTCTGCCTACTTAAGAACATACTCTCATTGTTCAAAGAAGAAGGTAATTGAGTTAGTGCAGCAAATGTTTTTAGGATTTTCGCTGTTGTTGTTGATATTACTTATCTTAGAATTTTATCTCTTTGTTTCAGCCTGGAGTCACCATTCTCTTCATTAACATGTCCAACTCCACCCAATTCGAGATTTCTGTGACAGATGAAGGAAATATGTATAAATCCGATTCTGCGAGCAATGTTTTGTCAAGGGAGGAGTATCATTTGACCCCACAAGGCGGCAATATTCAGAGTGATGTGGTATTGTTGAACGGTACTCCATTGAAGCTCACACCCTCACTGGAGATTCCTGAACTGAAACCAAAGTTGGTCGATCCTAGTAGCCCCATCGTCATTGCTCGTGATTCAATCGTTTTTGTAACTATTAGAGACTACAAGGCACCTGCTTGTGCATAGTGTTGTTAGTCTTTCTTCTTCTGTCAGGATGAGTACAGTTCATTAGATTTTTTTTATTTTTCTTTGGTAAATAACTTCAGGAACTTGTTTGCATTTGTGGAATAAGTGTGATATAAGATGTTTTCCAATCTATCCTTTTATGGTTATCTAATGAAAATTAAGAGTAAGATTTTGCTAAGTTTATCCTACTTTTAAATAGCAGTGTCATATATGAAGTGTGTATTTCTTAATAGATATATAGAAGATAGATATTACGGATAAATAATTCCTGGGAGTTTGTTATATCCTGGGAGTTTGTTATCTTAACGTGGATTATAAATAGTTTAAACTTGGAGTAAAGGGGTGTAGGTTATGGTGTTATTTAATTTTACGAAAAAAAATAATTGTAATCAGTAAGAATATAGATGAAGGACTAAAGGCCTTAGATCTGGGAGAAGTCCCTTCACCTCCCTAACTCAAGAAAAAAATTATAAGTCCGAAGGCCTTAAGTCTAGGGAAAATCTCTTCAATTCCTTAGCTTAAGAAAAAGGGCATGCAAGTCTAAATCCCTCAAGTCCAAAAGAAGTCATTTCAAGTCTCTAGCTGAAGAAAAAGTCCTACGAATATGAAAACCTCAATTTAAAGAGCAGTCCATTTAACTTATTAGATTATATATTAAAAAAAAAAAGCTTTCAAGTCCAGAAACCTCAGGTCTAAGAGAATTTCCTTGAGGTTATTGGTGTAAGAGAAAAAAAGTTGCAGGCATGAAGGCCTCTAGTTTAGAAAAGAAGGAAAAGCTTTCTTTGTAAGAGCAAAAAGAATATGGCTATCCATTTTATCAATTTGCTGATAAGCTAACTTTGGAAAAGTAACTACTTTAATACAAAGTCCTAAAGTCAACAGTAAATAAACAGTACTATTTTACAAAAGATGAACAGGAAGATAATAAGATAGAATCTTCAATAATTGTTGAAAATGACGTATGGAACCTATCTATCATCATGTCAATTGTCTCATTCTTACTTATATGATCCTAATGAAATGAAACAGGCAATGGCAGCTGCAGCATATGTGATTAAAGAGTCGGGAAGGGGAAGATTTGAAACATCTTTGAATCAGGTCCAAAGCAAACAACGACAAAACCTAATAAAAGGAGATCTAAACACAGATTCTTGGGAAAAGGCTCATTTTGATATAATTAACTTTACAGAATCTCAAGATAGAGAGAGTCATTCTAGTTCATAATGCAAGCAATATATGGAAATAAGGGAATTCTAGATATATAAAGACCCTGCAATTTCCAAATGAAATGCAACTAGATATATCCTCTTTCTTTTTCACTAACAAGCAGAAAGCAAAACCAAGGCAGCGACAAAACATAGGTTTGTTTAATTTACATTTCTTCAATTCAAACTAAGTATTGGATACCAATGGGCGAGTTGATATTCCGCAGACAGTTAAAAGTCTTGGAAAAGTTTCACTCTGAGGAGCTCAAAGCAAAAGAAAGGGCAAATGTTTGCATTATGACTATTATCAATATGTGGGACAGGTGATAAATAAAGTCACAGTGCTCCTGCTACCAACTGAAAACAAAGCGACATCTTGTTCAATTTGACTTTCCTGTAACGTTGAGGATTGTCATTTGGTGATATAAGCATTGATGAATGAAAGTTACAGAACCAAGTATAGATACCGATATTTTAACATTCTACTCAGTCATCAAACAGGAGAAAACCATTAAGATGTGAGAAAACAATCAACTAGTAATACAATACTTGGCAGTAGTCGCTTGTACAAGATTACATTGAATTTAACTCTGCCTATCCACTCAAATTACAAGTACAATCTGAAAGATCAAGGCCATTTAGCAATTCAATCTTAAGGGTAGCATCAAATTTTGCTTTCTAATAGAGAAACTTAATAGTTGACAACTGCGCCATTGCCGAAATGAATGTGGAACAGTACCATCACGGAGCCAGAAGATCCCTAGAACTTCTCAGGAGATTATTTCCCTCAACAGCCTAGCCAATGTAGGGTATGCAAAGTACAATACCAAGAAGGACGGTACTGCAAAAATTACTGTAAGCATTAAGTAGAGAACTAGAATGAGGGCACTGAGGGGTATTGCAAAGAAGACAATAAAAAGAAATATGATGACAAATGGGAACTTGGCCGTGAAATGAATGAAAAAGTCCAGAGATTTATATAGCGAATGATACTGATGCCTCTCTGCATTGATGTTATCGTCACCACCAACAAAACCAACCAATCTGCGACCTTGATCATATGAATTCCTCCTGACAACCCTGCCACTATCTTCATATCCACCAGTAGGCCAAATTGGCCTACTTCCCCCGTAAGAAGATGAACTAAACTTCACTCTGTCATCGTTCAATCTCTCAACCATCCACAAAATAAAGAAATTTTTGCGAGGAAACTTGAGACCGCCCGAATAGACCAGCCGGAACGAGAACAAGTGACACCACGGACATGAAATGAACAAGGGAAGGGCGACCCTTTTACCAGAGAACTCAAAGACCGCCCCTTGAAGAGCAAGTACGCAATTTCCACAAAGTGTGTGGCCACACCACAGCACATAAGGCACATTCTCGACGATATTGAACGATTCCCAGCAAATGGGACATTCGAGTCCCTCTTCTCTGCCCCCACTAGAATAGTCGTCGTCGTCGTTGTCGTCGGAGCAATCAGACAAATGGGAAATCGAAGACTCACCGGAGTTTTTCTTCAAGCCAATGGCGTTGATGGCATTGGAAGCGAAACCCCACATCGTGAAGCCGGACGTTCGAGTCAACTTTCAAGTAATTGTTGAAGATTCAGAATCAGAGACATTTCTCCAACGACGACGAAACCGTAAAACCTCAAAATCGGTTAAAAAACACAACACATTAGAATGGACAGATCTGCTGAAAACCTTGTGGTGTTGATATGATCTGTACAAACATTTACAACGAAAGACTTTTAGCTTTAAAGCTAAAAAAGAATTTGGTGAGAAAGAGAGAGGAGTTGGTGAAACACAGACCGAACGAGGAACAAATTCTGTCTCCCGATCTGTGCTATGATGTGAATTCTCATTTGTTCGGTAGCTGTCCTTGGAATTAGTCGACGCGTCGACGGTGAACTGATAACGAGTAGAAACGCTGCCGTTTGAGTGTAGTGCCTTTTGCGCTTTCCATGGCCTGTCTAGTAGTAATAAATTTTATAGTCATTATGATTATTGTAAAATAAAATATTTTATATATCACAAATTCATTTAGTCTATATATTAATAGTTACTATTATTATAAAAATTATCAAATTGATGATTGATCTTTGAAAATAAACAGAAAATATATTATATTATCATAAACAGCATTTATCTCGATCACATTACAACAAAGCTGTTACAAGTTACCGTGATCCAGTACTTCTGGGCCTGGGGTAACATTCATTTCATAAGCCACAAACTGAGAAACACAATTACATACCACAACCACTGGCCGGGGGAAGATGCACAGCCTTCCCACTTGTTATTGGTGACGACGACGATGAGTTTTATTACTTCTTCAAGAACCCTTCAGCCATTTTAAGATAGTCACCAAAGCCAGCTTCAGATTTCTTCTCTCCGCCACCCTCACTTCCATGTGAAGATGGCTTTGTTTCGTGACTCTTCATAAACCCTTGAGCCATCTTCATGTAGTCTCCGTACCCACCTTCAGATTTCTTCTCACCACCCTCACTTCCATGTGAGGACGGCTTTGTTTCATCGCTCTTCACAAATCCATGAGCCATCTTCAGGTAATCTCCGTGCGCACCTTCAGATTTCTTCTCCTCTCCACTGTAGTCAATTCCATGCGACGGCGCTGGACGTGTTTCCCCGTGGCCGGGGGCAGAGTGGGTGGTCGGATTGGCGGTGGTGGTGGAATGGGAAGTGTGGTATTGGCGGAGATAGTTCTCAGCTTTCTCCATGTAATTGCCAATTCCCTTGTTCTCGTCGAGTTTGCCGTAATGAGAGGCGGCGTCGAGAAGATCGGCGGCGGCTCCGGCGACCCTTCCTTTGTCTAATTTGTCAGTGTCATGGCGGAACGTGGCTTGTGCAGCTTCTGCCACCAACTTGGCGCTAGACAAAAGCTCGGAGGATGATGTTTGGTGATGCTTTGAGGGTTTGTGGTGGGACTCGGTTGGTTCCATGGATAACTGCCAAGATGTTAAAGTCTTCTCTGCGATCGGCTAGGGACAGAGATGTATATGGAAAGTGGATTTGTTTGACTGCTTACAAGGGATTTGAGATTGTGAGATATTATTGGTGAGTGGCACGTACGTCTTATAGGGACAAGCTCATGATTCGTGTCGGAAGCGTGTTGCTTTATTGGTTGATTTCAAGAGACCAATGGGGGCAGTTCACGTCGGCCACACGTTTTCTTAAGGACCGCCGCTTGCCAAGTCTTTCGTAGCATATCTTGAACCTAAATTTATTGGACGACCGAGTAAATTAACAAAACTCCACGAGGTAAATTTGGTGAAATTCTGTCGGTAAAACTACGAGGGTGGTTGAATAGAAATTAATGATTTTTTTCTTATTACATCGAATCCACAAAATAGCAGTATTACATATAGATATATATGAAAACATGTAATTTTTTTTGGTGTATTGTAGATAAGTATGAAAATATGTATAGTTCTGATTCGAAATTTGTACATGAAAAACTAAATATGATCCATCACTTCCCTAATATTAACAAGTGTTTTATCATAGAGTAATTTTTATAAACAGTTGATGAATTTAAAATAACCTACAAAACCTTTCTTGAAGGTAAAATAATATCGTGGTCCATAACACTGCTATAAAAATGAAATTAGTGATCTAATTAAAATATTTGGTGTGATTGTGCAAGTAAATAATAATGAAATAAAGAACTAGAACATGTCATCTTTCAAATTTATCTGTTAGAATTTAATATTTGGGGTGATTGTGCAAGTAAATAAGAATGAAATAAAAACTAGAATATATCATCTGTTGGAATTTTATTTGTTAGAAAAGATTACGAGGTTGTTAGAGAGTATAGTTATTTAAATTTAGGATATAGTCTCTATAAGAAGCTAACATTATTTGTACTGTAAATGTATGAAAATGATACAGAATTATTCTTCGTTTCTTTCTACTGTCTCACATAGTATCAGAGTAGGAAAGATCTAGCTCTAGATGAAATTATTGAAGTGCATGAAAACAACTTGATTATGTCTTAATCAACAGGTGAAACATTAAGAAGATTCATTATATCTACAGAATAATGATCATCCTAGTATGGTGCTAGTAATAATGCCTTTGAATGGTAGTAAATTCTTATCGTGGAGCAAAGAATTGCATTGGGAGCAAGGGTTAAGCTTAGGTTCATTAATGGAAGATATAAGAAACTAGAAGAAAATTCGGCTAAATTCGATCGATGGTGCCGCATCGACTGTATGGTAACATCTTGGATACCCATCTCCATTTCTAAAGAAATAATAAAGGTGTATGGATCTCTTTTTCGTGAAATCAAAAGAGAAATAAGTTCCATTTCACAAGAAAATATGTCGGTTGTGAACTATTTCACAAAATTGGAACGTTTATGGGATGAACTAGCATGTTTATCACCAATTCCTAAGTGTAGTTGTGGGGCTGCAAAGCAAAGGGTAAAACTGCATGGAAACGATAAATTAATGCAATTTCTGATGGGTTTAAATGATATCTATGATGATATTAAAAATCAGATACTAATGATGGATTCTCTTTCAAATATTAACAAAGAATATTCAATGGTGGTTCATGTAGAGAAATAGAAAGAAATAAATATTGGATTAATTGATAATGCAGCTACAACAATGTTGGTTAAAGGCCAATTTAATGAAGAAAATTGAGGTTCCAACAAGAACAGTTCACGGAAGCAAATCAATAAAGATGATTTATTTTTTTAATTTTGCAAACGACTAGGCACATTAAAGATAGTTGTTTCAAGTTGCATGGATATCTTGATTGGTACAAAGAATCAAAGGATAAGAAAGTAAAAGGCAATGGTAGAACATATGCAAATATGCTAGAATCACCATTAGATGAAGTCTTCGATGAGCCACACAAAAACGTAAATTGGAAATCTAGTGTTGTTACCATGTTATAAAAGGAAATTGCTAGCTACTTTAAGGATAAAGGCAAACAAGAAGCAAAAATGATAAACTTTGAAAACTTCAATAATCTTGCAGTTAGTATTCTTAAATGATGTCTTAACTCTCTTAATCATATTAAATGTGGATCTTGGATAGTAGACACAGGGGCATCAAATCACATGTGCTCTACCTTAAATCTCTTCCATGATCTTGTTCCGGTTAAACATCATATACCTGTGCATTTACTTAATGGTACCGTGAAATTGGTAAAATATACATGTGACATTAACTTGAGCAAAGTTATAAACTTAACCTCTGCATTATACATACCTTCATTCATATACAATTTATTGTCTGTTAATCTGTGCAAATGAAATTCATTTTCTATCTTAACTTTTGCGATCTATAAGACCTTTAGACTAACCATGTGTTAGCAGTGGGAAAGGTGATAGTTGGATTATATGGGAAAGGTGATATTTTGACAACTATTAATGATTTTACTAGAACCATATGGGAATTTTCATTCAAATTTAAGGATCAAACATCTAGGATTATCAAAAAGATTTTGAAACTTATTCATATACAATTTCAAGCTTCTCCTATATACATCCTATTTGACTTGTCAATCTTTGTTTCAGTTGCTTGGTATAATGCATCAAAGAACTTGTGTCTATATGCCTCAATAAAATGGTGTTGTTGAGTGTAAACACCAACATTTGTTGCAAGTAGCTTAAGCTCTGTTGTTTTAATTGGGTCTACATATCAATTTTTGGGGTGATGTTGTCCTAACTGCTATATATATAATCAATCGTTTGCCTACTCCGATTTTAAATTGGCAATCACCTTATCAAGTTTTGTTTCAAAGAGATCCTGATTATTCTTTTCTAAAATGTTTTGTTGGCGTTTTTTTGCCTTCAAATACTTTTATCGGAAAATCAAAATTGGATAATAGAGCTTTCAAATATGTCTTTCTTCGATATTTATCTAGCTAAAAGGCTTACAAGTTGTATAATCTAGATACACATTCTATTTTTGTTTCCAGAGATGTTATCTTCTATGAACAAGTCTATCCTTTTGAGACTTCTCCACAAGAGTTTTCATATTTCCCTAGTAATTCTATATGCTTACATGTCATTGATTCTACCATTGAGGATTCACTTATTCCTTCTCATGATAATTCATTCAATATTGATCTTGTTAGAAATATATCTGATCCTCCATCTATGTCTTCTAATTATATTTCTCCTATTTCTTCTCCACATGATCATGTTTGATTCCTGCTTGTGATTTGGAAAAGTTATAGAGATTCATGTAAGCCTTTGTGGATGAATGACTTTGTCACAAATATGGTTCCATTATAGGTTATCACTGATTCTTCTCCACGCATTTCCTTTTATTCTCTCCCTCACACACTAAAAACATTTTCCTGTTATACTTCTCCTTTTTTTTCACAACATTATGTATCTTTCTTGGCCCGTATATCTACTGTTAAAGAACCGACTTCTTATCATCAAGCGAAACTTATGCCAGAATGGGTTCAAGCCATGAATTCTGAGTTTGAGGCTTTATAAACTCATCATACATAGGAGATTGTTGATTTACTAGTTAGTAAAAATTCAATTGGCTCTAGATTGGTCTATAATATAAAGTGTCAGTCGAATGGTCATATTAAGCTTTATAAAGCTCGACTAGTTGCGAAGGGCTATAACCAAGATGAGGGCATCGATTATATTAAAAGTTTCTCCCCAATTGCAAAAATGATCACAATTCGAGTACTTCTAGCAGTTGTAGCTACCCATCAATTTGATATTAATAATGCATTCCTATATGGATTCTTAGATAAAGAAGTTTACCTTTTTCCATCTGAAGGTTATAAGCCTGAATCAGGTGTGTAGACTAAAACGTTCTTTGTATAGTCTAAACCAAGCCTCTCGACAGTGGAATATGGAGTTTACCAATAAACTTTAAGATTTTGGCTTCACTCAATTGAATCATAATCCTTGTCCCTTCATCAAATAGGTGCGATTTGGTTATATTGCTTTAGTGATACATGTTAATGTCTTAATTATAGGGACTTCTATGAATCTAATTTAAAAAGTAAAATATTTTCTCTACCAACAATTCACTATAAAGAATCTTGGTGCTACTAAATATTTTCTGGTCTGCAACTTGTTCATTCTTCAGAAGATTTATATATTCGTCAATGGAAATATGTTTTAGATGTCATAGAAGATGCTGGTCTTCTTGGAACAATACCTTCAACTATACCTTTACCTCACAAGTTTATAATTGACAATCCTAATTATCTTTGGTTTCTTAAAGTTGATCGTTATAGGTGATGAATTGTAGGCTCTTATATTCTTGATCTCACTTATGCCACTCAACAATTGAGCCAAAATATTCATTCACCCGCACACTGTTTTACTGCCTCATATGTTTTAAAATATCTTAAAGGTTCACCATCCAAAGGTCCTTTTCTCCCTATTGTCAATGATTTTTGGCTTTAGGCTTTTTATGATGCAGATTGGGCATCCTACCTTGTTATAAGAAGGTCCATTACTAGTTATTGTATTTTTTTTGTCCTAATTTGATCTCTTAGAAAACTAAGAAGCAAACTACTATTTGATAATCCTCTGCTACAATTGAATACAAAAGTTTATCTGCAATTGTGTGTGAACTTTAATGGATTTCCTACTTACTTCATTATCTTTCCATTAAATATTCTCAACCAATTCCTTTATGGTGTGATAACCAGACTGCTATTTATGTTACCTCTAACCTAGTTTTTTATGAACGAACTAAACATCTTGAAATAGATTGTCATTTAATTCACGATAAATTCAAGCAAGGATTTGTTCGTCCCCAATTTGTTCCTTCACACCAACAACCAGCTGGTTTATTTTTGTAAGCCTTTGTCAGCTTTTTTATTTCATCGTTTCTTATCCAAGTTGAGTTTATGTGATTGCCCCCAAAGTTTGTTTAAATTATGGATATAGTTTGTTAGTAATCCTCTAGAAGAAGCTATCGTTATTTGTATTGTAAACGTATGAAAATAATACAGAAATATTTTTCGTTTCATTATGCTATCTCACAAGAACATGTCACCATCTTAACCTTGTCTCGATATTAATTTTAATGTTTAACTTTTAAAAATATTAATTTAATATTTAAAAATTTTAAAAATAGTATTAATGTCTTCATCAATCATTTTT
>JANKYF010000003.1:27895107-27910008 GCA_029829435.1 Erythroxylum hondense | reverse complement strand
GTTAGAGACGGTCTCCTTTGGTCGTTATGGTTTGAGTTTGTTATATAGTCACATGGATCCTGGCTTTCGGGAAGGTCCCGGAACAAAAATTTTTGTTTTCCGCACCGTGGGCATGTGATGCTCACACCGGGATTTTCCTACACACACATCCTCCATGAATCGTCCTTCCTCTTTACTAAAACTATTGGCGACACATACGGCTCGTAACTCTATCGGATATAACCTTGCCTCATGAGATCCCGAACTAATTGTTTGATTATATCTTTCTATACCCCTAAGTATCTATACGGTCAGACATTGATGGCCTTAATTACTTCCTTTAGCACTATCCAACGATTGTATTGGCGATTTAGAGGAAGCTCGGTTGGTTCCTAGAAAACTTCCGCATACTTCGATAGAATAACGTTAATCTCATCGAATACGTTCCATTGATCTGATGCCATTCTCATTTACTATAGCTGGAACTCAATCAGTGTTGATAGTTGCATCATGAATAATTGACCCCCCGTTGCTCAATATAGATGTTTTTGGAATTCCTTACTGGAAACAATCTTGGATCTTCCTTCTGGGTTCCCACTTAACGTAACCAAGCATCCCTCCCACTTGAACGTCATGGTTCCATTCCTAAAGTTACATAAAACCTCATTTAATTAACTCAACCATTGCACCCCTAATATGGCATCGCACCCACCTAATACTAATACCAATGCATCCATGGTGAACTGCACCTCTTGCATCGTCCACGCAAATCCTTTACAATATTGATGACATTTTAGTTGTAATCCTCCCCCTACGGTGATGAGAATGAGCTCCATCTCTTAAAACTAACATCCTCCTTTCCTTATGACTGAAGTGTCCATGAAATTATGGGTGCTCCCATTGGCAATCAATATATGTATCTTCCTTCTTGGAACACTCCAACCACCCTCATCTGCTTAAATTCGGTGTTTCCCGATAATCCCAACATGGCCTGCATGGAAACCATCGAATTGTCTTTTTCTTCTGGACTCCCCTTGAGTTCTTCCTCTTCCGCTTCAGGAGAGTTTTTCCTGCTGTCATCATCTCCAATAATTGCATAAAACTATAATTGTATCTTCTTACATTGATGGTCAATGCTATATTTCTCGTCACACCAGAAACAAAGGCCCTTTTCCCTTTTCTCATCGAAATCCTTGCTACTGAAATGCTTCTAGGGTTTAAAAGTTCTTACTGATGATGATGGTCGTAAAGTCAATGTTGGTGTAGGTAGTATTCCATCAGATGGTGGCCTTCGAATGACATTCGTTGACTGTGAACCATGTGAGTTTGGGTTGAAACTGCTAATATCATTCGCTCCTTTCATCATTGTTCTGTGTTTAAACGTCATATTCCCCATGGACCTCAAAATTGCCTCCTATTTTCGCATTAGCATATAAGCTTAGAATGGGGCTTATGTAATTTGACCGTCACTTCAATCTCTGGTTTAAGTCCCGTAATGAAAAACCCCACCAAGTATTCTTCAAATAGCGTCAACCTGTTGAAATGGTGATCAAATTGCACACAATAGTCTAGAACTATCCCCTGTTGTTTTAACTCCTTAAAATCTCCTACCGGATCATCAAATATCTCTGCATCGAACCTTTGCTTCAAGGATTTTGTGAACTCCTCCCATTCCACTACTTACGCTTGATTACAATTCCTAACATACAAATGATACCATTCTTGAGCTCGTTCATCCATTGTAAGATTGCCACACTCACCTTTGTCTTCTCAGGAGTTTGATCCAACAAGAAAAACTGCTCGCATCTGTACAGCCACAGTTTAACATTTTCACCATCAAATGGAGGAAACTCAATCTGGCTCATTCTTGTAGGTGTTACATTCTCATCCTGCTCTTGCCTTATTGAACTACTGTGCGATGTAGGTTAGGTTGCTTCGACCTCTCCTCCCTGTTTCTGAAAATTGTGCAGGAGTAAAGCTCTTAATTTCGTCATCTCTTTCTCCACTTTTTCTGTTCTATTTTGAATCTCTGAAATCCTCTCATGCCGATCATGTGACTCCAAGAACATTCTCTCCATTACACTCTTCAAGCTTTCTTCCACTCTTCATAACTCAGTGCCTCTGCTACTTTCTGCCACCGTTGCTCTTTACTGGGTCAACGTTTCTAATACCAAATGTTGTATACTAAAAATAGATAACGGAATGCGTATATGTTGTTATGATTTTGTTAAAAGATGTTAGAAGGAAGAAACATCATAAGGGAGAGAGAAACATAGAATCCATTGATATAGACAGAGAACATAAATCATGCACATTGATTTTTCATGTCATTAGTATTTGGCTTTAATATAGATCTATTATACTGTAGTCTTACGTCTAACTTAATAATACTGGACTCTTTTATTTAAACGCTACGCTTTGTCTTTCTTCCAATGTCTGTAACTATTTGTCTTTTTTTATTATTATGTATCATCTTCTCCACTCTTCTCTATAACAAACTATTTCTTGACTGATTTTTAGTAAAACATACAAATATAAATCTTCTTCTTCCACTCTTTTTTTTTTTGGTTTTGGTAAACATGGAATAGAATATCAGGGACCATAATCCTAATCTTATTTAGTGAAATACTGGATCCTTTGTGTTCTCTAATAGATTATATAATAAATTTACGATCTATCTTATCATTTTAATTAGAACTTATCAAGTTTTGTCCAAATATGATGATTGGTGTTGGTCAAGGTTTTGAAACCCGGATCGAACGTCGAACCGGAAGCCTTACTAGTCACTGGTTCGATCGGTTCGACCAGTTCAACTACCGGTCGAATCGGTGTGATGTCATAATTACGCAATAATTATATTTAATTATATATAATATTAGTAATATTAAAAAATAGAAAAATGTACCAAATAATATAAATAAAAAATTTATTTGACCAGTTCAAATAATATAAATAAATATAAATAAAAAACATTATGCGTTTTAGAAAGAAAAAAGCAAAAAATAAAAAATAAAAAAAAATTCATTAAACCAGTGACCAACCGATTCGATCATTTCTTGTTTAACCGGTCAATTGATCGGTTTTTACCGATTCGTACTGGTCTAATTAAGAACTAATTTTTAGGAGTTACTCGAATCAGATAGCTAACCAGTCATCGGTCAAATAGATCAAACTGATTGGTCCGATCTGAATTTCAAAACATTGGTGTTGATGGGAGGCACGCCCACAATGGTCCAAACAATTGTGAGCATGAACACATACACACCCACCTTTAGAAGAATAGTAAGAGGAGAAATCCAGGAGCTGACGCTCACCACAAAAAGAGCGTAGGCCAATGGTGAAGGAAAACGACCTAGTCCAAGTCAAGATGCTGATTGGAGGAAAGAGTACAACTGATTGGAAGCAAAAGAGACATTGGACTGGTTTGTGGACCCCACTCTGTTTCACAATCCCTGACACCGACATCTGCCGTATGAAGGATAGATCTTCTATTCTGCCTCTCTCACGCTCTCTCTACTGCGCGTGTATCCCTTTTTCTTCCCATGAATATGAATTAAGAAACATGTTTTGTTTGTTTGTTTGCCTGCTTTTTATGGAGTTCTAGGGTTTAAGATGGAATATAACAACAGTCAAAACAACACATTTGGGCGGAGTGGAGGACGTAGAATGACATTCTTGCAGAACTAAATGGGACAAGCAAACAAAGAAGCTTTCAACATCAGTCTTTCTACACAAAGAAGCATTGCTCATCTTGTTAACTCTTCGTAATTCCTAAGCTAACCAGGCAAACGATACACAATGTACAACTCCGATCATGGACATGGCCAGTGGCATAAAAAATTTCTATTGCACAGGACATGAATGCATCTTTTGCCATCAATAAGAATGACTGGACCAAATCGTGCATTCTTAGTAACTACATTCATTACGAGATGCAAAAGCCTCTCATGTTTTTGGTGACCTGTCTCTTCAGGTCAACTCAAGCAACTTACACCAAAAAAAAGAAAAAGTATCCAGGATCACAACAATTCACTCCTATGGTAGAAGTTGGACATTGCATACATGGCTCAAGGAATTTTGTTTGGAATATATCCCAGAAGAAATCAAGCCAGGATTATATAGCGATAATACGAAGTTTGTAATGATCCAAAGACTAATAATAGCAGGGACCCGGATTGTGGGCCAAGAAACATCCAGGGTGTTCCTGACAGCTCACGACCACCTCAATGCCTAAAGCCATGGAAACAAACGCCTGCTTCCATCAATAGAAATCTCAGTTGAATGATTGATCAGTCAAAGCCTCTCCTCGTTATTAAGTTAAAGTGACCACAGGGGGATTACCTGCAGGGCATCTTTGTCGACGGGGGCGTCTGGTTGTCTTCCCCCACCCTGTTAGGCGTCTATCCTCCAGTCCCACTTCAATGTTATTAAGTTGCTGTATAAGAGGAGTGCAAGGCTGGACTGCTGTAACAGCAGGGGTGGGGCAAGTCATTAAGCGCCTCCTCCCCCTTGCACCTCCACCTCTAGTAGAGTTCCTTCTCATTAACCCAGAGTGCCATTGATGGCCTGTTGCTTTCATCAGCCATCCAAATATCTGAATATCTTCTGTTACCTCGTGCCTTGACAGAGAAGCAAGGCTAGGAAGAATGTCTCTTTGGAAGTCTCTTCGCTGCCTTCCTCTTCTTGCCTGGCCTTTTCGATTTCGAGTTGGTGGTGTGGTTGTACCTGTTTCTTTGAGATTCAAGTTTTCTGGAACCAGAGGTTTGGGCGTATAGTCTTCTTCCGTAATTTCTATAAGATTCAAGGTCATGGACTCAAAATAGTCAATAGCCTCTGGAGATGATCTCTCGTTGTCTCCACCATCTTTGGCCCTCAAGGTGGCATGAATCTTGCTCTTTAGATCATCTCCACAAGAGAGGGCAATCTCCGCAAACCATTCAAGTGTATCTGGATCTGTCATAGAAGCTTCTGATGGAGTAACAGTTGTGTCATTGAAACCATTGCAGTAATTAGACAAAGAGATGGCAACTATTGCCTCAACAGCCACTCTTACAAGTTCATCCGATGGGCTTGCAGCTTTGTACTGATTTAACTGTGATGATGTTCCCTGCACATTTTCTAGACATTCTTCTCCAAAATTGACATCTTCCTCAGTATCAAGAACTGCAGGAGCCTCTAGGTCTATGACTGAAACAATCTTTGCATTAGACCCTGGAACAGAAGGTATCAAAGAAGCTTCCTCCTCACTCATACAAGAATTTAGATCAATCTCATGTCTCAAATTGCCAGGTTTAGCATCAGATTCCCTTTCAGGAAGCAAGCCTTCTGCTGCAGCTTGTTGACCTAGTTGAGGAACAGCTGGATCACAAGGCAAGTTAATATCAAGAACTGTGAGTTTCCTCTTATTTTCTATTTCTCCCTCTAAAGGCTGGGGATGAGACACAGAAGAAGAGGTCAAAGAAAACGACTCGTTCTTGGAAGCGGTAGACTTCTCAAAAATTGGAAATCCAAGAAGTTTCTGGCAACCAGGGGAGTTGCTCATTTTAGCAACATTTGAGCATGACGTTGATTTCAAGTTCTGCAGAATAATATGATTGGGACCCTTTCTAGTTTCATTTGCAGCTAACAACTGATCAACAGCAGATTGCAAGGAACTGGTTCGTCTTGTCTCTACATCCAGGCTCGCATCAGTAACCTCATTCTTACAAGCAGACTTAGCTCTTAACCAAGGCAAAGTCTCAGGATTGTCATCAGGAATTCTTTCTATGTCTATGAGCTCATGATTATACTGGAGATTAGTTCTGTTGGAAGAACTATTTGAAGGAATCACATTCAAATTCACATCTTTTACAGACTTCAAGTTTTTGCAATTTGAACTGCTATAAAACTTCGCTGAGCTATGGTTGATGAATTGTTCAGAGGCTAAGTTGTTTGCAGCACGGCAGTGCAAATAGTCATCATAGTTGCAAGGAGGGCAACTAGGTAGTTCTTTGGACCATGATGAAGACCCATGGTACAATCCATTTTGCTTAGGCATTTCATTTTGGAAGCTCGGGATGCATGCAGCATTGGTGCTATGATTCCAACGCTCTGCAAAAATCCCTTGAGCATGAGACGATGATGGAGAACCACTTAAGGTTGCAGAAGTGTTCAAATGTCTGTGTGTCTGAACCTGGTTTATACTCCCACTAGGCCTATCCCACGGAAAAACAGAATGAGACCAGGACTTTCCCAAATTGAGTGAGGCAGTACGGCATGAACTGTGTAAATGGGAAGTAATGAATGATTCTGGGAGATTAGATTCTGGGAGGTTAGTATTTGACTTCTCACGATTTCTTTCAGAGAGTTCTGAACCATTAACTAGTCTTTCTCTCCACTTATCTACCTTGCTATCATCAGCTTCAAAGAACTTTGACTGCTCCTGAGTTTTATTTAACAGAAATTGCACTGGGTGGGAAGATGCACCAAAATTTTCATGTTCAAGACTTTGAGAAGCAGACGTCAGGCTGCTTTTGCCATTGTCTACAAAAGAGAGAAAATAAAAAAGGTAGAAACAAGTGGCATAATTGCCAATCTGTATTTGGAGCATTTGGAGTATCAATAATCATAAGCTAATATAAAAAAGGAGCATAATTGCCAATCTGAAAGTGTAAACAGTCACAGATTGCTTTGCTTGTCAACTAAGGCATCTTTAATTTGAACACTAGCATAAATTTCCTTCAATTTCATAACTTGAAAGTTATTCACTTAATCCTCTATCATGTTGTTACAAGTTACATACACTTCAGATTAAAAGTTTGCAAGTTTCAAGGCCTTATGCAACAACCAAAAAGATGGAAATGATAACTTCAAGACGAAGCCTCACCTGCACCAAACATGTGTGTAAACCAGCATTTTTCATTTGGGTCATTTTGCGAAATTGAACTATTGAAAGTTCCATTTTCACAACCATGACGTGCATCGAGCGGCATATCCTTGGAAATGCCAACAGATTGTGACTCTAGCTTAGCAGCCTCCTCATGCCTTTGAAGCTCCCCACGAGACGTGGTAGAAACTAGAAGATTAACATACGGTGAAGCATGAGTCCCCTCAACCTCAACAGGTTCATTTAAGTCAGCCACATTACTTTTATTCCTTAAAAATGATTTTGACTGAAAGGTATCCCCTTGGAAGCCATTCTTCACACCATCACCAGGAAACAAATCTTTTCTACTCTCAGATGCTATTTTATGATACTTACTGGACAGATAACTTGAAATGCCAGATAAATTATCATCCCTCAACTGTTCTCTTTCGTCTTTGTCAATGTACTCATCAGCTGGAAGTTGAAGGTCAAACATCTTTTTCCTCGCTTTTGTCGGTCTGATCTCCAAGATCTCCACATCCTTTGGAGAACCTCCATTTTGTGATGGCCAGGGACTAATTTGTATACTGCTACCTTTCATAGAACTCAATGGAGAATGAATGTCATCAATGCCTGAAGTAGATTTTCTAGCACCCACAGAATTTCCCAAAGGAAAGCTAGGTATATGCCATTTCCTACCATCTTCAGGTATATGCCATTTCCTACCATCTTCACATGTAATTTGAGAAACCAAGGGGCTTGATAATGGTCCTTCGAAATGAATACAGTTCCTATGTAGTTCTTTCCTTTTAGCTTCAGCCATCAAGTCCCTCTGTATTTTGTACAGGCGGTGTAGTTCAAACAGCTAGATTAAATACAATGTGGCAAAACACAAAATTTTGTTTAGGGGCCTAGCAAAAAATTGATTGTCTTATTTCCAAAAATAAAATGAATGGCTTGAACTAGGGTTTGATTGGCCTATAAATATGAAGGCACATCAAATTAACAGATCAAAAATACCTGGTTCTTGAATGTTGCCTCATGCTCAAGCATTGTTCGTTTCAGTACATCCTTGTCATACCCCAGATATGTGTCTGTAACAGCCCTTGGCAAGAAACTATTGTAACATTGCCCAGTTACAAAGCTTTTATCTCCATAGTAGAGGGACCAGTTACAACTGTTAGAATCCTCAGTTAGATCCTTCATAGAGAAATGTCCTTGAAAGTAGCTATCACAATGCACTTTTGTTCCCATTCCTGCAATCAATCAAAGAATTTACATGAAACTTAACTGCAAACCAAGCTAAATCAACCAATTCATTTCAAGCATTTAAATTTTAATCCTAGCTGAAGTTTTATGTACGGGTTTCTCACTACAAATAAAGAACAAAGAACTGTTTGAATCAGCTCTCAGTCATTCATATCTAGTATGTGTACTCTATACAACAGAGATGCAACCATAACCCTAAATGAAAATAACACTGCAGGGCACTTGAAGGTTGATTCACATCATGTACAGTCATCCATCTTCCAGCTTACTTTTGCCCAAGTACATTTTTCATAGTGAAACGAAGTCTAATGCATCTGAATGAGGGATAGATCAATTAGAGAAGTTAAACCCATACTCAATGAAGACTCAGTTAATCATGAAAAATATTCAGCCATCTCAAGACCAGCCTTAGTGTTCCAGAGTTCTTGAAAACTAGATGCCCAAGCTTTTTTTTCCCAATTAAGTATTGAAATTGTGAGAGTGGCAAATCTAATGCTCTTAGTCTCCTACTGAAAGAGACATAATGTTATCTTCTTCACTTGATGGCATTTATAACTTTTGAAATGAAAAAGAATTCACCACAAAGCATATTTTAAGGAATCGATTCACCATATTCTACAGCATTTATTGGTGGAGAATCAGAAGTATCATCAATCTTCAAGGATGAATCTTTATAGGATTTTATTCAATAGTAAGTCTCTTCAATCTAAGTTAAAATGTATGCAACATTTAGGTAGAAATATAGGATTGTATTCAGTAGTAAGTCTCTTCAATCTAAGCTAAAATGAATGCAACATTTAGCCAGAAGTATAAAATCTTCCTGCCATTGTCCTGTAGCTATAATCTCAGCTAACATAGTTAGAAGTAACTGTAAGATTAGAGGCATATTGCCAAGTTATAGAAGCAAGACAACATCAATTATCACCATAATCTCTTAAAAGCTCCAATAAACGATAGATTGATACTGTACTTCCAAGAAACGCCAGACGGAGTGTTATGAAAGACAAAGGAAACGTAATGGAACCCACTGAACAGCCAGGAAAATTCATCGCATACTGTCCTCCAATCATCCTAACGAAAAATTAAGGCTGTACGAGTCTTAAAAATGAATAGAATAGATCTCATAGACCTACCATCTAAACAAAGAAAACTGATCAGAAATCAGCAGAACTTACCATTCATAATTCGTAATATCATAAGAACCATTACAAAAATAAAAGTTAATCTAATTGTGCTCAATGGAAATGAAAAATGCAGTGAAGCAAATATGTGCAATTCCTAACCAGAAAGCAAGCCAAAACGGAACTGTAACTTGATCGCAAAAAGCGACAAATTAATTTTTAAAAATAGTTTGGAACTCAATGAACAAGCAGAGAATTAAAAGGATTAAAAAGAGCATAAGACCCATTAAAAAATCGCCAAAAATGTTAAACTAAAAAATAAGATTAACCACGAAGTAAAAAGTAAATATTACCTCAGACCCACATTCTCTTATCTCCGTTTCCTCAAGAAGCCCCCAGGGATTCAATCATTTAACAGCTACTTTCAGATCCAAGGCCAAAATTCAAAAAGTTTCGGAGGATTGCCAGTACACAGAAAACACAGACAAAATAAGCTAAAAAAAACACCGGCACCACATTAAACAACAAGGTGGGTGTTATTCCAACTCTATTAAAAGCGCTCAGATCGTCTCCTAATTGAACAAGACGGGATTTTGATCTGTTGGGGACACTCTACGTCTCACACAACAACACCAGCAACGAAAAGGGTAAAATAAGGAGAGAATAGAATAGAGGTTTACAATAGAGAGAGAGAGAGAAAGAAAGATTGTAATTTTATTAATGTTATGTTAGAGAGAGAAAGAGGGAGAGAGATCCCAGATTAGAAATCTTTACACGAACAAACGACCATCTATGAACAGTGACATGAAATTCGTCAACATCCGGTCTCTTTTTATTCTCAGACTTTTCTCTTCACTCTCCCCCTTTTATCTTTTTGTTGCCATACATATATAGTACTACTACTAGTACTCATTTGGTTCGTATTTCGTTTCTGGGTGGTTTTTGAGGATTTTATTAGAAGTAAGGCATTTTCTAGATTCTATCCACCTTCCTTGCTTCTTTCTTTGTTTTCACCAATTATGCACATTAGTATCTAATTTACTCTAATCTTCTAAGAAAGTTATATTTATATTATTATAATTCTGAAAAGTAATATAATATAATTAGATATACAGTATTTTTTATATGTCTCTTTCGTCAAACCTTTTAAATCTAGTTTATTATAGGTAGGTTAGAATCTTTTGGAATGATGTAGTGCTACAGAGTACAGACTCATAATGCTATTACCTGGTATGTGTAGTTCTAGTCAGTTGTGTTAATGTATTTCTATTTCCATTCGAGCTGGGTAAAGTAAACTAAAGCAGCAAACAATGGGTGGGTCCCAGAAACTGTTTGGAGGATGAGGTTTTGGGTTAAATTATAAATGCCCTTCTGGGTGGGTTAGATTGACGAGATTGGATCTTCTTTTCTTTCTCATCTCATTCTTCTCTTGGCAGCAACATCAAAGATGAGATCTGGTGCAACCTTTTCAGCTCAAATTGGAATGTGTTAATGGGTGATTAAAAACTAATCACCTTTTTATTAGCATCGCAAGAAACAAAAGAGTAGATAGCCAGTTGGGCAATCATCTTCTTTTTTTTTTTTCTCACGATTGAGCAAGAGAATCATGGAAAACCCACGCCCACCACAGAAAGGAAAAGGCAAAAGACGAGAGAAGCACTTCTCCTCTTTATAAAAGTATTAACAAAACATTACATTTTTACTTCTAACCAGTAGTCATGAATTCTGGATAGTTTCCTTTATTAACATCATTCTTAGCTAACCCCATAGCACAGGTAAGTTAATAAGTAGCTCTTCTGACTTAAATAAAGTTATGGGTTCGAACTGTCTTTCATGTATGTAGCCGTTTAAAGCTTGGGGTCAGAGTTTTACCTCCCACAAGGAATCTACCCGGCTCGAACGGTTATTAGTCTGGGAGTAGATGACTTAAAGATGCCTTCTCATAATTGGGACCCTCCTCGAACATCTCGTGGACAACTAAAAAAACATCATTCTTAGCTTTTATGTTTTCCTTTTTTTAGTATAAAGGGAAAAAGTACACATGATACTAATGAGTCGGGAGAAACAGCGGCTCAACTGATCCTTTAGGAGGAGATTAAGGCACCCTAAAGGTGTAACATCAAAATAAGTGATACCAAGAACGGCAGGACCGGCTTGGGTAGTGAGCCAGTTCACGTATCTGTTGCTCTCTCGGTACACATGTCGATGAACAACATACCAATTTCAGTTAAGAAGGTCCAGAATACCCATGACGATAGGATTGTCCGGTTGAGGGCGGGCGGGAGGTCATCGAAGAAAGTTTGATTTTTTATAACTAGGTAAATATTTTTACACCAATTCCAATGCAGGCATAAAATACAGTAGAAGTTGTGATTTGTGAGAACAGAAAAGATGTGAACCTGATGTGGGAAAGGGCACTATGGATCCATGCAAGACATTCAAGTCGTCTCATCACCTCCGAATCACAAAACCACGAAACTCTCACCCGATACTATAGTAGGGGCATTGTGAAACTTGAGGGCAACTCCAAGTCCAAAAAGCTTTGCCCTGGCAAGAGGAGGCAAAAACAAGGTTCACATATTTGCAGATAGATTCCTTTGTCTCTGGTGCATGTAGTCCCTTCTACTTAAGCAAATACGTATGTTGCCTTGTACGAGTTTGTTGTATAGTCAACTGAAAATAAATATCTGGATTGATGAAGTCAATTAGAAACTCGTACTAGCCTAGCCAAATATATATATATGTATACGGGTACTCCATAAATAATTTATTTAACAACTTCTCTAAATCTTTTAAAGTAAATAGTTTTTAAACGCCATTTTGTTTTTATTCATTATCTTCTGGTACACAGTTAGTGATTAGGGCCGTTGACCTATATTTTTAATGGTTAACACTATGAGTGATGAGTTAGAGGCTCACATCAAAATTTTCTTTTTTTATTAAAAAAACGACTAAAATGAATATTCAAGAAGGAAAGGTGCATGTTTCACTTATAAACCTTAAGCTTGTTGATCAAATTAAAGAAGCTTAATTACTAACATGGGTAACTAAGTTATTGAGTTTGGGGTCAAAAGAACCTACGCAACCGTAGGATGACCGCTGCTGCCGCCTGGGTGCCACCACATTAGTGGTACAAATAGGGGCTGTCAAAGAATCGGTTGTCATAAAGATTAGGGGACTGGTTGATATGTGACATGTCACAATCAACTAATAAATCAGAGAAGAAAAAAAAAATTTGCGAATCACACCTCACCTGTGGCAAGTTGCGAGTCAACCAAGTTTTAATCATTTTTAAGACTCGGAAGAGAGATTTGTTTTCTTTTGTGAAAGGCTAGACTTAAAAGGTCGTCCCCGAAATCCTCCACTCGTCACTATCGGGGAAAATATGTGAAGGTTACGCCTACGCTTACGGAGGGAGGAAAGACTTAGGTGATCTCGAGGGTCGGTCCCACTGTGAAGGTGTTTTTTTACGAGACATTTTTGAAGTTGATTGACTTTGAATGTAATGTGAGCCGTTTGATTTTGGGTTCATGATGCAATCATTTCACTTTGGACATGCTCTTTTTTACGTGCATTACATTTTTACCAGGATTCTATCACAAGAAATGTGAATAAAGCTGACAGCACTTCAATGCTATCTCACTCATAACATAACAGTATGACTTTGATCTTCTAACTTTTACAACTTTTAACAACGCTGTACTGCATTTTATTTCCAACCTCCACTTTATTGCTTTCACATAATTAACTTATTAGATACTGTATTAATTAACTTAACAGTCTATTAGGAGAATTTTGAGGCTAGTGAATCAAGAGAATTAAGGTTCTTGAAAATCGTATCTTTCTCATAATGAGGTAATCAATTTATATCTGACAATTACCTGCTAAGTTTAGGTCTTTTTTTTCACGCGGGTAGCCGCCATTTGTAAATAAATCGTCTATATTCGGGCCTAAACTTGAGTCTAGCACGATCGACCCAACTATATTTAAAGTTAGATTCAAAATATTGTTGAAAAAAAAAAAGAAATCACCATGAACCGAGTTTGATACTTGTTATTTGGCCAAATAATCACAATATATCAAATTGATTTACAGAACGGGCCTAATGAAAAATATTGTACGATACGACTAACAAAATTCCAACAGCAGCAGATGAATCCTTTGGACTTGGACTCGTCGGCGCCGAATAAGAAGTCGTTGGCAGCTGTTGCAGGATCCGTTTTACATTTGTGCCTTGGCCTCCAATTAAAAATTAAATGCATAGCCGCAAAGCCGAAGGTAGATGTCCTGAAATTGGAAACTTTCCAATAAAAGGACGTGAAACATCACGCCAAGTTTGTGTTAAGTGTCTACTCAGACCACACACAAAATTTCTGATTCACGAACTGGTCAGTGTTATACGCAGACAGCAAAGTCAGGAAATTAGTCCCATACACGAACCATGGCTTGCGTTATGTATTAATTGATGCACCAATTTATAAGGTGGGGTTTGCTTGCACACAAAATCATTGTCAATAAGTGGACGTATCAGTTATTGTTATAACCTATGTTGTCACTTTGTAAGGCTGTGTCACATGCATGGCGCCGAAACGGAATAGCTCAACTCATGCCATAGAATTAAAGACACCCATTCGTTCCTCTTTCTTACTTATCGGACAGGTAATGTTCTGGCAGTATTTGGTTTATCTGGTTCTCAGGACAGATACCTAGAATGAAACAATTGCTAAGATCAGGACATACTAATTAATTAGGAGGTCGTAGTCAAATTAAGTCATGATCCAGGACTCGGGTCGATATATTGCCCTGATCGTTTACCAGCAGATGGCTGTTCTCAAGATGCTAGTTAATCAGAATTTAGTTAGTTGATAAACTGCTATTTAATAGTGTTTTTATTATCCAAAATTTAATAGGTAACCTTTCTTTTTCTGTATTTGGATCTTCTTTTTTTTCACGACAGAGAAATAAAATTTTGGATGTATCTTTAATCTTTAGCTCTCCTAAAAATATGTATCTAACTAAAGATTCATTATTAGCAAGAATTGATGATGGAAGATTTTACTCAAATAAGATGTACATCATTATTAATCAACATAATTTTGGAAACAAGGTCATGATTATATGAAACGATCAGCTACAACAAAAGACTCCATTACTTTGATTCATTATACTATCTATATATAACTATAAGGCTTAGGTTACTGTTTGAGGTGCATAGGATCATAGGAGGCAAAATGTTGGTTAAAGCACATAAAATCTGATTATGGTAATATAAATATCTCTTCCGGGTTAAAGGTAAATCAATAAGCAAGGTGGTCCTACGCCACTGACACCACTCATTCTCAAGTAGTTAATTTCCCGACAAGACTTGGGCTTAGAGATTTATGGAATTCTAAAACGCAACAAGGCTTAAATCTGAAATGCCTGACTAGGTCAGTCTCCAGCAGTGATTCCTGAAAAGAGTTTATATTTCCAACAATTTTGCTTCTTTTCTCGTCGATAAAAATCGTACGAAGATTTTGAGTTTTTTTCAAAACCGGGAAATGAAAATTTATTAATTACAAAATGGAGAAAGGAATAGCTTCGAATTATTTTCAAGTGTTACTGTTTCCTCTGCAATTGTCATTTATTTAGTGTCTGTTTGGATGAGCTTATATCAGTAAAACTTTTGTTAGTAGAGCTTTTATCAGT
>JANKYF010000003.1:27627552-27640880 GCA_029829435.1 Erythroxylum hondense | reverse complement strand
TGAGGGTCTCTGCAACACGGGCCTCTCACTGCAAACTCCCTCATCGAGCCTTTTTATCTCCTCCAAATACTAAGGTCTTTACTGCTTTTTGCCTCTTTCTTCCTGTGCTTGTGTAGCTTGGTATATTTCTCACAGGTTTATATGCCCGAGTTTTGATGTGAGTTTTCCGTAATTGTTTGTGAATCGTGCTCTTCTTTTGGGAAGTTGGAACTTTTGACGGGATGAGGAAACTTTGGGAATTAGGTTCCTAGTGGGGAATGGAATTTTGGCGCAGAAAATTAAGTATATTTAGTTGCTTATAGTGATGGATCGAAAATAGGGGACCATTTGCTATATCATTTAGTGTTTTTTTTTTTTTTGGTGGACATGTTTTTGGGCCATTGGGGTTCAAGACGTACTTGATTATCTTAGGTAGTTTTCTTGTGAGCTTCCAAATTGTGGGTTAGATGATAGCGTTGAATTGATGTTAGGAATGTATATGCATCTATTGCCCAAATTAAACCATGTGACGTTAGATTTTATAGAATTCAAACTCTGCAAAGACGTTTAGGATTGAAGAGGGGAAAGCCATGACAGTTTCCGGAGGCTGCGACTGCGAGTAACACTGTGTTGGTGGTTAAGAGAGTTGCTCCGAATAAAGATTATGATCCTGGGTGGAGTCGTTATTGACCGGCGTTATCTGATTAAGACATGTTCTGTACAGTAGAGGCTTCTGATAAACTGATACTGATTTAGTCTCCATGATCACATGTACATATTCCATGTTGATGTGTATACGTTCGAGAACATATACTGCAATCTCTACTGTTCACTTATCAACTTTTACTTGCATTCCATGAAAACCAATTTGAATGTTGCTTTCAGTTTGTCTGGTTAAATGACAAGACTCATCCTTTTGATTGTTATCATTACCTTCTCAACTTCTCTGCGATCTAACACTTTCACCTGCTGTTTGATATAGGTGGAGTTTAGTGGTTTCCTAAATGGAGCACTTGGGACTTCCTCAAATACCCAAAAGTGGCCCACTGTCATGCTGGATAGTTGTAAGATGCGTGGTCACTCAATTCGAATTTCAGGGATTACTGGTGAAAAGCGACTGTCTTCAAATTCAGTTAGTAAAGAAGCTGAAAGCTTTGTCTTGGATGCGATAAACATGACCTTCTTTGAGCGTTTAAACTTGGCTTGGAAGATAGTCTTCCCAACACCAACAAGAAAGAATTCAAATGCAAGGATTGCAAAACAACGATTGAAGATGATTCTCTTCTCTGACAGAAGTGCAGTGAGTGATGAGGCAAAACGGAAGATCGTGAACAAAATTGTGCATGCTCTATCAGAGTTTGTGGAGATAGAATCCCAGGACAAAGTTCAGCTTAGTGTCATGGCTGATTCTGATCTTGGAACCGTTTACTCTGTTACAGTGCCAGTGCGACGTGTAAAGCAAGAATATCAGGATAGAGAAGATATAGGATCTATAACAAACATTGAGTACAAAGACACGGGGGACGTTTCTGGTTCAGTTGATGTCCAGTTTGACTTCTACATTCCGGATGATAGGGCCTGGTAATTTACGTAGGCTTGAAAGGGAAATGACTCTAGTGGTTGGCGGGTGTCAAAATCTGTCTCTTCCAAGGTCGAATCTTTGTTTGGGAAAGAATAATCTTAACATTTCCATGTACATATTAAATTTGTGTTACAGATTCGACTATCCTGTCATTCTGCAATTTGGTTGAATAGTTTATAGTTTCGATTATGACATTAAAAGCATCAGTTAGATTGTTGTGTGTCTGTTTTATTACTGGGAGGGCTTATAAAAGATTTATCCTGCAAATCGGTTGACTGTGTTTGTTGTGCTATTCTTCACTTATTGGCTCCGCGAGGATTTGGACTGCTGGCCACTTGCCGGTGCACAGCGGTGGAAATTCTCCGTTAAAAGTGGTTGCTATAGAATTGAAAACCAGCGTCTTTGACCACCAACAATTTCAAAATTCAAAAAATGATTTTCTTTTATTTTCTGCTTGAGGACTAGATTTGAAATTCATTTAATGACTGCCACATGACTTGACAAGTTCAGTTACAAATTTTATTATCATTTGTCGCCTCGTAAAGTTTGAACTTTTAAAGACGTAAGGGAAACCTGGGATCATCGATTTTTGACAAGATGAAAGGCGGTTGTCTGCAGTTGGAAAAGCCGATCCAAGATGCGGTTTCCCGTATCCGATTCGCACCCAACTCCAACAACCTTCTCATTTCTTCATGGGACTCGGTGAGTTACTCACCAACTAATTCCTTCTTGTGTTGTGTGTTGTTTTCCTGGAAATTAATAAATAATAGTGCCTGTTTGTGCAGTGCCTACGATTGTACGATGTCGATAACTCTCTCCTAAGACTACAAGCTTCTTCGCCGGCCCCACTTCTCGATTGCTGCTTCCATACCCACTCCGTTGCTTTTTGCGCCGCCTCCGACGGTTGTATTTCAAGGTTTTTTCTTTCTGCCTCTACTTCTCTTCATCCTAATGCACTTTGTGTCATGATCTTCCAGACAATGCTGTTTGACTGGGAAATTCCTTCCAGTTATGACTTGGATTCTGAAACTGCAAATGCTGTTGGAACTCATCATGATACTGCTACATGTGTTGCGTATTCTGAACAAACATGTAAGCTTCTCAACATTGTCGCAGTTCTGAGTTCTGCTCTTTTATGTAGTCTCTTTGTTGGTGGGTTTTCGTTTGGTCATGTTATTGATGTAAATTCACGAAATTGGATAATTTTCTGGTAGTGGGGTATTAGATGTGAAATAGTCATGGTTTCATCCTTCGTGGTGGGATCTTTATTGTTTTAGATTGTCGCAGTTGGCATAAGTACAGTTGAGGGTTGTTTATATCTACCTTTACTCTGTTTCTAATCATGATTTTCTAGTGATTCATTGTTTCTGGTTCCATTAGGCCAAGTGGTTTCTGGTGGGTTGGACAAGAAGATAATCGCATGGGACATGCGAACTGCAATAGCTCATACACACATGAAAAATGTGGATGCGGAAGTTGAGTCCATGTCTGTCTCTGGGTTTGATCTAATGGTAGCCATTGGGACATCAGTGATTACATATGACTTGCGTAACTTGGAGAGATCAGTTCATCTGAAAGAGTTGTACCCTGATGTGCGAATTAGATGTATTAGCTCAATTCCTTATTCTAGAGGTATTACTGTATTAATTTAGCTTTGTATGCCTTAAAGATGTCCTAACCATGCTGTATGGCTTCATAGGCAACGCTAATATTGTTGTTAAAAGGAAAAGCTATTAGCAAAGAATTCAAATGCATGTTTCATCATTCCCTAATAAGTGGGATCTATTTCCTTGCAGGGTATGCTGTTGGATCTGTAGATGGACGGGTAGCATTTGAAATCTTAGGTTCACTAAATATGAATGGCTCAGGGTTAGTCCTTGCCTCTATACTTTCTTATGTTTATAAACCAAATCCTTAAGTCATAAGAAAGTCACTTGGATAGTTTTTGCTTGTTTAAAATGAAGTTGTTTCTAAAACCTTATAGAAAATTCAATATGGCAAATTCTTGTTATTGGGTTGTTAACGGTACTGATAGGTTATATATCCTTTTGTCTTATTGCGATGTTACTGACAGTGTGTCCCATTTGTTTAAAACTCTTGTCTTTCTCAGTGTGTTCCATTTGTTTAAAACTCTTGTCTTTCTACCCTTGTCTCTTTTGGAGGAGTTTCCTTAATGAACTGCAGCATCGACTTTTATGCATTTGCTTAAGATCTCTTGCTTCTGACCAAAGGGACCAAATATTACTGATTTAATGGCTTCTCAAGTGTTTGCGTGCGTTCTCATTATGTCAACTTTGGTCAAGTTTCCACAATTGGTATTATTTAAGCGTGTTAAACTCTGCAGATACACTTTTCGATGTCATCCAAAGTCAAAGGACGGAAGAGGGCATCTGGTATCAGTCAATGACATAGTATTTAACCCGCTGTATGCACAATCTCTCTTCAATTGTTTTTACACATAAGGTGAACCTTATAAATGGCTGGGTGTTCTGATTAGGATCTGTGGTGCTTTTGCCACCGGTGACAATGAAGGCTATGTTATAGCATGGGATGCTCAAAGTAAAAGAAGATTATATGAGGTATAATCCATTCGTCATAATCTCCAATTTAAGTTTGCTTATTTGGATGACCATGCTTAGCTCATCTTTTCTGAATCTTGCATGTATAGTTGCCGAAATACCCGAACAGCGTTGCATCCTTATCATACAACCATAATGGACAAATTTTGGCTGTCGCATCGAGCTACACATACCAAGAAGGCAATGAGATGTATGTCAAATTTCCACCTTCAAGTATCAAGCAATAAAGCTGTTGATTCTGATATATCTATGTCCACTTCTCCTTGACAGGGAAGAACCCCCACAAATATTTATACAAGAAACAGATGGCAGCAACATTGGATCATCTTCAGCCAGAGCCTCATGTAGGCAATGATAAACTTGGCAAATAAGGTAACACACTTGAAAGGGAACAACAGTTTTTCTTAGTTTCTTAAGGTTTTATCAGCTCTTTATCTTAAGGACGCCATGAGGCAATTTGCATAAATTGCTTTAGCCCATCTTTGCTTAATACTAGTCATCAGAGCTGCTTTCCACTCCAAAAACATATTCTATGGGATATTCTCCAACTTTACTGAGCTTTTGTTTGACATTATGCATTTTCAGGTGGAACGTGGGATCTGTTACTGAATCGGCTCCTTGGTGGATCTTTAGCTGAAACAAATTCTTTTTTGTCCCCCTGGACCTCCAATGTTCATGTTTGTGCTCCGAGACATGAACATTATGTAATGACTGCATTCTCTTCAAACAGTCTTTGTCCTTTCCCACTTGTAATCTCTTGAATTTGAAACTCTAGGCTTGCTGCGTCATGCTGTACAAGTCAAATTTGCGATGGTGCAAAATAAAGCTTCCTTGTAATTCCATCAGGACGGTTGTTTAAGTGCAAAACTTTGATAGACATAATAAAAGATGACGCCTTTCATATTTCTTGAAAGGGAAAAAAAAACATGATTTATACACCGAAAAAAAAAAAGTGTCACGAGCAGGCCACGTCGCCTTTGCGTAGTTACAACGCAGGCATAGAGATATTTATATCATCTCATCTTTAACCCTCCGTTCCACAAATCCAACGGCTGATATCCACCATCCGTACACCGCCTGATAAATTCCCAACTTTCTGAAACCCTAACCCTTCAGCATATAAATATAACCCTACTCATTCACGCTTCTCTCTCCTTACTCTCTTCTCTTTCTTCGTCGCTTGATATTTGTTGGGAAGCCTTTTATCACTACATTTCTTTTCCTAACAACCACCGCCGCCGCCGTCATGTCGGATGAGGAGCATCACTTCGAATCGAAGGCAGACGCCGGCGCCTCCAAGACCTATCCTCAACAGGCCGGTACCATCCGTAAGAACGGTTACATCGTCATCAAGAACCGTCCTTGCAAGGTACGTTACCAATGTTCCTTTTTCTGTTTGTTTAGATCTGTTATATTTTATTTATCGCGACTCTGCCGAGGTTTATTTTGTTTACTTGTGTTTGGATAAATTCAGATCGGATATGATCTTGGAGTGTGTTAACGGTCTGTTGTATCTTAAATTCAGTTGTTTTTAAAGCCTCCTGAGAGAGAGCCTTTTTCTGTTTCTAAATTTGTCTACAGCCAGAGTGAAGGATTACAGAAATATCCTTTCATAAAAAAAGACTCAATTGGCATTGATTAATTAGTTATACTACGGCTTGTCTTAAGTTTGCAAGAAAGCAATCGGTGGGTTAAAACTGACGAGAAAGCTGCTGCTGTGATTGAGCAAGGACTTCGAGGTTTATCTTTGTGATTTGAATTTAAGAGTTGTCATTTTTTGTTTTCAGTTAGCTACTCTCTTCGTGTGAAAAGTAAATTTGTCAACGTTTGGATTCTCGGTTAATGGTGGCATTTTTATAGATGTGTGTTTTAATGTTGAATTGGGGGGATTTGAGTGATTGTTTTTCCCCCCTGAAATACATTTATCAATGATTGATCTTCGTTGGTTTGTTCATTGTTTTGTTGCAGGTAGTGGAAGTTTCCACATCCAAAACAGGCAAGCACGGCCATGCAAAGTGCCACTTCGTTGGTATTGACATCTTCAATGGCAAAAAGCTGGAAGACATTGTTCCTTCTTCCCACAATTGTGATGTACGAACTTACTTTTCTAAGAATCTTCCCTTTGTAGGTTACTGCAATTTGTTTGCCTTTAATTTAACTTGTATTGTTTTATTGCAGGTTCCACATGTTACTCGTACCGACTACCAGCTGATTGACATCTCTGAGGATGGATTTGTATGCCATATTGGTCTTGTTTTCTTGTTTTTGTTTGTTTTGGTGTCCGTCACGCAGCTGCTGAGTTTGTTAATAAAATTTGATTCTGAAATTTCAGGTTAGCCTTCTCACTGAGAATGGCAATACCAAGGATGACCTCAGACTCCCAACCGACGAAAATTTACTCACTCAGGTTAGTCACAAAAGCACATCGACCAGCAACCAAACAAAAAAGAATACATGCTTTGGTTTAATTTTGCAATTTGATTTACGTAGCGTATTTGTGGTTTATGCAGATTAAGGATGGATTTGCTGACGGAAAAGACCTGGTCGTGACTGTGATGTCTTCCATGGGAGAGGAGCAGATCTGCGCCCTTAAGGACATCGGCCCTAAAAATTAATCTTTCCTTTAGCTCAATGTTCGGAGTTAAGTGGGTTGACTGCGATCGAGCTCTGATGATCTTTATATTTTAGCTGCGGGCATTTGGTGGGTTTCACAGCTGATTAGGGGGCGTATCCCGGATAAAACTACAAGGAGATGTAGCCTTCCGCTTATATGAAGATCTTATAACTATCCCAAGTAGCATGCTTTTAATTTTGATTTTTTTTTTTTGTGGTTCATGGTGTGTAGAATTTATATAATCGTGAGACTATACGCTTTCCTTGAAGCAAGCTTTAAACTGTTTTTACATATTTTTGCAACTTTTCAACTTTTTAAAACCTTTATTGATCTTTGTTTTCCATTTTGTCCATAAATTCTTTTTGTTTGTATGCTACGTTTCAGTCCTCTAATAAATGTAATGGAAGATTAAAAAGGTAAGAGTGTGTAACTAGCTTAATGGAGTTGATTCCTTTTGCAGGTTTAATCGATCAATGCAGCTAAGGTCAGAGTAAGCCAATTCTAAAGAAATTTAATGACAATAAATAGAATTGCAATTTGCAACAGTGGATCCAAGTCCTCTTTAACGAACACAATTATATTATTGACCATCCATCACGAACTTAAATTGCAGTGGTCATTTGTTACAAAATTTGTTCAATGCAATAATCAAAATGGTCTTGAGAGTCCCAAACTTTCCTTGGCACAATCATAATCGGATGCCAACTATCTAGGACAAAATCAATTGTCCAAGTGTTACCTACAAACTTCCCCCGTCCACGTAACGTATGAGTGTGCCAAGCCAATGGTCAGGAATGGAGCCCCTTACTTCTCCTTTCAAGGCACTCAATGAATGGCTCGTTGCGGCCTGTGATGGGTATTTCTACTCATTGATGTAATGTGGGAAGTAGAGGTAGAGGCAGGACAAAGTTTATTTACCTTGACAATGTAGACATCAATGCCCAGTTTTGCAATCATGGCGGCCTCCGATATCTTGGTTACCATTCCCCCTGTTGTGTCATGAGCTGCTACCGTTATTTCAACTGTTAAGACAGAACAACGTCTCTTTTAAACCAAGTTCAACTCTTGGGACATCAAACTACATAATATAAATTATCAAAAGGACTCTTTGACATGTGTAGTTACTAAGATCTCTCTCAGTCACCTTCATAATAAAATTTTTTATCATAATGTTGTGCATACCCATATATCAGGGCCATATTTCGGCAAGACACTACCCTACTTTAAATGATTCTACAAACTAAACGTTGTTTCTTACTTCAATTCTCTAATTATTATACCTTCTAATTCAATTCCTAAATTTAAAAAAATTCTTATGTAGCATCTACAGAACTAAACTAGCATATAATGGGAATGACGTGTGTGTGTAACTTAAAAGTCATGTAAATTTCGTGTTAATAGACCTTATTGAAAGTTCTAACATGGATTGATTAACAAAGTATAAAGACTGAATTAGGTGGTTTAATAATTAGATGACTGAAATAAAAAAGAAATATTAAGTTGATAGACTGAAAGTATGAAGTCCCAATTACACAAATCCAAGAAGGTACTAGCAGTAAATTAAAATTGGGTCCCTGATGATTTCTTGGTTCATCCAATCCAATGTTATATCGCGATGGAAAATTTGTGACATCAAAGTTCAAGCAACTTTCACAAACCTTGTTTATTCATGTCTGTAAGTGTTGGCTTCAAAACAGACCAGCTGCCGTCCTCTCTGACGACTGTTTCAGACAAAGAGTTTGTATATTTCATCAAATTTCACAAGTCAAACAATATATAGTTTACCAGTTCCAAATGTGAAGTGGATGTCCACCTATCTCCCTTAAGAGTGTTGCACCTGGTTCTGAAGGTGGACGGTCGTACACACCATAAACATCTGTCTTTATATCACGTTAAGCAGATAACTCAAAAATGTTCAGAGTCATCAGAGAGTCGCAATTGCTATAGTAAGTGAATTAAGAAATGAAGACACCCAGACCTCTAAGAGCGGAATAAAGAAGTAAAAGGTTTGTACCATCAAAGCAAAAAATAAATAGCAGCAAGGATGTATAGATATTCAACATTAAATCGTCTGACTTGATTTTGTGAAAACTTTATATGGACCACGTACTAATACAGGAAGAATTGATCATAATCTGAAAACTTGTGGTGGAAAAGGATACAAGGAAAACCACATATTCAGGTTTCAAGTAGGCTGCAAGATGACGTATTATAACATCACCACTTAATATGGTACATCCCTGAGTAATTCAACATGTCAATGTCAATCTCTGATAACTGGAACAACAAAGTACCTATCCTCAGAGAAAACAAACCTGTGCTTCATCAAGAACTGCATCTCCATGAATGACCTAGAAAGCAAACGAAACATGCCATAAGAGAGGAACCTGTCACAAAATATTGTTCACAAAGAGCAACAAAATGCCGCAAGGATTGTTACCCTGTAAAAATGCAAACAAAACTAGGAGGTTTATATACAAACGTATTGAAGTGAGCTAGTTTGGCCAACTAACAACTATTGAAATTGGTGCACCTCCACCACAGACATAGGTTTCAAAATGCTAATAATCCTTCTTGGTGTTTGAGAGATTTCTTCACTTTGTTTCTTCTCATCTTTTTTATCTTTAACCTTCACCTTTCTATGTTTGCCATTTTGTCTCTAGATGTCCATCATCTTTATTCAGCAACTGACTTTGTCAGCCTTAGGATACACAGCTAGAGTCATTGGTACAGCTAGCATAGTTAAAAGCCTCCAAGGGCAATACCACTTGTGTCATTGTCAAATTCTGTGTCTGGTCTCCAGTCATTGAGCACAAAGAATTAGAAAACTAAAGAACTAGTAACAAGGAAATTTCAAATTGAGATTTAGGGGCAAATAACTTTGGAAAACTCATCAAATTTAAATATCTCTAGCAATTGAAGTTTCCATTTTATTGCCTTAGAAGATAATCCAGAAATCAAACTAGGCTACAACTTGTGAATCAGAACTTTGGTGTAACCAGAGGAAATCAGTTTCTTATTACAACAACGACCAAAAAGAGAAGATACAATCAATGGCAATGTGTTACGATCCCAGGAATTAGAACGAGTTTGAATCGGGCTTGTTCTAACGAACCCGCCTTTGCCTCGATTCTTCCCAATGTTTGGAACTCAAAGGGAGTTGCCTACCGAAAGTTTATGATAATTCTCTCATATCTTTATTCATGAAAATAGCTGGCTTCTTATAACGAAGCTTACAGACTCAATTTAGAATTCTTGCCAAAATAAACTTCTAATAGATAAAGACTCTATCCAAATAAGCTTCTAAGATAATTGACTAAATCTTCTAATAGATAAAGACTCTATCCAAATAAACTTCAAAAATAATAGACTAAATCTTCTTGTTACGCCTCTGATAACTCTTTCCAGTAAAGGAATCCATAACACAATGATACATAAACATTTAGTTAAACTGATCACATGTGTTATACGAAGAAACGCAACAAGACACTGTATGCAACTAAACCAGTCTTAGGGCTCATCAAAGAATTTTATCTTACAGGTACAAATCCAGAGTTGACTGCCTTAGCCACTGCTGAGACATCAGCTGATGCAATCTGAGAATTTGAGTCCAGGCTTAAAAGGTAATCATATTGCATGATGGCATGACATGGTAAATCGAAGGGAGAATATAGAACTGTCTACATATCCATCTGAGGAATAAAACACATAAACTATCTCAATGACTAACATTTCTTTCAGAGGTTGACCATCCGCATGAAAAAGGAGACATTCCGATGGAAGGAATACCCTCTGCCAGAAAAGAACAAAATTTGTTAAGTGTTATATGATCCACATCTAGAAGCAGAGTTCATAAATCATTCATAATTATTGTAGTATATTGTGCCAGTATGAATTCTGTGACATCTAAATTCAAATGACTAGCATTTCTAGCACTGCCACAATTTCAAGTTGCACTTGCATATGACATAATAGATGTTTGCCTTCCGATTACTATGTCAATACCTCTAGCCAATGCTCGAACAATTTCAAGGTTCAGAATTGTAACCTGAATAACAACCAAGTAAAATTGTAAGTGGGGCAAAAAAATACAAGTTAAATACATAAATAAAAGTTCAGTTGATTTGAGGGAGGAAATGTTTTTTAGAAAAATGCTATCATTGAAGCACAATGAAAAAGAACCTTCTTACTTAGATGAACCAGATCAGAAACGAAAATTGAAATTCTAAGGTACTTTTATGATGCAGAATAGGAGGAATTCAAAGGTCAAAAGTACTTAACAAGGCTTAGATTCTCGTACATCAAGTGGAGACCCATTTTAATTTAGCAGTGGGAAATCCATCTTATCAGGGCAATGAACTGCTATTCTGAGGCCATAACTATCCTTAAAAATTACAAGAAGTGTTTAGAAAAGAAACTTTCCTTTTCTTTTTCTTCTTGATTCCTAGTATTACAACGTTAAGGTGCATTATTATATTGGGATTTTACAGAAGTAGGAAAACATTCCATTAGTTAAATATAACTGGAGCTTTCAGAGATGCATCAAACTCTGTAAATTGGTACTATTCTCCTTCCACCTCTATTTCATTTGAGTACAACAAGAATGTCTTTAATTTAAAAGCACTATAATAGATTGGATTTGCTACATTACCTAAAATGAGTGGAAAAGAAGAAACAACTAGGGGAAACAATACAGAGCAGAGAAAGTAAATCCTACAGAAATACGTGTGGCAACAAAACCAGCCTTGACAAGAGGTTGATTCACTCCTCCTTTATGCACCCCTGATTTGCTTGCTTGAAAATGCCCAAAAGAACCTTAAGTCAACAACAAAGGGTGCAAATTAAATTTCAATTATGTAGCTTCAAATAGTCCAACAATTATTTATCCCCTCCTTTTTATTGAATCTTCATATCCCTAAAAGTCTAACAACCGTACTCTTTATACCCAGAAACAAACTCTTACTGTTGATTCACATAAATCTAACAACCCTATCATCATTGCATGAAGCAAAATAATCCGTACAAACACATGAAGTGCTGATTAAAGAAGTAGCTAGGCAAATAACCTGCTCCATGAACGACAATAAAACTGTTGGCATCCAATTTGCTTTGGTCTTTAAAATCGTCCAGCTCACATGAAGGTTCCAACTTTCCGAATCTCTTGCTCCAGTCCATTCCAATAACCTTTTGGAAGTCTGACCCATTAATCATAGCTTGCCTTAGCTGTAATGAGACGGTATCCAGATTCTCTTCGTTGATCTTCTCTAGCTCATTCTTACAGGTTATGGCTGCTCCTCCTGTAACTCTTACGATTAATCTCAATAAAAAACTAACACATACAAGATGAGAAGTAGAAGTTCTTTCTTTATCAGTCCATTTCTCTACTCACAATTAAACTTTTAGAATAAGTAGCTCAACGAAGAAAAGTGGGCTCGAAACGTTACCGCGCTATCAGTTGCGGAGTAATTTGACATAAATGCTACAGATTCAAGTGAATCAGGCAAAAGAGCATAAATTATTGCTCATTTGTCATCACTCTCTCAATTTAGTAATGCTAAGTGAAGTTGCTACAGCCTTTAATAATTCGGTCAGCTTCTGAAAGATCGGTGAGAATACAATGAAAGATGAAATGCAACTTGAACGAGAAATGACTGACCAAGTTTAACGATGCAACGAATTGGTCTGGTTAAGTGAGTGTCCTCAATCTCCATCTGGGGTCTACTTGCGTTTTCTTCTCCTTCTGTCATTCCTCTCATTGAGGCTTATGTTCAAGTCCTTGCGGCTTACACCATTGAATGTATGTTGAAGAACATGGCGTTTCTATCGTTTTAGTGCCTTGTCTGAAATAAAAAAAATCCCAAATGAATCGAGAATATATAACCATATAAATTTAAAGATTTTATATGTTTATATAAAATATAAATGACTCAATTTATGAAAAATAATTTTTAAATATATTTTAAAATGCAAAATAATGAATAATATTATCAAGATCAATATTATTTAACATATTCTTCTCAATACATAACATATCTAAACTATTTAACATTTTTTATGACATTGATGACCTCAGATAGGTTTTTAATAATTTTAACTTTGAAAAATTTCTCTTAGCTGATGTTACAGTTATAGGTATAATCAATATAATTCGATAAGCAATTAAAATATTTGGATAATAATTTGCAGCTTTAATAAATTCTAAAATTTCAACTGATGACATTAACTTGTTTGACAAAATCACGTGCAATACTTTTAATTCAGAAAAAAGATCATCTAAATCCCCATCCGACACATTATCATGAGAAAAAATTATTGTAAAATTAGTACAACATTCTCTTAATTCATTATTATCTAATGACCTCAACATCTTTGAATCAAATAAGAATTAAAAAATGTTATCAAATGTTGTTAATTGTTCAAATTTATTCTTTAACAAAACAATTGTTATATCCATAACAACTAATAGAATCATATCATGTTTAATAGAATCATAATTTATACATATTTTTATAATAAAGGAAACTATTTATGTAGTCTTTGAATTGAGTAACTTAAATTACTTGATTTAGTCATA
>JANKYF010000003.1:27372565-27382953 GCA_029829435.1 Erythroxylum hondense | reverse complement strand
ATCTTTTAGTAATTAACCTTATAATAAAAATAGAATTTTTAAAAATTTTAAAATTTTATTCCTACTCTAAAATTTAAGCATTTATGGTTTAATAATTTGAAATTAGAAAATCGGTTAAAATAATAAATTTATGTTAATTAAGTAGAGAAGCAAATAATAAAATAGGAATTAACAACTTAAATTCTAACTTCAAAATTTAAATCTAAGAGTGCCAAATACAACTTAACATGCTTTACAAAAGTTATTTTAGAAAATTAGAAAATAAAATTTAGGAATTAATCATAAAAACAAAAAATACGTAGCACTTGTTGACGAATAAACGACGACGTCTGTCTCCTATAAAAAATTCTTATTTATCTGCGCGCAGTTTTCATATATTTTTAAAATTTTAAATTTGTTTTGTTTTGTTTTGTTTTTTTTTTCTTCTTCCTCTCCACGGCAAGTCTGGAACCTTGCTTTCTCACTCCGAGAGAGAGAGAGAGAGAGAGAGAGAGAGTTGTTCTACTCTGTTCAGATCTCAGTCAGGCAGGTGAACCCATTGCTCTTGATCCGTTTCAATCAACTTTTCACGTTCTCGTCATTCTTTCTCTCTCTATGCGCCTTTTTTTTCTCTTTCTTTTTATTATCCCATTTTCCCTCTCGGGCTATTTGCTCCTCTTTCGTGTCTGGAAACTTCGAGGACTGAAGTTTTATGTATTGTCAATTCGTGCATTGCTTTGGATTGTCGATTTTGTTTTATCTTTTTGACGCGATCCGCTCAACTGGCTACTCTTCTGTGCTTGGTTTAATGTGTGTCATTGTTGTTTCACTTCTCAATTTTTCTTTCTTTTGATTCACTTTTGTGTTGCGTACGCGACGGAGGATTAGATCTAGGGTAATGGTATGCTGATTTGTATTTCTTTTTATATTGTTGATCTGTTATGTGGCATTGTTTATGTTGACTTGCAATTTTGACCATGACAATTTCCAAATTTCATGAATTGGTGATTCTCTCTGGGATGATTAATTCGAGGGTTTTTGTATGGTTTTGCTAAATTGAAGTTACGTTGCCGTTTTAGGTTCATGGTTAGTTAAGTAGAGAATTTGAGAAAATGGCATGCTGAATGAATGCTTGCGTAAAGAATTTTCACTCGATTTGTCATATGTACAATTAACTAGTTACATCCTGTTTTTGAATTGCTAGGGCAGATCTAATAAATGTAAATGCAGTACTAATACAGGCTTTTGGAGCTTCTTAGTTCTTAATATTATATCTTTTTGGTGCATGTTTATGCTTATTTTGTTGAGTGCATTGGCTAGATAATATGTATTGGTTCTTCTTTTGATTGTTAGGTTTTATATTTCAGCTTAGATCTTGTGCCTGCTATGCATAACAAGTAGTGAACACAGATAGAATTGGAACGTTTTCAAAGGGGACTTCAATCATGGGGCGTGTAAAGCCGCAATCTGGAATCAAGGCAATTGAGGAAGAACCTGAAGACTTTGACAATTCCTATTCTAATAAAACTTCCCTAGCATGCATGATCAATGCTGAAGTAGGTGCTGTGTTGGCTGTCATGAGGAAAAATGTAAGATGGGGTGGTCGTTATGCATCAGGTGATGATCAGCTTGAGCATTCATTGATTCAGTCTTTGAAAGCATTGCGCAGGAAAATCTTCTCATGGCAGCATCCATGGCATACCATCAACCCTGCTGTGCATCTCCAGCCATTTTTGGATGTGATTCGATCGGATGAAACTGGTGCACCAATCACTGGGGTTGCTTTATCATCTGTTTATAAGATACTCACTCTTGATAGCATTGATCACAATACTGAAAATGTTGAAGATGCCATGCATTTGGTAGTTGATGCTGTCACTAGTTGCCGGTTTGAGGTGACAGATCCTGCATCAGAAGAAGTTGTATTGATGAAGATACTTCACGTCCTTCATGCATGTATGAAAAGCAAAGCATCTGTCATGTTGAGTAATCAGCATGTTTGTACTATAGTGAATACTTGTTTTCGTATCGTCCATCAAGCAGGAAGTAAAGGGGAGTTGTTGCAGCGGGTAGCTCGTCATACAATGCAGGAACTGGTCAGGTGCATTTTTTCACATCTTCCAGATGTTGACAACACTGAACATGCATTGGTTAATGGAGTTTTTCCTGTGCAGCAGGTAGTTTACATGCTTCATTCTCTTCAACTTTCAAAACATTCTCTTATATTATTTTCTTCTAAGTATGATGAACATTTATTTCTCTCCCTTGGAGATAAGCCAAAATGAACATTTATGTCCCTCCCTTGAGGATAGGCTAAGATGAACATTTATGTCCCTCCCTTGAGGATAGGCTAAGATGAACATTTATGTCCCTCCCTTATCAGTTATTTAAATAATCATGGTAACTCTTCAGGATTCCAATTGGGAAGCAATCTTCAGCAATATGTACTTGTAGAATTCATTCTCTTTGTAATTATGGTTTCCTCCACAACATGCTGAGGTATATAGCTAACAAGATGTTCGTAACTACTCTAAGTGCATGCTGGGGACTCTTCAAAGTGAGAGGAGAGGCAACTTATGTGGCCTTAATTATGAACTGATAGCTGACAGAGGAGCCTTAGTTTGTTTATTATATTTATGTTGACATCACTGGTAACACTTTCATGATCTTCCTGGTTCTTGGTTGTGTACACTGCTAGAATTTCTTTAAATGTCATGTTGTAAGTGTTACTGAATTTTGATTGAACTATCTCTACACTGCGTGATAAGTGAAAAACATACATGACTATTGGGTTGCCGAATTGAAATTTGAACCTCGTTTAATGTTACAATCTCAGGGCCTTCTTTTTCTTGTTTACTTTTCTATTGGTGGGCATCTTGTGGTTGGAGGCCTTGTATGTAATCTTTAAAATTTACACACTGGATACCATTGATTGTTTCAACTCTTTAGAATTTTGCTTTTGTAACAGACATGCGACCTTAATTTCTTCTACAGATTGTTGGGCCAGATAATGATTATGCTTTTGGAAGTAAACAAATGGAGAATGGAAACAGTAGTTCTGAATTTGATGGTCAAGCTTCCTCTGTGAACTTGAGTCTTAATGTTTCCACTGGTCTAGGAACAAGTGTGATGGAAGAAAATACGATTGGAGCTGGTAGTGGAAAGGATGCACTTCCATTTGATATGAACCTGATGTCAGAACCATATGGGGTCCCTTGTATGGTGGAAATATTTCATTTCTTGTGCTCCCTACTGAATGTTGTTGAACATGTTGGAATGGGTTCTAGATCAAATACTGTGGCATTGGACGAAGATGTTCCCCTGTTTGCCTTAAGCTTAATAAATTCAGCTATAGAATTGGGTGGGCAGTCTATACGTCATCATCCTGGGTTGTTGAGTTTAATCCAAGATGAATTATTTCGCAATCTTATGCAGTTTGGTTTGTCAATGAGCCCACTTATTCTTTCAATGGTATGTAGTATTGTTCTCAACTTGTATAACTATCTTCGTGCTGAACTCAAATTACAGCTTGAGGCTTTCTTTGCCTGTGTGATTTTGAGACTTGCACAGAGCAGATATGGTGCTTTGTACCAACAACAAGAGGTTGCCATGGAGGCTCTTGTGGACTTCTGTCGGCAGAAGACATTTATGGTGGAGATGTATGCCAATTTGGATTGTGACATTACATGCAGTAATGTGTTTGAAGACCTAGCTAACTTGTTGTCAAAGAGTGCATTTCCGGTGAATTGCCCATTGTCAACTATGCATATTCTTGCTTTGGATGGACTAATTGCTGTTATTCAGGGTATGGCTGAAAGGATAGGGAATGCATCAGCAATTTCAGAACAGGCCCCTTTGAATATTGGGGAGTATACCCCTTTCTGGATGGTGAAATGTGACGATTATAACGATCCTAATCACTGGGTCCCATTTGTCCGCCGGAAGAAGTTTATTAAGAGAAGGTTGATGATTGGAGCTGATCATTTCAACCGTGATCCAAAGAAGGGCTTAGAGTTTCTTCAAGGAACACATCTGCTACCTGACAAACTTGACCCCCAAAGTGTGGCCTGTTTTTTCAGGTATACTGCTGGATTGGATAAGAATCTTGTTGGGGACTTTCTGGGAAATCATGATGAGTTTTGTGTTCAGGTTCTTCATGAATTTGCTGGTACTTTTGACTTTCAGGACATGAATCTGGATACTGCTCTGCGACTGTTCTTGGAAACTTTCAGACTGCCAGGAGAATCACAAAAGATACAAAGGGTGCTTGAAGCATTTTCCGAGAGATACTATGAGCAGTCACCGCTTATTCTAGCTAACAAGGATGCTGCACTCTTATTATCTTATTCACTTATAATGCTCAACACAGATCAGCACAATGTCCAGGTGAAGAAAAAGATGACAGAAGAGGATTTCATTCGGAATAACAGGCACATAAATGGAGGCAATGACTTGCCTCGGGAGTTCCTATCAGAACTTTACCACTCAATTTGCAAGAATGAAATCCGCACAACTCCTGAACAAGGAGCTGGTTTCCCTGAAATGACGCCAAGCCGTTGGATTGATCTCATGCATAAGTTGAAGAAAACTGCTCCGTTTATTGTATCGGATTCTAGAGCCTACCTTGATCATGATATGTTTGCAATAATGTCAGGTCCAACAATTGCTGCTATCTCCGTTGTGTTTGATCATGCAGAACATGAAGATGTTTACCAGACATGTATTGATGGATTTTTAGCAGTTGCAAAAATTTCTGCTTGCCATCATCTTGAAGATGTTTTGGATGATCTAGTTGTATCCTTATGCAAGTTCACAACTCTTTTGAATCCATCATCTGTTGAGGAACCTGTTCTAGCCTTTGGTGATGACATGAAAGCGAGGATGGCAACTGTGACAGTTTTCACAATTGCAAATAAATATGGTGACTATATTCGCACTGGTTGGAGAAATATTCTGGATTGCATTTTACGGTTGCACAAACTTGGTCTTCTTCCAGCCCGAGTGGCCAGCGATGCTGCTGATGAATCCGAGCTTTCCCCTGACCTTGGGCATGGAAAACCTCTGACAAATTCTTTATCTTCAGTTAGCATGCAATCCATGGGAACTCCCAGGAGATCTTCTGGATTGATGGGCCGATTCAGTCAGCTCTTATCTCTTGATACTGAGGAGCCAAGATCGCAACCCACTGAACAGCAGCTCGCTGCTCATCAGCGCACTCTTCAGACAATCCAGAAGTGTCATATTGATAGCATATTTACTGAGAGCAAGTTCTTGCAAGCTGAATCTCTATTGCAGCTTGCACGGGCACTTGTCTGGGCTGCAGGACGGCCCCAAAAAGTGAACAACTCTCCAGAGGATGAAGATACTGCAGTTTTCTGCCTGGAGTTGCTAATCGCAATTACCTTGAACAACAGGGACAGGATTGTGCTGTTATGGCAGGGTGTTTACGAGCACATAGCCAGTATTGTTCAGTCAACGGTAATGCCTTGTGCATTAGTTGAGAAAGCTGTTTTTGGGCTGCTCCGAATTTGCCAGCGACTGCTACCGTACAAAGAGAATATTGCAGATGAACTTTTGAGGTCACTCCAACTTGTTTTGAAGCTTGATGCCCGTGTTGCTGATGCCTACTGTGAACAGATTACACAGGAAGTAACTCGCTTAGTGAAAGCAAATGCCACTCATATCAGAACACTTATGGGTTGGCGTACAGTTACATCTTTACTCTCGATTACTGCTCGTCATCCAGAAGCTTCTGAAGTAGGGTTTGATGCACTAGTGTTCATTATGTCTGATGGAGCCTACGTTTCACCAGCCAACTACGTTCTCTGTGTTGACACGGCAAGGCAGTTTGCTGAATCTCGAGTGGGACAGGTAGAGAGGTCTATTCGTGCGCTGAATCTTATGTCTGGTTCTGTTGATTGTTTGGCTAGGTGGTCTCATGAGGCCAAGGAAGCAATGCGGGGGGAGGAAGCGGCAAAGTTGTATCAGGATATTGGTGAAATGTGGCTGAGGCTTGTGCAAGGACTAAGAAAAGTTTGTTTGGATCAGAGAGAAGAGATCAGAAACCATGCCCTTTCATCATTGCGGAAGTGCTTGACAGGGACAGATGGTATCAACCTTCCTCATGGTTTTTGGTTGCAGTGTTTTGATCTTGTGATTTTCACAGTGCTTGATGACCTGCTTGAAATTGCTCAGGGACACTCCCAAAAAGACTATAGGAACATGGAAGGAACACTAATCATTGCTGTAAAACTGCTCTCAAAAGCGTTTCTACGGTTACTTCATGACCTATCGCAGTTAACAACACTCTGCAAGCTATGGCTGGGAGTTCTTAGCAGGATGGAAAAGTATATGAAGGTCAAAGTAAGAGGGAAGAAGAATGAGAAGCTCCAGGAAGTAATCCCAGAGCTTCTTAAGAACACCTTGCTTGTAATGAAGAATAAGGGAATACTGGTACAGAGGAGTGCCTTGGGTGGAGATAGCCTGTGGGAGCTAACTTGGCTACATGTCAACAATATTGTTCCATCCTTGCAATCAGAGGTGTTTCCTGATCAAAATTGGGGGCAGTCACAGCAGAAGCATGATGAAATGGGCTATTTGATGTCTGATGAAGTTGGTTCTGTTCCATCAAATGGATCACTGGCGTCTGAAGGTGATACAACTGGTGGTTAACGCTTAGTATAGTACCTAGTGGAATTAGTATGTTGATATACGTGATGGAGAGTGCATTGTTTCAAGCATTGAGACGTTAATTTTTCCATGTTCTGATGACTTAGTTGACTGTGTACAGTTTGGAAAGTTATAGCAGGGTGAGATGTTGATCTACATGGTATGGACAACGGGAACTTGCATGACAAAATTCCTTGTTTAGAGATGGCAACTGGTTGTTCAGGCCATAACTCACATTCACCTAGATGAATTGTTCATCGTCATGCTTTATACCAAGATGTGATTCGGGAGATGTTATAGTAGTTGTTTAGGATATTGTGCGTTGTTTATGCTGTCAGCAAGATTAGGCTATTAGTGAACTATGGAAGGGGAGAAATGTGGGGCCTATGTTTTGTACTGGCTTGCTCATTAGTGTACAGAATAGACACCTGAAGCTTATGCTGTTGGCAAGTTCATTTCACATGATAATGAAGGTTTCTGTTTTGGATGGAGATTTCGTCAAAGTGAAAAAGTTCCGTGGAAATGATGCCAATTAGCCACGGTCAAAATTTTAAATTGCGGTCTACAATTGTAATTGCGTCCCCAATATTGTGGTTGAGCTTAGATCTACAACTGAAATGTGTCGAATTTATAGCTGCAATTTTTATAATTAAGCTCGAATCTTCTGTGATTATTGCAATTGTTTGGAATCAGAACGTAATCCATAATCTTTAATTTAGTGATGCCTGGGTTTTGAGTTGAAGATGGTGTCAGTTATTGTGAATTAATTGTAGACAACATCTTAATTCCTTGTAAGACAACGAGCATCTTTCGTTTGGGAGCATCTATAATATGTGTTCGAGCAAGATTCAGAAGAGAAGTTGTGGAAGCTGGAAAATTGAAGTCCTGTCGTTTGCCGGAAGAGCTTAACAGCAATGCTAAGAGGCGCATCGCCATTTAACACAAAAAGTGGTTGATTGTGGAAATGAGATCATCCAAAAACTCTTCTTTTTCTATTCTTCTCTATCATCTCGAACACTCCAGATACTATTCTAGCGGCAACACTGGTATCAGAGCCGTTAGTGAATCTATTCTTGATGTTTAAGTGGACCTTCTTAATCCAGATAATCTTCAATAAGCTTATGATTTAGCTGGAAAATAGGAATTGGTGTCTCAAGGTATTTTGGGTCCATAGGAAACAGTGAATAGAACAAACTTTGGTGGTGAAGATAACAAATATGCCAGTTGTACGTGTTATGAGAGTCAATACAACTAAGGAGCTGTCCCTGATCTTGTAAAAAGTGGAAGGATAAAGGAAGGAGTTTGTACTAACGGCACCAGGCTTGTGAAACTTGTTTGGTTGAAAGATGACCAAATCAATCTTTTGAGGGAAAGGATGATTATGGCTATTAAATCTTATACATTTGGTATATGAACTGTTAGAATTTTGTCGTCCAACACTATATTATTATTGATAGCAACAAGCTCATTATAAAGAGCAGAAATATAAAAGAAAATCTTAGATATTTGCTAAATATCACAATAATATCTCTAAACTTATTCCGAAAATCAAGTACTAAATATCATAATCAAATTTGCCTAAATCAAATTTGCCTAAAATCTGATTAATTTGACCATTTATTTCATAATAATCTGTAACCTAAAGGATTTTCCAACAATCTTATAAAAGAATGACTACTTGTGTTTGATTAAATTCACTAATTAATTTCTATGATACATTTATAAGTGTTAAAAAAATAATGGATTAAATTTTTAAAAAGTTCAAAGAATTTATATTAAGTAGAAATTAAACATTGAGAATATCAAAGCATTTTAATAAGACTAATGTAGTGTCACAACTCAAATAGGCACGTAATCGACAAGTGAAACCTGAAAGCCAAAGCCTAAAGGTTTTTCAACATACTAAACCTCAAAATAGTAAGTAATAATATAGGCCCCCTATAAGTACACACTTATTAAATTATAATGTTAGTGTGCGTCGTCTGGTTTTTTTAACATACTAAATCATATCACTATAGAAAATAAGTACAAACAAAAACAAATTAGATCATATATAAAAGTAGATATGTTGCAGTCGACGCTCCTTAAATTCATTACTATAAAGTCGGTAGTAACTAACCTAAAAATATAATTGAAGGGAGTCAAACCTCACTAAATAAGTTCATATCTCCCCATGATAGCCAATCACATACTAACACAATATACAGTTTATATTAATATACATATGTAAATATGATGCATGACAAATCACATGCAATGCATAATACTATAGGGAAAAGAAATATTTGTAAGACATTCTTCACAAAGCCTATGTTTAGTTGAACACAATTTTTTTAATAGAATAGAATATAAATAGATGTAATATTAGAAAATTGTTGTTTGGGAGGAATAAAAGAGTTCATAACATAATATAGTGAAATGTTATTTGAAAAAATGGTTCATAATGTAATATAGTAAAATATTGTTTATCATTTTACATTCCATCCTAAACCCTATCAACCAGAGGTAACTTATTTTTACTGTTTAGGATATAATGAGATGTAATGTAAAACTCTCCCCTTCTATCCTATTCCATTATAAACCCTTATTTCAAACTATAGAATAATATTACATTTCATTCTATTCCATTAATAACCACCCAAATCCTTACAATACTATGTGTCGAACGACTGTGGGGAGCTAAGCATCACTAATGACCCAACCATATATCTATACTTATATAATCGTAAGGATCTTTTAGTCTAAAGGGGTTGTGGGAAGTCAAACATCACCAACAGAAGAGCTCACTCAATATGTCCAATGTCACAAGGACCCAACTAGGAACCAGTCATCAAATAAGATTAGTCTGTATCATACGTTAATATTATATCACAATCATATCTTATAATCAAACTAGTGCACATCTGGTCTTGATACATACCTATTAGATGGCACGTCCTATAAATTTTTTCCTTCTATAACAATCACAATCAAATAGATCCACACACAATCCAAATATCAATTAAAACAAGTACTTAGTCATATGAGGACCATTATAATGCATGCAGTATGCCATATATACACAAGCCCATATGCATATATGTAAATATAAATATAAATAGGGTTAATTATTAAAAAAAGCCTAAACTTTTATCAAAATTTTAATTATAGCCCGAACTTTAAAAAGTAGCAATAAAATGCTCAATCCTTTAAAATTTTTCAATTCTAGCCCAAAATTTAAAAAGTAGCAATAAAAGGCTCAAATTTTTAATTTTCTTCAATTCTAGCCCAACGTTATCTGTTGTTCTTCTGATACCTTCAGCCCTTTATTTTTTGTTTGTTTTTCTGACACTCTAAACTACTCTCACATTGCAACATACTGCACCACTAAACTCTTTGTTTTTAGTTCATTCTCTTGATGCCCTTAGTGTGAGGGTGTCGAGAGAACAAACTGAAACGAAGAAAAAAGCTGAAATCAAAGCGTAAGGTCATCAGGGTTGTGTAATATGATTTAGGTCATTTTTAAACAATGATGTCGTTTTATTAATCTTCATTTGTTGTGTTAATTTTGGCTAACATGTATTAATAGTTAAGGTTGTTGAAACATTTGACAAGCTACATCAACAAAGTTAATGGAAATACTAACGTCGGGCTAAAATTGAAAAAAATTGAAAGTTTGAGCATTTTATTGCTATTTTTTAAAGTTTGAGCTATAATTGAAAAATTGATGAAAGTTTGAGCTTTTTTTGGTAGTTAACCCA
>JANKYF010000003.1:27348069-27358911 GCA_029829435.1 Erythroxylum hondense | reverse complement strand
GACTTGTCTTTTTTAACTTAGGTTAGGCTTCGGAATAGGGGTGGTGGCTTTGACTACCGATGATAGAGTAAGGGCTAGTCCTTCAGTGAGTTTTGGGTCTAAAAGAGAAAAAGAAGATGTTAACAGATAATTGATAGATTCTTGGAACATCGGGATCTTTACAGAAAAATCTTTACAATTAGTAAAAATTTTAGACAAATATAAGATTTATATAGCATGCATGTAGAGACAAAGTGGCCAGGGGCTAAAATGAAAGAGATTAATGAGTTCAAACTTTGATACTCAGGGTGTTCTAGATGACAAAATGAGATAGGTATCTTAGTTATTAAGAAACTTATAAGTCATGTTCTGGGGATAAAGAGGACTAATGATAGAATTATTTTTGTAAAGATTGTGGTGAAAAATATTATTCTTAATGTGGTATATACACCTTAAGTAGGATTAGATGAACAACTTAAACGAAAATTTTGGGAAGAGCTAGATGAGGTGATTCAATAGATCTCCCAAGAAGAAAAAGTTATTTCAGAAGGATTTAATGGTCACATAGAGGCAACCTCGGACGGATATTCATGGGCTCATAGAGGTTTTGGGTACAGGATAGGAATGATAGTGAGACTGCTTTGTTAGATCTTGCGGTAACGTTTAAGTTAATGATAACCAATTCTTTTTTCAAAAAAAAAAAGAGGAGCACCTAATGACTTATAAGAGCAAAATCACGAAAACTCAAATTGACTACTTCCTCGTAAGGCCAAGTGATCGACCTAAGTTTAAGGATTGTAAGATGATCCTAAATGCTTGCTTGTCAACTTAGCGTAGACTATTAGTTTTGGATATAATACTTAAGGAGTGGAGGAAGAAGAGAAGTCCTAGGAGGTGTACGAGAGTCAAATAGTAGAATCTGAAAGGAGACACAATGAAATAACCTAGGGATAGAGTAATTTATGGAAATGAATGAAAATTGGAAGGAGATGCTAGCCAAATATGGGATAAAGTAGCAACTCTTTTAAGGAATACATCTAAAGAGCTCTTGAGGGTTTTTAATAAGATGGAGTCCCTGTGGTGGAATGAAGATGTACAAGAAAAGGTTAAGATCAAGAAGGGTGCCTATAAAGTTCTATTGAATAGTCCCACAGAGGTAGAGAGAGTAGCTAATAGAGTAACATACAATATAGCAAAAAAAGAGGTGAAAATGACAATCTCAGTAGCTAAAAGTAGAGCTTACAAAAAATTGTACCAAAGATTGTAAACTAAAGATGGAGAAAAGGAAAATTTCAAGAGAAGATGACAGAGATAATTTTATAGCCTTTTTAATAAAAGTGTAAAGGATATCTCTTTAGGTGATCTTAGCACGTTAGAGAGGGTATGTAACTTGACTAGTTGCAAGAAAATTACAAAGGAAGAAATTAAAAGAGTTTTAAGGGAGATGAAGAGCGAAAGGACAATAAGGCTTAATGAGACACCTGTAGAGGTCTAAAAGAGCCTAGGCAACGAGGGTCTTGTTTGACTAGTCAAGCTTTTTAATATGATCCTTAAGTACGTCAAAATGTTGAATGAGTGAAGACTTTGTTTGTTAATTCCTCTATACAAGAACAAAGGGAACATCCAAAATTGTAACAACTATAAAGTCATCAAACTACATAGTCACACCATGAAGTTGTGGGAGAAAGTAATTGAGAAGAGAGTGAGAAAGGATACTCTTATCTTGAAGAACCAATTTGGCTTTACATCAGGAAGGTCTATGATAGAAGTTTTACATCTCATAAGAAGATTAATGGAATATTATAAGGAAAGACAGAGTGTAATAACCCAGATCACCCGCTCACAAATATTGTCCGCTTTGGGCCTTGGCCCAGCCAAGCCCTCACAATTTTGCTTTTTCCAAGAACTTCCTAAGAGGTTACCCATCCTAGTACTACTCTTGCCCTAGCACATTTAACTTCGGAGTTCTGATGGGATCCAGTATATTAGGGCATGAAAAACGCATCTGTAAGGGAGAGCTATTCGTACCTTTATAAGGCGTACTTCGTTCTCCTCTCCACCCGATGTGGGATCTCAAACTCTCCACTTCCCTTAGGGCCCAGCTCTCTTTAAGACCCAGCTTAGCTAGCATAACGGTTCGGGTACCAGCTCTGATACCACTGTAATAGCCCAAATTACCCGCTCACAGATATTGTCCACCTTAGGCTTTGGCCTAGTTAAGCCTTCACGATTTTGCTTTTCCCGAAAGCTTCCTAGGAGATCACCCATCCTAGTACTACTCTTGTCCTAGCACATTTAACTTCGGAGTTCTGATAGGATCCGGTGCGTTAGGGCATAGAAAAAGTGTCTATAAGGGAGAGGTATCCGTACCCTTATAAGGCGTATTTCATTCCCCTTTCTGCCCGATATGGGATCTTACACTCTCCACACAGAGTATTCTACATTTATTTTTTATTGATTTAGAGAAAGCATATGACTTCAAAGATGCCATAGATCAAATGCACCCTGACAAATCAACTGGGCCTGACGGATATAATGAAGCTTTTTACCAAAATTTCTGGCCTATCATTGGGATGGATGTTGTTAGGAGCTGTCAAGCTTGGCTCAGTCTCTACATCTTTAACTCACACATTTCTGGTCCTTATAGCAAAGCATCATAAACCACTACATGTTAAGGATTTTAGACCGATTGCGCTTTGAAATATTCTATACAAAACAGTGGCCAAAGCCCTAGCTAATAGGTTAAAAATTATAATGCCTCACCTTATGTCTGCTGCTCAATCTGCTTTTATACCTGGAAGATCTATTCACGATAATGTAATTGTGGCTTTTGAACTTATACATTGCATGAAGAGGAAGTTGAGAGGGAAATTAAGGGCTGTGGCTTTAAAACTGGACATTAGCAAAGCTTATGATAGGATTGATTGGTAATATTTGGAATTTATCATAGGAAAGATGGGTTTTCACCGAAAATGGATAGAGGCAATTATGTTGTGTGTTAAAACAGTGCATTATAGTGTCTTAATGAATGGAGCTGAAGTGGGCCCGATAGCACCCAAAAGAGGGCTTTGCCAAGGTAATCCCCTCTCCCCATACTTGTTCATCCTTTGTGCTAAAAACCTCACCTTTTTACTAAGAAAGGCAGAAGTTGAAGGTCGGCTGTATGGACTATGGGTGGCTAGAAGTGCACCGCCTATATCATTTTTACTATTTGTCGATTCTTTCAATCATCTACTTTCGATTGTGTCTCTATAAAATAAATCCTAGCTGAATATGAAGAAGCTTCGGGGCAGGCTGTAAACCTTCAAAAATCTAATATCTTCTTCTCCACAAATGTGAGCCCTCAGCTGAAGAGTGAAATGAAGGAGATTCTTGGAGTATCACAGGCTCTTGATCAAGGCAAATATCTGGGGTTATTGATAGGTAGGAAAAAGAAATAAATCTTCAATTATCTCAAGGAAAAATTAACACGAAGACTTAGATAGTGGAGTAACCGACTACTTTCTAGAGCATGTAAGGAAATTCTCCTCAAAACTGTCTGCCAAACTCTACCCACATACAGCATGAATGTGTTTTTGCATCCAATCACCACATGTGATGAACTTCAAAAGATGATGTCTGCCAAACTCTACCCACATACAACATGAATGTGTTTTTGCTTCCAATCACCACATGTGATGAACTTCAAAAGATGATGAACTCCTTTTGGTGGGGTTGCAAGACCAATGGAGGAGCTTGAATGCATTGGCTAATATGGGATAGAATGTGTGGGTCTAAAAATACAAGAGGACTGGGTTTTCGAAACTTACACTGATATAACTTAGTAATGCTAGCCAAGCAGGGATGGAACCTTCTCCACAACCCTGCTTCTTCCAGCAATGATACTCAAAGCTAAATATTTCCCCAAGAACTCCTTCCTGGAAGCACCGAATGGACCTAATCATAGTTTCATATGGAGGAGTATGTTACATACTAGAGAATTGCTTAAGTTAGGCACACGGTGGAGAGTTGGCAATGGCGAGACAATATCTGTATGGAATGATATCGCGAGAATCGGATTTTCTTGTACAATCACCAATGGTGGAGGGACTTGAACATTTAACAGTGAAGGACCTAATACTTACTGAAGAGAAGGCATGAGATTTACAATTCATACATGGTATTTTTTCCAGCATAGACATGGAAAAGATAATGTCCATTCCTTTGCCCATAACCAACCACACGGACAAGATGATATGACACTTTACTATAGATGGCTTCTACTCAGTTAGGTCCAGCTATAGAGCAGCTCTCCAATGGTTAAGTACCATAAAGCACGAGCATCAGGGGGGCTCATGGAAGAATCTATGGAAGCTTCCGCTTTCTCCTAAAATGAAAGAATTCCTTTGGAGAGCTTGTCGAGGGATTCTTTGGGTGAGAGAGGCCTTAAACAGAGAGGAGTGAACATTGAAGAACACTGCCCATATTATGACGAGGCAGAAACCATTTTTCATGCATTGCTAGAATGTGTACACGTTAGAGCATGTTGGGCGTTAATTGATATGTATCCTATTGCCCCACATTTTGTTACCTTTTTGCAAGATCTCTTGAATTGCTAGATAGAGGAAGTGGGTCGGGCATGCGTCTTACTATGGCACCTGTGGAAAGTCAGAAACTTTTTCATCTGGCAGCAGAAAAGGCTCGACCCTAATGTTCTAGTGTCAACTTCAAACATCTACTTCGAAGAGTAGAAGAATGCCCAAGAACCGACAATCATATCTGGAACACCACAAAGAGAAGAGGACAATGTTGTGCGGTGGTCAGGCCCTTCCGAAGGAATAGTGAAGTGCAACTTTGATGCAGCCATTCAAACGATGCAGGGGACCATGTTGTATGGTATAGTAATCAAAGGCGCGAATGGACACTTTCTAAATTGTTTCTCTGGCTTTGCGATTTGCAACTATACACCACTACTATCCGAAGCTATGGCTTTCAAGGAAGCTGTAACCTGGTTAACTCATATGGGTTTTACTTTAGTGGAGGTGGAAACATATTGCCTCCAATTAGTGCAGCGATTCCATAGTTCACGTCAGGGTATCAATGAAGTGGGAGCAATATTGGATGACTGTAAATTAACTTTTAGTAGATTTCAATCTTACTCGTTTAAACGGGTTCCCAGGAATGATAATATGGTAGCCCATTTTTTAGCTAAAGCAGCTACTAGTTATCACAATAGGTATAGATGGGACATTATTATTTAAAAATTATTATTTATAATAATTTTTAAATTATTTATTTTAAAAAATAAAATATTTTATTAATACTTTATTAATAAATATTAAAAATAAATTTAAATAACATAATTTATTTTGATTGTTATTTAATGTATATTTATTATTAGTAAAAAAATAAACAAGCTCTGAAAAAACAGTCATCAGACTTTAAAATGAAAACCTTGAGAAAATCTATCAATATGGAGAAAATAAATGTTTGAAAAATATTACTTCTGAAAGCTTCTATAACTGCTTTCAAGCACTCAATGGCTAGTAAGAAGATCAAAAAATATTCCAATACTATCCTCAAAACTGTGAGGTGATGCATATAAATTACCTAGAAGAAACTATATTATAAGTAGATTAAAGGGACATCATTAGTTGACTACACTCGATGCAAAATTAGGTTATTACAGTTAAGACTACATAAAAATACCAAGTCATTAACAGCCTTTATATGTCCACCACAAAAAATATTACCAATAGAAAGTATTACCTTTTGGATTAAAACAAGCCCTAGTATTTATCAAAAATTTATGGATAATAATTTAGAAGGATTAGAAGAATTTACATCAGCCTATATTGATGACATTATTATATTTTCAAATAAAGATAAGAAAGATCATTTTAAAAAGGTTAAAAAAAGATTCTTATTAGATGTCAACATAAAGGACTAATTTTAAGCAAAAAAGAAAATAAATTAGCACAACAAAATATCGAATATTTAGGTATAAAATTTCATAATGGATTATTAAAATTACAACTTAACATTTGTGAAAAATTACACTATTTTCCTAACACTTTAGAAAACATAACTGAAGTTCAAAATTTCTTGGATTACTAAACTATACCTCTGATCAAGAATTTCTTAAAGATTTAGCTAAAGAAAGAAAAAAAATACAACTTAAATATAGTACAAAAACCCAATGGATATGGACAGAAGAAGATACCGCAACGGTATGTATATTAAAAAATCTTTGCAAGAAGTTACTAACATTATATAATTATAATGATAAAGAAACACGACTAGTACAAATTGATGCAAGTATGGATACATGGGTTGGTTGCCTTATAGCAAAACCACCCAAGTTAAGGAATTATCTCTTATGTAAATATACCAATTGAACTTTTAATCCCACTGAAAAGAAATATCTTATCCATGAAAAGGAAACACTTGCATATATTAAAACATTAAGAAAATGGAAAGTTGATTTATTACTTATTGAATTTCATATTCAAACATATTGTAAATATTTATGGGGATTTACTAAATATAATATTAAAACAAATTACAATCAAGGATGCTTAATCAGATGACATTTAGAATTAAATCAATATAATTTTCAAATACATTATATAAAATCTTTTGCCAACAATCTTGCAGATACATTAACTAAAGAATGGAAACAACTATCCTCAGCCTGAAGGATTCACTCAATAAGAAGGAAACTGAATTATTAGACCTACAACAACAAGTGGGAAGTGTAACTAAAAAAATTAATCAATTAAGAGCAACTATTGCCCTCCTTGAAAAACAACAACTATCTATTGATCAACCACTAAGTGTATGACCAACCATCCAACCAATTACTTGTTAAAAATGTACCCAAACAACTTTACCTAACTTTTTCAAACATACTATTCCAACTACCAATCCATTATCAAACCCAGCTACACCTGTCCCTTAGAAAATTTTTTTCAAAGAATCCAAAGTTTATTTTATATTCAATAGACCCATGGCTGAAATATATGATGAATGACATAAGATTGCCATCCATATTAACGGAAAACCCTCAATTATCCATCGAAGGTATACAAATCGCATTAAAGCAGAAAAAGCCTTGGCTGAATTCAAAGAACCATCATTAAGGCCCCATTATAAACAAGCTCTGGAAAAGCAGCCATCAGACTCTAAAATGAAAACCTTGGGAAAACCTATCAAAATGGAGAAAATAAATGTTGTTCCTACCAAAGCTCTCAAGGAAGAAATGAAAAGTATTACTTTTGAAATCTTCTATGACTGATTTCAAGCACTCAATGACTAGAAAGAAAATAAAAAAATATTCCAATACTATCCTCAAAACTGTGGACGATATGGACCAAAAGTTATTTTATTTCCAGGTGCTGATGCACTCTCTACTTACCTCTTTTCCAAAGTGGGTTAGTAAACACTATTTGTTTAACCAATTTAAGCACTCTTTCAGAATTCCCAACAAGATTTGTCCTTGTAGTAAAAAACTATAAGGAACGGTTTGCTAAGGAAAGAGAAATTTTTATCAAGGTTTTTAGTAGCTATCCTATTTTCAGAAAAGTAGACAATCTCAAAGAAATTGAAGTTCAGCTATTACGAATAGCATATGTTCAAATTGGAATCAACAACGGCATGTATCCACTAATAGATGACCCTCCTAAGTATGATTTTGATTAGAATCTAATTAATTAGCTCAATCTATAATGTATCGAGGGAGCTTATCAATAATGCCTAAAGATTACCCCTGAATCTTTAATCAAATTAAACTATAGAGTAGTAAATATGCTGATGACCTCAACATATAAAACACTTATCTCTACTGAATCATTCCAGCTAATAAAGCAATTTAAAACATCTTTTTCAACTTTATCTAGAGTATTCAGTGACCTATCATAACAGTGGAAGCAAGCTCTTGATCAACAACTGCATCAATATTTACAACATCAATGTTGAAAATGTCCCTTGACATCACAAAAAGAAAAGGATAAAAAAAGACAGCTCATTCGAAGATATTATCATCGAAGAATAAAATCTTCAACAATATAGGTCACCTGTCAGCCGTTACCTTTAATTATATAGGCCAACTGTTAGCCACCAACAAAAGTAGATTCTTCAAATATACTTTTCCTACTTTTACTTTTGCTTTCTTTCTCTTTAATTTTTTTCTTTCTGGATTTTGGACGCTAGCAAATCCAAGACAAACGCCCTTTTTCTATATAATGTAAGCTTCAAGAATAGCTCGATATGAAAAAATAAACACTCAGTTATCATATCCCTGTCCAGACTCTTCCAATCTCATTCTAAGCCTAAGGATTGACGTTTAAGAGAAAAAGAGAAAAATAACTATGTTTAATTATGTTTTTAGTTTTTCATCATTATTATATATTTTAGTTCAGTTTATTAGTCTATCTTATTCCTGTTAAATTCCTATTTGTAATACCTGTAGAAATATTCATCTAGTAATAATACATATTGAAAGAAAGATTTCACTTAGTAGAAAACTTATTAAAACTTTTAGCGACACTTATAATTATTTAGAACAAATAAATGCTTCTAAAACTACTCTTCATAAGTTTAAAGAAATACTAAATCGAGATACAGAAAATTATAATCAAGAACGATTACAATTAAAACAACTCTATAAGCAATTTCAAGAGCATTACAAAATTCTTTATTCACGACTAGTTATTATATTAGACCCCATTTTCGGAGTCCAATAATCGCTTCTGATACCAAATAGTGCTGGCGTCCGATTACAATAACTATTACGAGGCTCTGATTTTTCAAGAATTTCAAACTTTAGAAAATGTTTAGCTTCAGCAGTGGCAAGTTTGCCGCGGCGAAGTCTCCTAGTGTAGTTCACCATGACGAAGTCACCAAATCTAACACAGAAGTCCTTCAGACAAAACCCAGACAACATTCAACCCAAAACATACATACATTCATACAATTCTTTCAACATAACCATTTTAACAAAGAAATTAACTATGAACATATACAAGCAAAACTTTTTCAATTTATCATTTCATTACTAAAGCAAAAGAGTTTGAAAAACTTTATTTACATATTAAAAGCCACACTATTGACTTATTACAGAATACAAAATGCACATGATACAATTGAATGCTTATGCTTAATATGATTCTAAATAACCAAAAGTTTCTGAACTAACTTAAATACTAAATGTAGTTATCTCGGAGTTGCCAATTGCCTTACAAGGTTCACAATTCTCTTGTTCTGCTTTTTTTTCACTTGCGGAGTGAGAGGTAATGGGGTGAGCTGCGAAGCTCAGTGACTTATACATTTATAGCCATTGGCAATGAGTCATACAATTCAACATATACATATATATTCATTCATATACATCTTTAACTCATTTTAGCTAGCAAGTCAACCATCCACAAATTCTAACTCAGATATTCACAGTTAAGGATGCCATCACTTAAAACATACCATATACATTTAAGCATCAAAATATAACATTCAATTATGTATCATACTCGGCAATTCAAAGATGCAATGCATAAACAAATGGCTCGAGGGTTCCATGGAAACAGAATGGTGAAACCGAAGTTTACACCATGAATAGAATGAGTCCATTTCAGAGCTCATATGCCACAAGCGGGCAGTCAGGAGAAGGCTTTTGTCAATGTGCACATAATTAATAGAATGGTTCCCTTCTCGCCCAAACAAAAGCATATATTCGTTGTATCGTATGCTCATACTATCATGCTTTTCTTATTTAATTCAAAATGTTATAACCTCTTTCAAGGTATAACATAATTGCAATTCATCATGCACTATCAATCTTCATAACAATTCAAATATCAAGCAATTTAGACATACACACACATAGGCAAGAATTTGCCTAATTACACAATAACTATAAATACATTACCTACCTAATTTCGCTTGACAATTCAAGTTCAATATTGTCTTTCCTCTTGTTCTTGGATAGGGCTTGCTTGGTTTCCTATAACAAACCAATTTCTCATTTAAACAACATTTAAAGGAAATTCATAAGGCTTCAATAATCAAAATGCTAAAATTGAACTATAAACCCTTCAAAATCCACACTTTCGGGTCCATTTTCCATGATCTTTATGATCAGGTAAAAGAAGAAATTTGATAACACTTTCTTTTAGAAAAATTCCCCCATTATCTTAAGTTTCTAACGACACCAAAATTATTCAATTTGGTTTAGAAATCCAAAACTTATACTCCAAACATTTTCGGACTGCTCTTATACTGAAATAATATTCTGTTATCAACTTCCTTCCAATAATTGATATCCTTAAAGACTGAATTTAAACTTCATTTCTTCACAAAACTTGTAGCCCTATGTCTCTAGTTTACTCCAAATTAAAAATAACTCTATTTAGATAACTACACAAAAAGTTACGCTCAAAATATAGAAGCATATTTGGTGTTGAAAAGTTCGTCACGACGAACTTTTCTAGAAAAGAAAAATTTGCCGAAAATGTCAAAGTTCGCCGTGGCGAACTTTATCCATCAAGTTGGAAGCGGCGATCCAAAGAGAGTTGGTCACGGCGAGCTTTGACAGAAACATACGCAAAACACTTCATTTTTTCAGATTTTTACTTCCAACATCTACAACTAACACATCTTAAACCTCAACCATCATTTCTACTTCATATTTACTTCATTCTCTACTCCATTTTAACTCAAATTCATTCACAAATACATCTCGATCTATCTTTGATCCTCAACCCTAAAAGATTAAAGCATTTCCATACACCATTCATTAACAACTTCGTACACCCATTCAACTTCATTTTCACTTCTAACTATCATTAAACATGGTTAATCCAACAAATCAAGAAAGGAAGAATGCTTGTA
>JANKYF010000003.1:27038172-27054663 GCA_029829435.1 Erythroxylum hondense | reverse complement strand
ATATATATAGCCATAGGCAATTGACCACAAATTCAAGAATATGTATATATATATATATATATATATATATATTCAGTAATTCAAGCATTCTTCAATTTAGTTTAACACCCATAGCACATAACACTCAAATGCATCATATATGACAAATTAAAGATGCAATGCACAACAAATGGCTCGAGGGTTCCATGGAAACAGAATGGAGAAATCGAAGTTTACCCCATGAATAGAATGAGTCTAATTTCGGAGCTCATATGCCACAAGTAGGCAGCCGGGAGAAAGCTCTTGTCAACGTGCATATGACGCATAGAATGGTTCCATTCTTTCCCAAATAAAAGCACATAATCATTTTATCATATACTCATACTTTTATGCTTTGTCCTCTTTTCATTTAATACAAAATGCCATGAACTCTTTTGAGGTATAACATAGTCATATTTCATCATGCATTTTCAACATTTACAAACAAGTCAATTTCAACAAACACACATAGGCAAGAATTTTTCCAATTACACTATAACCATAAATATGTTATCCACCTAATTAGTTGGCGAAAATCCAAGTCAAGCTTGTGATATCTGTTTAATTATTGATGCATTTAATTATTTACACTTAGCGATTAATGATAAAAATGCTTAAGATGCTCACTTTAATTTATATATGATTTTAGGTACAATTTGGAAGCAAATAAATTAAAGTAAGTTGAAAGCACGACATTTGGGACATTTTTTGAAGATCAATACTCGCTTGTCTTCATAGAGTGAGACAGAGAGAATTAAAAGACTAAAAATGGAAGACAAGGAAGAAGAAAAATTTAAATGCAAGCAACTGAAAGAAAAAATGAAAAAGATGACAAGAAACGGCAGCGCAGCACCATAAGCAGCAACGCAACGTTGTGCGTTAAATGCACAATGCTTCTACGTAATGCAGACAACGTCTGTGTTACGTAGATAGACGCTGCGTTAACGCAGACAGCTGCGTTAAACTTAACCTGGTTGTAAGAAGCAGCTGAAGGAGGATTTAAAAGAGGAGACCAAGTTAATTCGTCAAATCAGCTACAGGGACGCAGCGACGTCAAACAGTACAAGAAACGGTGAAACACTACAGTGGAGAGGGGGTTTTGTGAGTGAACAGTGGAGAATAATAAATCCCCCCTCCCATCTTATTTATCCAATCAGCTACAGGAATCAAACATACACAGTGTGGCAGAATAGAGGGCTGTGTGAGGCATTGAGGGTCGATTAGGGATTTTTGGTTATGAATTGAAATGGGGACTGAAGCATTTTTTGGGAAAGACCCATGAAGAGCTAGGCATCCCGATACCGGTTCAAAGGTGACATCGACACTGACATCTCGAGTTAAGTATTTTTTCAATTATTTTGTTGTTTCTTTCTCTCATTAGGAATTGATTATGTTATCATACGTTAATTGAATTGGGTATTGTGTATGGATAATCGGATTTTTGTTATTATTTGGTTATTTGTGTATGAACCCATTGGGTATTGTGAATTGATGATTTTAATGTGTTCATTAAATTGTTAATTTCAAACCTATTGCTAGAATTTTGATATAATCCGTAATTGTTATGTTGAAATTCAAGTGTAGTGACTAATGATTCATAATCATTAGGGATAACATGACCGAGGATAAATGATGCATCGTATGTGGTTGTTGCCTTGATTAATCAGTTTTTCTAATTTATAATGCAATTGCCTAATTAAATCTAGAGATTGTATCATAGGTTGTTCGGTGGTTAGGTTTAGTTAATGATCGTATCTTGATTAAACAAAACCTAAGGAAAAACTCAGGTTAATTATTAACCCACGATTAATAGTTGCTAGGAGAGGTTAAAGAACAACAAATTAATAAAATATGCTTAATTATGGTGTAAGTCGAGATTGAAACAAAGAACCAAGTCCCTACCGAATTCTCCATTTTTATCATTTTCTGTATGTTTTCTTTAATTTTTTATTAGTTATTTTTATTTTATTTTCTTCTTTCAAATTCCAAAACCTCCTTTTTCCTAAACACCGGTTAATTTCATTCCATAAACTTTACACACACACTCTCTGTGAGATTGACCTAGACTTGCCACTACTATAATAGTAGTCTAGTTATTTTATTTTGACTAGCGTAACGACATGCAGTCAAATTTTGGTGCCGTTGCTGGAGAGTGCGGTGTTTTAGTTTTTATTTGTGATTTAATTGGTGTTTTGTATATATTTATTCGTAAGTGATTTCTTTTCTGTTATTTTAAGATCTTTTCATTTTTTATTTCGTGTTTAAAAAAATTCGATATGGATGGAAGTAATTTCTTTTATAACTCATATTCTCAATCCTATAACAATGTTTGGACTGATCAACTTAACTTTTGTTATGGATGGGATAATCATCAAAATTACTTCTATGATAGTTTGCAGGATGCACAACAATTCTAATATAAACCAGAAGCTTCCTATCACGACTTCGAACCATCTCTAGAAGAGTTGATTTTGCAATTGCAGGAGAATACTTTACAATTCTAGAAGGATGGAAGGCAATTTCCAAAAAATATATGGTCTAATGCCCAAGATTCAGAGAGCCAACACAATTCAAGTGTATCTTTAGAAGAACTTGTTAAGAATCTAGCTACTAACACTTTACAATTTCAACAGGATACACAACAAGAATTTTAAGAATTCCAACAAGAGACAAAAGCAAGCCAATAGAGGATGGAAAACCTATTGGGTCAGATGGCAATAAGTCTTGATCACCTAGAATTGCAAAACAAAGAGGAGCAACTGTATCAACCCAAGGTGTTCCCAATGGACATTTGTGTGGAAACATTGCAAAGTGATGAGGAGCTTGAGAATTTTGAGGTCAACTCTCAACGAATTGTTTCTTCCGAAGAAGTTGAGAAGGAGTTCAAAGTCGCAAAGGACATATCTTTTAGCTCGGAGGTAAGTACTGAGTCTATGATTATTCTTGAAACTAATTCTTTACCTTTACATAACAGATTGGAGGAGTTAAATGATAAATAAAAAGGTGAAGAGACATTCAAAATATTTCTAGAGTGTATGGACTCGGTCGGGATTGAGAAGCTAAGGATAAAGACGGAACTGAAGGAGGATGATGATTAACTAAGGCCTTATCTCGAACTAGTGTGGAGGAGCCACATGTGATACCTGAAGATCACAATTTTGTCACGTGAGGATAAGAAGGAGTCGAGCCAGCGACCCAAAACAAAGGCGCTTTTTGAGAGGCAATCCAAGGGAAGTAAATTTCTTTTCCTTTACATTTTTTAAATTTGTTTGTTTTACTTGTTTTTAAGTTTTCAATCAAAGTGAGAGAAAGAATAAAACAAATGAAACAAACATTTTCTTGTTTTCTATTGCTTCTAGGATTATATAATCATGATTAAAGTGTGATTGACTAGAGAATTTCATAGCAACTTTAGCATGTACTTTTTCTCTTGTGATTAGTCGATATGCATTATCTTTATAAGAGTAGTGACTAATGGTAGACAAAGCTGGTGAGATTTTGAGCCTTGTTTGACTGACACATCCATATTAGTCTCATTGCCTTTTGATAATGTGTGACCTTCATGACATGTACATCCTAATTTTGCATTAAATTTCTATTCGATACCACATTTTTATCACATGCATTAACATGGATATGATTAGGCATTCTTTGTTTTTTATAAACTACATTAGCTAAATAACCTATCCTATTGACATGATTTTTCCTTGAAAAAACCCCTTTGAGCTTTAGCCTTTTTTTTTTATAAACCACATTTTATGCTTTTAAACTTAACCAAATGTCCTACCCAAGTCATAAAGCTAGTGAAACATTTATGATTGTTGAGTTTGTGGATGTACACAATTCTAAGTGTGGGGATGTACATATGTGATGGTTGGTTATAATGTTGGGAGGTTATTTTATGCCTTATCATTAAAATTTCCATGTTGATGTAGTTTATTTTAATTTTTTATGAGGAAAAAACAGAAAAAAGGGAAAAGAAAAGAAAATGGAAAAGAAAGAAAAAAAGAAAAGAAAAAGAAAAAAGAATGAAATTGTTTTTTGTTTAGAATAAATATATCAAGGAAGAATTGCATATGTGTTGAAAAGTTGTTTACGGTTTATGCATCTTCCTAGAGTTGTAATGGATGTGTTATTTGAGTATGTTAAATATGAGGTAGAGGTTGGCTTGGAAGGTTCACTCTTGTGATTTCATTGGCATAAATTATATGAGTGATTCCTTTGAATTGGTATATGCTTCATGTGTTTTGTGTGAGAGAGCTGAATGGGGTTATGAAATATAAATGTTGCATTTGTCATAGTTGACGGTATCCAGTTTTGATGAGTGTTGCTTTGTTTAACTAGCTTTAATGACTTTCATGCTACTTAACCCAAATACATCTCGCCTCACCTTTGCCCACATTACAACCTTGAAAAGTCCTTTTTTGCATGTGAATATTAGTGGTGGAGAAATGAAATGATATGCAAAGTTGTAGATTGTTATGATCATGAATGATGTTGATTGTACCTATTGATATATTTTAATTAAACACATTTTTTGAGTCTACCATTAGATTGTTCAGTTTTTGAAGATAATGAATGTTGATTGATCATGAGCAAGAGCTTGGAATGTTGATTTCTTATGATTTTTGAAAGTCACTCATCTTTGCTTGTGATTATATAGTCCTGGAAAATATGGAGATTGAGTTAATGTTTTGGGTCAATGAGCTTAATTTTGATGTTTTGCCTGAGGATGGTCAAAAGCTAAGTGTGGGAGAAATTGATATCTGTTTAATTGTTGATGCATTTAATTATTTACACTTAACGATTAATAATAAAAAAGGCTTAAGATACTCACTTTAATTTATATATGATTTTAGGTACAATTTGGAAGAAAATAAATTAAAGTGAGTTGAAAGCACGACATTTGGGACATTTTTCGAAGATCAATACTCGCTTGTCTTCATGGAGTGAGAAAGAGAAAATTAAAAGATGAAAAATACAAGACAAGGAAGAGGAAAAATTTTAATGCAAGCATTTAAAAAATGAAAAAGATGACAAGAAACGGCAGCATAGCACTATGAGCAGCAACGTAGCGTTGTGCGTCATGCAGATAGATGCTGCGTTTAACGTAGATAGTTGCGTTAAATGAAGCGTGGCCGTAAGAAGTAGCTAAAGGAGGATTTAAAAGAGGAGAGCAAGTTAATTCGTCAAATCAGCTACAGGGATGCAGAGACATCAAATAGTACAAGAAATAGTGGAACGCTAAAATGGAGAGGGGGTTTTGTGCGTAAACAGTGGAGAATAATAAAGCCCCCTCTCATCTTATTCGTCGAATCAGCTACAGGAATCAAATATACACAATGCAGCAGAATAGAGGGCTACGTGAGGCATTGAGGGACGATTGGGGATTTTTGGTTATGAATTAAAATGGGGGCTGAAGTATTATTTGGGAAAGACCCATGAAGAGCTAGGCATCCCGATACCAGTTTGGAGGTGACATCGATGCCGACGTCCCAGGTTAAGTATTTATTATTATTTTATTGTTTCTTTCTCTCATTAGGAATTGATTATGTTATCCTATGTTAATTGAATTGGGTATTGTGTAGGGATAATCAGATTTTCGCTATTATTCGGTTATTTGTGTATAAACCCATTAGGTATTGTGAATTGATGATTTTAATGCATTCATTGAATCGTTAATTTCAAACCCATTGTTAGAATTTCGATATAATCCATAATTGTTATGTTGAAATTCATGTGTAGCGACTAATTATTAGTAATCATTAGGGATAACATGACCTAGGTTAGATGACACACCGTATGTGGTTGTTGCCTTGATTAATTAGTTTTCCTAATTCGTAATGCTACTGCCTAATTAAATCTAGAGATCGTACCCTAGGTTGTTCGGTGGTTAGGTTTAATTAATGATCGTATTTTGATTAAACAAAACTTAAGGGAAAACTAGGGTTAATTATTAACCCACGATTAATAGTTGCTAGGAGAGTTTAAAGAATAACAAATTAATAAAATATGTTTAATTAGGGTGTAGGTCGAGATTGAATCAAAGAACCATGTCCCTACCGAATTTCCCACTTTTACATTTTCTACATGTTTTCTTTAATTTATTTTTATTAGTTAGTTTTATTCTATTTTCTTCTTTAAAATTCCAAAACCCCCTTTTTCCTAAACACCGGTTAATTTCATTCTATAAACTTTACACACTCTCTCTGTGGGATCGACCTAGACTTGCCACTGCTATAGTAGTAGTCTAGTTATTTTACTTTGACTAGCAAAATGACGCGCAGTCAACTTGGCTTTCCCCTTACTCTTGGGTAGGATTCCCTTGGTTTCCTAAACAACCAAGGTTTCATTCAAAACAACATTCCAATAAAAAATCATAAACTTCAAAAATCACAAAATTTCAACAATCACAAATGAAACACAAATATAACCTACCCATAGTCCATCTAGGTTAGGAAAACCTAAGACCTAGTTTAGAAACCCTAAAATCAATTGGGTTCTCCTACTCCATCTTCTTCCCACATAAACCTATTTTTTCTCTAACTCCTTCATCCTTAATACATCCCATTCCTTTAACAAAGCAAGAAGAAAAGATGGTTAACCTACCTTAACAAACTTAATTTCTCTTCTTTTCTTTTTCACCGAAACCTATCTTCTTCTCTCCTATTTTCATTTTTCACTCTCCTCCCTCTTCAATTAATGTTTTTATCCTCTTATAAGCAAGACAGCGTATTCTTTTTCCATTTGTACCCTTAATGAGCCCAAAAAGTCCATCTTACCCTTCCTTATAAGCTTATGTTCTTTTATGCTTAAGTGATCTCCCAAAAATGCCCTTGAACATCCTTATTACATTAACACTTTAAATCCACTTACCTATTCAATAAATCCTACTAACCTTGACATAATTATAACTCCAAAATTTTAATCTATCTAAACCTCAAAACTATTTCAAATCATGCTTAACTTAAAGAAATTTTTTTTTAGGGTCCAACAACTCTCCCCCTTTAAAGAATTTCGTCCTCGAAATTCTTACCTTCTTTCCTGAGACATTGAAGAGGTACGGATACTTCTCCCTCATAGCCTCCAAGGGTTCTCACGTGGCCCCTTCCATAGAATGGTTCTTCCACAGAACTTTAACTAGCTTCACAGTCTTGTTTCTTAAAACCTTTTCCTTTAAATCTACGATCTCTACTGGTTGTTTTTCATAAGTCAAATCCTCTCTTAACTGAACTTTTGAAGGTTGAACAATGTGTAAAGGATTAGACCGGTACTTTTGCAACATCGATACATGGAAAACATTATGAATCTTAGACGACTCTGGTGGCAAAGCTAACTTATAGGCTAAAGGCTCAATCTTCTCAATGATCTCATATGGGCCTATGTATCTTGGACTAAGCTTGCTCTTTTTACTAAATCTCAAAACTCCTTTCCATGGAGAAACTCTAAGAAGCACTTTATCTCCAACTTCAAATTCCATCTCCTTTCTATGTGTATCCGCATAGCTCCTCATCCTGTCTTGAGTTGTTTTAAGTCTCTGCTTCACTAATTTAATCTTATCAACTATGACTTGTACCAACTCAGGTCCTACAAGTCTCCTTTCACCTTCCTCATCCCAACAAATAGGAGTTTTGCACTTCCTACCATACAAAGCTTCATAAGGTTCCATTTGAATTCCTGAGTGATAGGAATTATTATAAGCAAACTCGATTAAAGGTAAATGATCATCCTATGAACCTTTGAAGTTCATAACACAAGCTCTTAACATTGCCTCTAATGCCCGTATTGTCCTTTCTAATTGACCATCAGTTTATGGATGAAAAGCTGTACTAAAGAGCAACTTGGTTTCCAAAGCCTCCTGTAAGCTTTCCTAAAATCTGGAGGTGAACCTGGGGTCTCTATCTTAAACTATAGAGCTTGGAATCCCATGAAGTCGGATTATTTCATCCACATATTTCTTGGCCAAAACATTCAAAGAATCTGCCTGTTTAATTGGCAAAAAATGTGTGGACTTGGTTAACCTATCCACAGTCACCCATATTGCATCATGCTTTTTGCAAGTCCTCGGCAATCCAATTAAGAAATCCATCGTAATCTTTTCCCATTTCCATTCCAGAATCGGTAGAGGTTTAAGCTTGCCTGAAGGTGCCTAGTGTTTAGCTTTAACTTACTGACATACTAAGCATCTTTTAGCATATTCCACAACTTCTTTCTTCATACCTTTCCACCAAAAATGATCTTTCAAATCTCTATACATTCTCATGTTTCCTGGGTGCATAGCATAAGACGCATTGTGTGCCTCATCTAGAATCTCTTCTTTCAACTCCAACATGTCAGGAATACACAATCTGTTACCTACCACCATCAATCCATCTTCTCTTATCTGTATTTCAGAAGGTTTACCATTTTTAATCCATTCTTGGAGCCTGCTCAAATACTCATCTTGTTCCTGCAATTCCTTAATCTTCTCATTCAATACTAGCCTCACTCTAAAGTTAGCCAATACACAATCAGACTTGACTTGCAGCAATGTCAACTTAATTTTAGCTAATTCCTTCATCAAAGGAAGATATACTGTCTCCACATGTTTTATAGTGGACTTCCTACTCAGTGCATCCGCTACTGCATTAGCTTTCCCCAGGTTGTAGTCTATCATCAAATCATAATCTTTCAACAGCTCTAACCACCTTCTTTGTCTCAAATTCAATTCCTTTTGGCTCATAAGATAGTTAAGACTCTTGTGGCCTGTAAACACCCTGGTAGTGACTCCATATAAATAGTTCCTCCATACCTTCAACGCAAAAACTATGACAGCTAACTCCAAATCATGCGTAGGATAATTCATCTCATATGGCTTTAATAACCTAGAAGCTTAAGCAATCACTTTATCACCTTACATCAACACAAAACCCAATCATTTCCTTAAGGCATCATTATATACTATATATCCATCACTACCCGAAGGCAAAGTCAAAACCGGTGTAGTTGTAATTCTGTTCTTTAATTCCTCAAAACTGCTCTAGCACTCCTCTGTCCATACAAATTTCTGATTCTTTCTTGTCAATTTAGAAAGTGGAGCTGCTATTATGAAAAGCCCTCCACAAACCTTCTATAATACCCAGCCAATCCCAAGAAACTTCTCACTTCTGCTACATTCTTGGGTACTTCCCATTTCACAACCACTTGTATCTTCCTCGGATCTACATGTACTTCTTGCTCTGAAATCACATGTCCAAGAAATGTCACTTTCTTTAGCCAAAATTCACATTTGTAGAATTTGGCATATAACTCATTCTTCTTCATTGTATCTAAGTCAACCCTCAAATGCCCCTTATGCTCCTTGTCACTCTTAGAATAAACCAATATATCATCAATAAAGACAATGATAAATTGGTCTACATCATCAATAAGGACAATGATAAATTGGTCTAAGAAGGACTTAAAGACTTGATTCATCAAGTCCATGAAAGCTACAGGTGCATTCGTTAACCCAAAAAGCATGACCAAGAACTCAAAGTAGCCATACTGTGTTCTAAAAGTAGTCTTTAATACATCGTATTCTTTCATCCTCAATTGGTGGTAACCTAATCTTAAATCTATCTTAGAAAAGGCCCTTACCCTTGTAACTGATCAAACAAACCATCAATGCGTGGGAGCAGATATCTATTCTTGATAGTGACATGGTTGAGCTTTCTATAAACCACACACATTCGCAATGATTCGTCTTTCTTCTTCACAAAAAGGATCGAGCTCCCCAAGGTGAAGAGCTCGGCCTAATTTAACCTTTCTCTAACAAATCTTCTAATTGTTCTTTAAGCACCTTCAATTCTGTCGGAGCCATTCTATAAGGCAGAATCGACATTGGCGTTGTGCCTGGAAGAAGCTCAATGCGAATATCAATCTCCCTAGGTGGTGGTAATCCTGCTAACTCCTCGAGAAAGACATCCGGGAATTCCATGATCACTGGTATATCTTCTAACCTCCCTCTATGTGACCTCGTGTCTACCATATAGGCAAAAAATTCTTCACACCCTTTCCTCATCATTTTTTCTGCCATCAAAGCTGAAATAATCCTCAATGAGCTAAATTTTTTGTCTTCCATAAATATCACCTTTCTTCCATTATCCAGCTCAAACTCCACTTTCTTCTGTTTGCAATCTAAGTTGGCATTATATTTCTCTAAGGCATTTATACCCGAAATTACATCTAATCTTCCATCTTCAATGGCATTAAATCCACCATTATGTGTCCCCCATCAATATGTATCTCACAGTCTCTATAAACTTGACTTATCATGATATACTAGCCGATTGGAGTACTCATCATTAAAGAAGTATCCAATGGCTATCATACATAGTTCTACCCAATGAAACAAGGCGTGGGTAGAACCCAGATCAATCAAAATAATCACATCATCATCAAATAATTCAAACATACCAGTCACAACTTCTGGAGTGGTCTCTGCATCCTCTTGTGTCATTGCAAACACTTTAGCTGGTGCTTGCCCCCTTGGTCTTCCTGGAGGATTCACCCTCCTAGCTGCATCAGAGCTGCCCACTTCAGTTATCGTCTTACGCCCCACTACCTCAGTTCTCTTCGAACCTTGCATCTGTGTTGCCTCTCTTCTTGCATACCACAGACACTCTATAGTCATGTGCCCCTTCTCTCCACATTTGAAACATGCTCTAGTCAATCTGTAACATTCCCCTCCATGTAACTTGCCACAATGATCGTACTTAGGTACAGAAGACTTATCCCCTTCTCCTCTTATACTGCCTCCCATCGTTGAGGCTTAATGAGAAACAGTAGGAGTCCTCATTAGCTTGAACCTGCTTGCCCCACAGCTCCTCTCCTTAGACTGCATAGGGAAAGTCCTGGCACTCATTTCAGGCATAGAAGTATCACCTCCCCTCTTGAACTATTCTCTCCCCTTTCACTTTTTTCTCACAACGCTCTTTATGTTATCAATGTTCTCAACTCTCAGAGCCACTTCAACCAACTGTTGAAAATCACAAAAATTCTGCACCACCACTTTCTTTCTGACGGCTAGATGCAGCCCCATTTCAAACCTTCAGCACTTAGCCGCTTCGCTCACCATTAACTCAGCTGCATATTGGGCCAATTGTGTAAATCGTCGCTCATATTCGCTCACCGTCATCTCCCTCTAAGTGAGACTCAGAAACTCTCTTTGCTTCTGCTGAATGTACTCCTTAGACAGGTACTTCTTCTTATAAGTAGCTAAGAAGTCCTTCTATGCCAGTACTAGTGGTCTTATCTGGCTCCTTGGCACACTCTTCCACCAATGCAGAGCATCTCCCTATAGCAAGCTTGCAGCATACATGACTTTCTCATCATCTTCAGACTCCATCTGATCTAGTATCCTCTCGGTCTTTCTCAACCAGGTCCCGACTTCTTCTGGATCCATTGTCCTATAGAAATCCACTGCCCTATACTTCCTGAGCTTATCAAAATGTTTCCCCTTCTTGATTGGGGTCGGAGTGGAAGATTGTGGCATCTGGCCTATAACCTGAGCAAATGCCTCAAACATCCTCGGATCCAATGGAGTAGGCACTTGCTCTTGCGAAAGAGGAGACTCCCACATTTGTGATCAAATGGGCTCACTACCTTGCCCTACAGAAGCCTCAGTATTTCCTGCGGCTACTAACTCACTAGTACTCTCCTCTCTTGTCGGAGAGCCAGGTGAAACTAATCCTTTCAGAACTCCTCGTGTCCTTCTACGAGGTGGCATCTTACTCCTTTAATAGAAACACTAGTGATTAGCTACATTTTATTTTAAAATCCTAATCCCTACATGTATGCATGACATGCATGTCACTTAATGCAATACAATCAATTTACAATGCAACAAGTAGTCACATAATATAACAATTCATCCTACTATGCATTCTAAGCCTAGGAAAAACCTAAAATTTTGATACCACAAGAAGTTGGACTCTATTTTCGGAGCCCAATAATCGCTCTGATACTAAACAATGCTGGACCCCATTTTCGGAGCCCAACATTCGGAGTCAAAAGATGTGATCTTCATTAACCCATATTTCTAGTGTCTAACTCTCTCTCTCTGATACTAGATGATGTTGGGCCCCATTTTTGAAACCCAACTATCATTCCAGAGTTGAAAAGCGTGAGCGAGTTTCCTTGTAGGGTTATTCTAATGAACCCTCACTTTGCCATCATCTCACAAGGGTGGCTTGCCCATAGCAGCCCATCACCAACAACACAATTTGACTTCTTCAAGACAATTGTATCTCTATGCCTCTAGTTTATTTTGAAATAAGAACCTTCTCATTAGGTGCTCTATAGCTCAAGATATGCTTAAAAATCCAAAGTGTGTTCATAACCTAGTTATATCCCTCTAACCGACCCCTAATTTTTTTCCTCCCATCAATTTCTTTCAAATCGATTCCAAAAGATACCAATTTTATTGAGAGATAGTAAAATGTGTCTGAAATCTATTGCTTCAAAAATCACTTAATTTGGAGGTCGGGTTATGAAGTTATGGCCAAAAGAATCAACCGTGCTCATGTCCTTAATCACGTTGTACCTATCCTAGAACAATTAGCATAACTTTCACTAGAGATTTCAGATTAAGATTTTCTTTGAATTTTTTCAAAGAGGGCTTCTAGATCTACAACTTCATGAAGACCTCAAAGGCAAATTCTATCATCTAGAGGATCAAAAATGGGACCAGACGATGGGATCAAATAAACAATGCATCAGACGAAGCATCCTTACCAGACGATGCGTCCTCACTAGATGACACGTCATCACCAGAAGAACGTCATCATTAGATGATACTAATGATACATCATCACCAGATGACACGTCATCACCAGACGATACATCATCACTAGACGATATGTCTTATACTCCTAAGCATCTCCACTTATAAGGACCATAACTTTTGACTCTGATATCTAAAAATTTCATACTATATATCATTGAAAACCTAGAAAGATAGCTTTCCAGAAGAAAATTTTGACTAATATAGTCTAAATTAGTCCAATTTTTTTCCCTGAAATCGGTACACAATTTATACATCTATGAAAGGCTTAGATTATGAAATGTACAAATACAAAAGAAACATGCACATACACCTGGGGAACTTTTCAGTTCTAAACTCATTTGCTAAATCAACAAAAGCTCATACATTACTTTAATTGCATAACAACATTATAAACAAGGGCTTAACACAAAATACAACATATATAGGATGCTCAATTTTTAATATGCTTATGAAACTATCCAAAAATGATCAAACTAACTTAGTTACAAAAGCTTTAACATCTTGGAGTTTCAGAAGCCTTGTAAGGATTGTTAACCTTCTTGTTCTGCACCTGAGGAGGGAATATTGGGGTGAGCTACACGACTCAGTGAATAACATATTTATAGTCATAGGCAATTGACCACAAATTCAAGCATATATGTGTGTGTGTGTGTGTGTGTGATTGAACTAACTTAGTTACAAAGGTTTCTAATATCTTGGAGTTTCAGATGCCTTGCAAGGATTGTTAACCTTCTCGTTCTGCACCTGAGGAGGGGATATTGGGGTGAGCTACACGGCTCAGTGACTAACATATTTATAGCCATAGGCAATTGACCACAAATTCAAGCATGTGTGTGTGTGCGTGTGTGTGATCGAACTAACTTATTTACAAAAGTTTATAATATCTTAGAGTTTCAGATGCCTTGCAAGGATTGTTAACCTTCTGGTTCTACACCTGAGGAGGGAATATTAGGGTGAGCTACAAGGCTCAGTGAGTAACATATTTATAGCCATAGGCAATTGACCACAAATTGAAGCATATATATATATATATATATATCACATAACACTCAAATGCATCGTACATGATAAATTAAAGATGTAGTGCATAGCAAATGGCTCGAGGGTTCCATGGAAACAGAATGGAGAAATCAAAGTTTACCCCATGAATAGAATGAGTCCAATTTCGAAGCTCATATGCCACAAGCGAGCAGCTGGGAGAAGGCTCTTGTCAACGTGCACGTGACAAACATAATGGTTCCACTCTCTCCTAAACAAAAGCACATAATCGTTTTCTCATATACTCATACTTTTATGCTTCCTCTTTTCATTTATTACAAAATGCCATGACCTATTTTGAGGTATAACATAGTCATATTTCATCATGCATTTTCAACATTTACAAACAAGTCAATTTCAACATACACACATAAGTAAGAATTTGCCCAATTACACTATAACTATAAATATGTTACCCACCTAATTAGTTGGCGAAAATCCAAGTCAAGCTTATGATATTTATTTAATTGTTGATGCATTTAATTATTTACACTTAGCGATTAATGATAAAAAATGTTTAAAATACTCACTTTAATTGATATATGATTTTAGGTACAATTTGGAAGCAAATAAATTAAAATGAGTTGAAAGCACGACATTTGGGACATTTTAAACACTTGTGTGAATGATTGATCTTGTGAGGACCTGTCAGTTTATAATATTTGAACTTGACAAGGGTAGTGAAATAATATTTACATTGTCTTATTTGTATTCAAAATTTTCTTATTAAAAATTATGTTTTGAAAGTTCTACAATTTAATTAAAGCTTGAATGTGTATATCTTGTGTTATTGATTCTAGAGTTAAATAATGTATATATGTTAGGTCAATATTTAATGTTAGCATTTAAGTAAACCCTTAGGAGACTACAAATCCTTCATTAGGGAAATCTAGGGGTTTAAAGACTTATAACATATGTTAAATTTCATCGTGCACTTATAAAAGTAAAATTATTTTACTTTGTTTTGTAGCTGTGGTTTAATTGCTTAAGGATAAACAATAAGTTAAGTATAGAAGAATTTGACAGGTTAATTTTTTATATGATTTAGGGTTTATTTACTTGATATTTGGCACCTTTATAATATGTTTTATATGAATTTTATTGCATTTTCTATATTTAGTTCATTGTCTTATACATGATTGAATTTAAGGAATAATGCAATATTTAGTGCAATTTTCTCCATAGTTTTTTAATGAATGATATTTTATAGCTATTTAAAGATAAAATGATAGACAATATGTTAGCCCTAAATTTTTTTTTTAAATTAAGCATGATTAGATTGATTAAGAAATTTAGTTAACATTATGTGAGATGATAGAAATTAAATATGGAAACAATAAATAGCAAATGACATAAATTGAGTAAGCTAACTTAGCATAAATTGAAGTAAGATCAATTAAAATATGATAGCATTAAATAACATAAGACATTAATTAGCATGAAGTAGCATTAATTAAGTTAGGTAACATAAATTAAAGAGGAATTAATGAGTTAGGTGTTAAGAGTTAATGGAATTTAATGTGTTAGTTGGGCTTAAGTTTAAAAGAAGGTAAAATGGGTTTAAAATAAAGAGAAGTGGGCTTGAGTAGGGAGGAGGATAAAAAGAGAAAGAAATGTAATGGGCTTAAGTGGTAGGATAAGTAGGAAGATGAAGAAGAAAAGAATAAGAAAGAAGAGGAATCAATGGGCTTAAGTTATTGGGCTTAGGAAGTTAAGTGAAGGAGGTATAAAAGAAGAGGAATAAGTGAGTTAGAGTAGGAAGAAGTGAAAGAAACGAATTTTAGAGAGGGAGAGGAGAAGTTTCGTAGAAATGGGAGAAAGAAGGAGAAAAGAAGAGGTTTTGGCTTAGGGTTGGATTTTTCAAGAGATTTAAGAAGATTTTGAAGAAAGTTGAAGGAGAAAGAGGATAGAGGAAGGCAAGAGCTTCAATTTGATACAAGAAATCACTTGGATTGCTAAGGATTTAAGGTAAGTTATGAGTATTAGTTTAAGCTTTTGTTGGTTTTATGGTTTAGATAGCTTAGAAATGGAATGGGTTTAGTGATTTTAAGGTTAATTTCATGAAAGAAGTTATGTGGAATTTCTATTGCAATTATGATGAAATGGGTCTTTGGTTTCTCTTGAATTAGAGCAAGAGAGAGGAGAGGAGCAAGAGGAGGAGCTCCATTTAGCAAGGATTTAGCAAGTATAAGGTGGGTTACATTTTTATCTTTATGCTAGTAAGAATTGAATGTTAATTTAACTAATGAAATAAATAATTCCAACTACTTTGAGAATGAGCATTAATTGTGTATTGAGTTTTTGATATTGTTTGAAGATGTGCATTGATTGTCTATGATTGCCATTGTATGAGAATTTGATAGTATATGACATTGCTTGACATTGCTTGATAAAGTCATGAATTGAATGAGAATGAATATTAGTGAGATTATGACATTTGAGCTAAGCATGAAAAGCGTTTTTCAGAAAATCAGTTATACGGATTGCATGAAAATCCATTTTCAGAAAAACAGCTAGTGGACAAGACAAGTCCAGTCCTTATGCATGAAATTCAGTGTTATGTGGGTTAGTTAAGTCCACCAGCAAAGTCACGTGCACGTTGACCAGTATAGCCTTCTCCCGGCTGC
>JANKYF010000003.1:26928264-26951621 GCA_029829435.1 Erythroxylum hondense | reverse complement strand
ATCAAAACTTTGTGTTTAGCATATTCCTATCATTTAACAAGCTTTTCATCGTTTAATAGGTTCCTTCCGTTTAAATAGAATCCTATCGTACATCAAGCTCCTACTGTTTTGATTATAGATAGGCTTTGGTCATTTCCTTTTGAACTGAAAGTAACTTGCAAAATTTTTTAAGTCACACACAATTCACCCCGCTCTTGCATGTGTTTGCTTTATCAATTGGTAGGTAACATTAGTTTAGTTTTAGTACGAGGATATATATATAACACATACGACCTTTCCCATTAAACAAAAATTTGGCTGCCACATGAATCGGCATGACAAATGACAATACATCATATTCTGTTTATCACTGTAATTAATGAGAAATTGTCTTCAACCAAGAGAAGATTTTGTGAATTTAGCCAAGAATAACTATTGATACATTAGAATTATGATAATCTAAAAGCCAGTCACGTGGTTAAGTAATGTTCGAGTTTTCGAGTATGCAAGTAAATTAGGGTACTTGTTCATGTTTCATAAACCTGTTGTCGCCTATCCTCCCAAAGAAAATCCTGTTTAGTTGCATATGGACCACTTCAATGGAAAACAAACCAATAAAAGAATTGGAATGATTTTCTTAGAAAAACCCCTTTGTTATTAAATCCAATATAGCATTAGTTGTATCAAACCGAGTATAGTACAACCTCAAAGGAGAGAGCGAGGGGTGAGGGGAGGGACGGATGAAAATTAGAAAAAGAGGTATTTGTACCAAAATTAATCACCAACAACGACAAAACCTAGTTGGAGTTATTGAGAAAGCCACAAAAATCACAAGGTTTCTCTTATATATATATATCTCAAATTTTGAGTAATTTTGTAATTATAGTTTAAACTTTAAAAATTGACAATTAAATGCTTAAATTTTCAATTCTAGTATAATATTAATATCTTTGTTAAATTTATTAACATGACTTGACACATATTTCAGAAATCTTAAAAACTTATACATGTCAAACCTAATTAAACTAAATAATCAAGTTTCACTTAAAGCCAATGATGGAGTTGTAGATTAATCGGAGAAGAATGATGCAGCAGAAGGTCAGGTTCTGATGTGTCCACTGCCACAGCTCGGATGGTTATACGACCTCTCCTCGTTCTTGCACCTAACATCGCCAGTTCAATGTCTGTTGCTTATAGCATTCATTATACTATTTTTTTAAAACCTATTTTTCCCTTACTTCTTAGAAAATTTCCCTTTTTGTTTCACTTCTGATAATAGACATAAAGAGATCTACGCGTCCCTTTCTTGAAGATAAAACAGAAAAATATTTTTTCCAGATAGATGTGATAACTTTCTCTTATATTTTTCCTTTTCCTTATCAGTTCATTCTTTTTTATAGATATATGAATGTATATAAAGTGACTTAAATGAAGGAAATGTCAACACAGGTTAGGGTTTGCAGTGGGAAGCCGACGGCAATAGTGGCTTCAAGAAAGGGGCTTTACCCTGCTGGAAACACCTTTTTTGTCATTCTCTGGTTACTCTGTTTTAGCGAACTAGCAGAACTTTTGACTCCGTTAGTTCCAATTCCTTTTTAGTTTAGTTCTAATCAGTTACAATGTTGCTCAAAGTGAGTACTTTCACTTTCCGGGAATTGGGTTTAGTTGTGTAATTTACTTCTTCCAGGCATATAAAGCTCTCGTGAAGGCATTCACAAAGCACAATAATAATAAAATGTTTAATTAGTTAGTTTAATCAATCAACATAAATTAGTTAGTTAAACTTAATTAATTTTTTAAATTAAGTAGTACATATATAAATATTTAAAGTTTTGAACATGTGATAAATCACCTTAACAAACTTAACGGTTAAAATTGAAAAAAAATGAAATATTTTAATATTTAACTGCAACCTCGCTTTCAAGAGTAGATCGACAGATTCCTCTTTCTACACAGCGGTTAATGGTCCCCAACTGTTTATACCGAACGTGAATGTGTCTGAGTTAGTTTGTGATTTATTGCCTTTTTTGACTGCCGACTGCCAGCTCTTCCCGAAGTTCTATAAATGCCACCTAGTCCTCTCCGGTTTGCTTCACTCACCTTACCTTGCATTTTCCCATATCCCATTCTCTATTCCCTCTCAAACTGTAAGTATGTTTCTTTATTTCAGCTAGGCTTGTACATTTACTTGGAAAATGCTTAACTGGTTTCCTTTTTCTTTCCCCCCCCTTTTAGTGTTGCAAAATGGCTATCTCTGGAATCTTCTGGATGTGTTTTCTTGCAATTGTTTCCTCTGCTAATGCTTATGGTGGCGGAGGGTGGATTAACGCCCATGCAACTTTCTATGGAGGCGGTGATGCTTCAGGCACAATGGGTATGGCTACTTAACCACAACCGGGGATTTCATTCTAAAGGTTTAAATCTTTTTTTTAGGGAAAATCCACTGAACTGGATGTCAATTTTGTCTTGTGCATGCAAGGGGGGGCTTGTGGCTATGGAAATCTGTACAGCCAAGGCTATGGAACAAATACCGCAGCTTTGAGCACTGCTCTGTTCAACAATGGACTCAGTTGTGGAGCTTGTTTCGAGATCAGGTGCGTGAACGACAGAAAATGGTGTCTTGCTGGCTCCATTATGGTCACGGCTACCAATTTTTGCCCTCCAAACAATGCTCTCCCCAATAATAACGGAGGTTGGTGCAACCCTCCTCTGCATCATTTTGACCTTTCTCAGCCTGTGTTCCAACACATTGCTCAGTACAGAGCCGGAATCGTACCTGTAGCCTACAGAAGGTATGGTCTCTAATCTATTTTTTCACGAAACAAAAAATGAATAAAGTAATATCGTGTTAAGACTTGTTAAACATGAGCTTGTGCTGGGATTGTTCTTTTTTTATAGGGTGCCATGTAGGAAGAGAGGAGGCATTAGGTTCACAATTAACGGTCACTCCTACTTCAACCTCGTACTAATCACCAACGTAGGTGGTGCCGGTGACGTTCATGCGGTGGCTGTTAAAGGATCGAGAACGGGTTGGCAGTCGATGACAAGAAACTGGGGACAGAACTGGCAGAGCAACACCTACCTCAATGGACAGAGCCTATCATTTAAGGTCACAACCAGCGATGGACATAGTGTGGCGTCCTACAATGTTGTACCTTCGGGTTGGTCCTTCGGCCAGACCTATACCGGTGCTCAATTCCGTTAAGACAACATCAGCCACGCATGTCCTTCATCTACATTCAAGCTCAGTATGAATATTATTAGTGCCAGTGTTGTAGGTAGAGTATGTATAATACGGTATCTGCATAAGAGTCAGTCTTAGGCAGGCTTATAGGGTCAGAACGAGATGGGGCTTATTTTAAATAGCCATTTCTTGTTTTGAGGTAATTGTGTAATCCGAGAGAATCTTATTCAGTGGCAGAGGTGGACTTTTACTACCCGCCACTGGTAATTTGAGTTTTTCTTCTAGGCCTCTTGTTTTGCGCTTTTGGAGGGCATCTAGAAGTTGCTTTTTGCTTGGGAGTTCATGTCCTATGCTTAAAACTATATAAGATTCGAGTGTATGTTTTCAATTCCACTTCTTGCTTGCTAGTAATGCAAAAGGTAGTGTTGCTTATCATATTCTCTTTTATGTTTGTTCTCATCTTCTTTTATTTGCTTACATTAATTAAACCTGGAAAAGTTCTCGTGAGGCCGAAACCTGGCCTCTAGCTTTAAGAATTGTCAGGTACAGAAGGTCGTAAATGTCTTCAATCCTTCACAGCATCTCCTGCCTCTTGGTTCTGGTGAAGCCTCCTTTCTATATGAAATATAAAGCTGATGAAGATTAACAGATTTGGAATCCGAACCCAGGGAGTTTTGTGTGCTACAACAACATATTTCCCATTCTCATTGAATTTATTGTGTTTAGATACCAAATTAATTCACAAGGTAAGTAGTAAAATATGTAAAGATTTACAAAACCAGAAGTTAGTTTGAGAAGAAATTGTGTCAGGACTTACTTTCATTTCATATGACAGTGCCTAAATGAAACGACAAAACACGTTTCATGTCGATATCCTTCTGCCTCTCTTTATACAAAGATTTCCTGAAGATTCAAATCGATATCACCAGAGAAATCACTTTCACATATGTTTTTTCTTTTAACTTTTTTGGTTCTTTGTCGACAGGAGGTGGTCACATGAGATGAGTATAAAAAACTTCCGCTTAATGGGCAATTGTTCTGCTTCTGTCAATAACAGAAGTGTATTTTATTTTATCCCCAGGTAATTTCATCTGTTATTTTAATTAGAATAGCTTGTAAAAACATGTTTGAAATTTGAATAAAAAGCTAATATTTTCAAAACCCTGCAAAAGAATCACTTTTTGCTACGATAAAATGGTAGGAACAGATACGGATGTCAAGTGATTGATGGGTCAAACTCTGACGCAACCTGACAGCTTCCACGTTGCCCAGACTAAGCACGCACCCCACGTGCCGTTCCCGCTCATTTCGCTGAGTGCTGACTAACTTAACCTGTCAGAATCAAGGACCATTACTTGCCTGCTCCAAAATATAACAATAAAAATTAATATTAAAAATTATTTTCGTATATGCAGACGTTTAAAATTTAGAATCAGAGTATTCTCTCCTGTAAAAAAATTTCAGTTCAAGCGGAGATTGATTTGGATGTAAATAGCTTAAAAATCTCTTCTCATAATTAAAACCTTTCTAAAATATTTCGTAAATAATCAAATAAAAAAATATCAATATTAGTACTACTTAGTTCGTTGGTTAGTTACCATCAAATCAACCTGCACCTTCGGTGTTCTGCATCAAGATGTACAAAGTATTAAATACGTGTCTTTTGGTTGTAACCGCATCACTCAGGTCTTTATGAGGACTACCCTTGGGCAATTAGTCTCTAAATGCCAGTGCTTTCCAACTATGAGTTAGAAAACGTCATAAAATCTTTGATTTTATTAAATTCCCACAGCCTTAATAGTCTGCTAGTGGTTAGGAGTTAGGAACATTGAATACATAGTGGTTTGTACCTTCAAAATCTTCCCTTAAACATTTGTAGCATCGTGGAAAAAATCAAGCCGAGTTGTAAGTACATTAAATGTTCACATCCAATTCCTTAGTAGTTACCTTATGATGGGTTTAATGATAACTTTAGGTAGGCAGGTTAACGAGTTGGGTCGGCCCTACTACTTACATGGCTCAAGTTTTCTAGATCGAGTTAAAACAAAAGTTCCATTGATTTTTGGTCAAACAATTCGAATTCGATCAAATTGTATTTCAAACAAACATAATATCGTTTTTGTCAATCGATTCTTCAATCAATTTGGACTATTTAGGTCAAGTTAAGTAGGTTAAATTAATTTCAAATCCGATTCAAATTTTGATCACAGTAAAATTTAAACATTAACTTTGGATTGGTTCAAATCAAGCCTTGTTTTATTTTTGCTTAAGTCTAAACTAAAGTCCGATCAAATTCAAGCCGAACAACTTGAATTTAGGTTAGTTAGGCTTCAGAAAAATATCCTTATTTTAGTTACTTAGTTCTTCAGCTATTGAATAAAAAAATATCATTTTGGTCTAATTCAATTTAAACCTATTTAGATCATTTAAGAAGATAAGTCTTAGGACAATCGGTAAGGTTATTGCTTTGTAACTAGAAGGTCATGAATTTGAATCACATAAATAGTTTCTTTTTAAAATGCAAAAGAAAGATTGTATATAATTGATTCTCGACCCTCGCAAAGCGAAAGGTTTTGTATACCAAACGTTTGCTCCTTTTAGAATATTTAAATTGAACGAGTTAATCATTCTAAATCTTAACTCAAGTTTGGACTTAAAATCTAATCAAGTTAGATTTCAGATGTGAAGGTACCATTAGCCTATTCCAACCTAACTTTATATTTTTAGCTCGATACCAATCTAAACTTCAATTGGGATCCAGTCAAACAATTTGAGTTTAAATCGGTTGATTATTAAACAAAAATAAAGTTATTTTGGTCAATTAATTTTTCAATCACCAAAAGACTTATTTTATTAAATTTTTATAAAATGATATCATTTTTACTCACAGTGAGAAGCAAGCTACTTTGTAAAAGCTATTGATAGGTCTAATAGATTTTCAATTTTCAATAGATGAGCCTCTAAAATTTTAATATTATAAATTCTTATCAATCAATATTTACCAAATTAAAATTTAGTGCATACATCTTTTAAATATATTTAAATTTTAATAATACATCTTTAATTGTTCTGTATAATAAATTATTTTTAACAATTATTAATTATGATATCATAATTAAATTTCATCTAAAAATTGCTTTATTAACATTAAAAATTGCTTTATATATATTAAAATATTCTTCTCAAAATCATCTCTTCATATTTTTTGTAATTATTTATATGTAGTTGGACGCATTAAAACATAAAAGTTATCTTTTCAGACATTTTAAAATTAAAACACAAAAATTAATGAACTGTAAATGTACTTATATGGATATTAAATTAAAGTAACTAGAAACGCATTTCCTTATTTTATTGTATAAAATTAAAATATTAATTAATACTTTTTACTTTTCAACAAAGTAATTGTTGCATATTATAATAAAATTTTGAATTGTTTAACAATATTTTAAAAGATATTAGCATTAAATTTTGAGAATGAATCCGTAATATGAGTGTCTAGCCCTCTTGGTTTTTGTCAATATCCATCCTTTGTGGTGAGTCGTGAAAATGCAATCACCGCGCAATATCGACTTGGTAGTGTTTCCGTCTTGTCAAGGAACTTGAAGCGTGCAGCCAATTTCATTTACTGAATGAAATATGACTTATATGCAGAGAGGAGGCAAAACTATTAAATTCAACTTATATGCATTGCAGAATCGTAAACATTGGTATATGGTATTAGTATACAGCTCGGGGGGGCAGTGAACTAGTCTGTGCCTCCACCAGTGAGTTCTGTCACCAAAAGGAGGTCGATTATATATAACTTGGGATAGCCTACTACTATATATATCACACAGATGATTTGGTAATATCTCACAACTGGTACCTCATTGGTTAATAACTTGCCTACGCTGTTGTGCCCTATACATACAATGCCAATCACTGGTTGCTTCTAACACTTGCGTTTCTGGAAAATCCATATTTGCCCGTTCAACAGTTTCTTTCGACCAAGCACTCCAACAACTTGATCAGTTGGTCAACGGTAATAACACAGCGGCACCTCAGTTAGGCTGCAGCAAGAAACAGTAAAGATGGTTTTAAGATTGGTGACGAGGTTTCCATCACCGTGGGAAAGTCTTAACACGAGCATGCCAGGGCATTATATTTATACCTGCAAAGGCCACAAGAGAAACATAAAGATTCCTAAAATGGTCCACAAATAAAATTTATGACAAGAACAAATATCAAACTCATAATAAATTTGGTTTCTGTTAAAGTACAGCATCTACAAAGTAGTATTGTGGATAACGTGCAGTCAGATATGCGGAAAGTACAGTCCCAAATGAAAAACTTGTTCTGTTAAGCAGATTATTGTGTATAAATTTAGTTGCACAAAATCATGCATATAACTTAGAACATTGCTGCTGTCAAAGGAAAAAAAAAAAAAAAAAGGTGCTTATTCTTATCTCCAATTTGTACCTAGCAGAGAAAACAGAAAGCAAGAAGTGATAACTGTGATGGGTTTAACAGAATGCAAACAAGTGTACGTTTAGATTTTAAAACCTGAACGAAGTTAGTGCCTTTTCAATGCCTTAGTTCAATTGTCATAGTTACAGTAGTAATTATGAACTTGGGGGTTGTTGCTGTGAGTCCATTCTACCAAGGGTGAGACTGGAAGGAGCCCCTGCCTTGATTTAGTCTTGCAAGAAGTAGGCTGCCATGTCAAAATGTTCATGTTAATGCCTTTTTCCTTCCTCCCTCACCCATTAAAAATAAAAACAAAATTTGGGATAATGGTTGCATTTATTCGATCATTCCCAATATCTCAGAATTTCCTTCCTTCCTCACCCATTAAAAATAAAAACAAAATTTGGGATAATGGTTGCATTTATTCGATCATTCTCAATATCTCAGAATTTACAGTCACCCAAGTAAAAGGGGAAAATGCTCGAGGAAAGGTGGGGAAAATTGAGGTTCACTAACCTGGGAGTATAGATGCTCATCAAGCATGGTAACAGCACAATGCCCTGAAGGGGAAGCCTAACTACTGGGGCCATTTTCCACAATAATTGTTAAGACACAAAAGTCAATTCAAAGTGTTTACAAGTTCGAAACATGGTGTTAAATGATTGTGGAGAGAACTAAGAACAAGCTAGATTGGAAGCTCAAATGGTTTTTTAGGTGCACCCAACACAACCAAATTCCCATGAGACTTCAGTAGAATGATCAATGGCAGAAGAACGTGTTCTGCAAACACTGCATCAATTATACCATCCATTGTGGTCTCTGCAGCCTATGTACATTGTAGAGTTATTTATGTAAAACTAATTACCAAAAAGAAAATAGAAGAATCATCAGAATTTCCTCATCAAACGTTTAAGTACCTTCATTTGGTCTTGGTAATGGCTAACAAAAAAAGAGTCAGCACCCAGATCTGCCATGGCTTCTTGCTTCTTGTTAGGGGAGGTACTAATGATTATGACTTGGCTCCCATTGCTTTGGCAAATTTAACAGCCATATGACCTAACCCACCAAGCCCAACGACACCCACATGCACACCAGGTTTGTCTAGACCATAGTATCTTAAGGGGTTATAAATAGTAATTCCGGCACACAACATAGGAGCACCAACATCAAGAGGAGAGTTGTCAAGAATTCGAACAACAAAGTGTTCATCAATAACCATTATGTACAAGTAGCTACCGTATGTGGGCGTTCCATCATAGTACTTGACACCGTAGCCCATAGGTTTCAATCATTTTAGGACAGTAATTCTCAAGATCATTATTGCAGTTGTCACATGAGTGACATGATCCAACCATGTAGCTTACACCCACTTTATCCCCAACCTTGAATTTCTCTACTTTGAACCCCACCTCTGTAACCCATTCAAGTCAATATATATGAATCCCCCATGTATAATCGAACTATTTAAATAGGAGAAACATACCCAAGGACAAGAGGGTAAGTAGAATTGCCCCATTCATTCTTGATCATGTGGAGGTCCGAATGGTATATCCCACAGGACATCACTTTGAATGCAACATCTTTCTCTCTTATGGCCTTATAAATTATGTCACAAGAACCAAAATTGTCAACTCCATTTTTCAATATAGCTTATGAATTTCTAATGTTTAAGCTTCAAACCAAACAAGTGTTAGGAAAGGAGAAGTCGGTCACGCAGTGAAAATCATAACCAATAAAACTTTAGCTACATGAACAAACACAACCAATATCAAAAGAAAAACAGCAACCAACAAACTCATAAATGCAAAAAACTAAGCAGCAAGAAATAAAGTACACAAGCAATTTTTATGTAGAAAACCTCCCTCAACGTGAGAGAAAAAATTACAGGACCTAGTCTAGTAAAGAAAAACTCCACTATCACCAATCAAGTTACAAAGAGTTTTTTACGTCTAGATATAACTAGAGTCACCACTCAACTCAAGAGACAACAACAGTCATCAATAAGATGAAAGAATCAAAGAGTTGAGAACAATATCACCCTTAAAATCTGATAGCAACTTCGACTAAAGATCAGGGAACCTTGGAGACCTCCAAATCCAATCTCCACCTTTCAGAATGAAGAACAACGAGAGAGGAATCTCTGATTAAAATTTCAGACCGATCCGACAAGAAATCACTATGCGATCGAATGTTAGAAGAAGACTGCACAATGCTGAAAAAAAAACAAAAATTCCTACCTAAGCCTCTCTTTTCTCTTTTCCCTCTCTTTATCTCTTAAGGTTGAACCTCTCCAATTTTTTTTCTCTTATTTAGGGTTAAAAACACCCTTTTATACTTTGGCTTTGGGCTCCACTTAGAAGTGACCCAAACTCAACAAATCTCCCCCTCACGACTAAGTGGAGGATCTGACCATACCGGCCATCAAGCAACAAGTCTCAAGCTTCTCTTTTGGCAATGCTTTAGTCATCATGTCAGCACCATTATCATCTGTATGAACCTCCTCTAACTCTAGCAACTTGGAATTCACCACATCTTGTATCCAATGATACCTAACATGAATGTGTTTCGACCTTGCATGAAAACTAGCATTCTTACCAAGGTGAATGACATTCTGGTTGTTACAAAACAACACATACTAGTCCTGCTTGAAACCAAGCTCAAGAAGAAGGGTTTTCATCCACAGCAATTCCTTGCAAGCCTATGTAGCTACAATAAACTCAGTCTCTGTGGTTGACAAAGCAATACACTTCTGTAACCTTGACTGTGATGCTATAGATCCCCCTGCAAACTTGATCATGAACTCTGATGTAGACTTTCAAGAATCAAAATCTCCTATCATGTCTGCATTAGTAAAACCAACTAGCAAAGGCTTATCACCACCAAAACTAGGACTCAAGTCAGTTATACCTCTGAGATACCTCATAATCTACTTCACCGCATTCCAATGCTCTTTACCTGGATTAGAGAGAGAAAAAAACAACTCACTGTACCAACTGTATGAACAATGTCTAGCCTGGTACTCCTCATGACATACATCAAACTGCCAACTGCTGAGACATTTGAAACTTTCTTCATCTTTTCCTTCTCTTTGTTTGTAGAAGAATATTGGTTGACAGTCAACCTAAAATGAGGAGCAAGTGGGCTAGCAACAGGTTTAGCCCCAATCATACTAAACCTTTGAAGTACTTTCTTTATGTACTTCTCTTGAGACAAGTACAGTTTCCTGGCATTCCTACAACAAGTAATTCTTATGCCTAAAATTTGCTTGGCATGACTCAAGTCTTTCATGGCAAAAGACTTACTTAGCTGCTTCTTTAGCTCAGTAATCCTAAAAGCATTCCTGCCCACAATCAACACATCATTTACATAAAGTAACCGTTTGATAAAATCATCGTAAAAAAATTTGCATACAAACACATAGTGATCTCCAGAAGTCTTCTTGTAGCCTCGCTTCCCTATAACTGATTCAAACTTCTTATACCATTGCCTAGGAGTCTGCTTCAACTCATACAAGCTTTTCTTCAGTTTGCACACATAGTCTTCTTTCCCTTTCACATTGAAGCCCTCAGGTTGTTCCATGTAAATCTCCTCCTCCAAGTCACCATGAAGAAAGGCTGTCCTCACATCCATCTACTCAATCTCCATATCAAGACTAGCAGCAAAACTAAGAACTATTCAGATAGAAGACATTTTTACAATAGGAGAAAAATTCCATCAAAGTCAATACATTTCCTTTGACCAAATCCTTTAACAACCAATCTGGCCTTATACCGCGACTTCAAACTGTGCTCTTCAGCTTTGATTCTAAACACCCACTTGTTCTTCAAAGCTCTTATGATCTTAGGCAGCTTCACCAACTTATAGATGTAATTTTCATGCAAAGATTGCATCTCATCTTGCATAGCTTCAATCCAATGATCCTTATGCTCATCTTCAATGGCTTCCTCACAACATTCAAGTTTTCCCCCATCAGTGAGTAACACCCAATCTTCAGGTGAGTAACGGGAAGAAGGAACATGCTGTCTAGTAGACCTCTTAAGTCGAATAGCTGGCTCATCCACAACTTCAGGAACATGAACATCTATCTCATCAACAACAACATCACCATCAACATTTTCAACATCAACATGCTGATCAGAAATATGATTCTAGACATCATCATGATCATCAGGTCCAACAATATCATGAGCACCAATATAAAGAATAGGATCAAGATCAATCAGGTTACCAGAACTAAAATGCCCTGGCTTCTCTACCTTGTCAATATCTTTAATGGTTTGATTCTCCATAAAGATAACATCACGGCTTCTCACAAGTTTCTTCTTAACAGGATCATACAGCCTATAACCAAACTCATCAAGGCTATAACCAATGAAGATGCACTACCTCGTTTTGGTATCCAACTTGGACCTCTCATCTTTAGGCACATGCATAAAAGTTTTGCATCCAAACACTTTTAAGTGATTACAAGAAACATCCTTGCCATACCACATCTTGTTTAGAACATCACCCTGTAAAATAATAGTGGGAGACAAATTAATAACATGTGCAGCTGCTAATACAGCCTCACCCTAAAATAAATCAGGCAACTTAGCTTCAGATAGCATGGATATGACTCTCTCCATCAAGGTCTTGTTCACCGTCTCTGCCAAGCCGTTAAGCTGAGGAGTCTTTTAGTGTTTAATGTCCATCTGTCTGCAGTATTCATCAAACGACCCACAATATTCACCACCGTTGTCAGTGTGAACGCACTTCAGCTTCTTTCCATTCTCTCTCTCAACAGAAGCTTGAAACTACTTAAAGACCCCCAACACTTGGTCTTTAGTCTTTAAAACATAGACCTATAATTTCTTGGAATAGTCATCAATGAAGGAAACAAAATACAATGCACCCCTCAATATCCTTGTCTTCATAGGACCACACAAATCTAAATGCACCAACTCAAGCAACTCAGTCTTTCTTGAAGGAGGATTAGTCTTAAAAGAAACTCTGTGTTGTTTTCCAGCCAAGCAGTACTCACACTTCTCCAATTTATCACCCTTCAAATCTGATAAGAGTTTTTTCTTGGCCAACACATTCTTCTCACTAATGTAGTTAAGTCTCCTGTACCATAACAATGAAGAGCCATTTTCAACTGCATTCACCCTGTCAGTACATACTGAAGCTATTGTCCAGGACAAGCCAAAACGCTTTCTACCATGAACCACCACCAAGGAACATTTAGTGAGTATCCACATACTACCACCATTGGTACTCACATAACCCTCAACATCAAGATTACCAACAGATATCAAGTGCAAAAGAACATCAGGTGCATGCTTAATATTGTTCAAAACAAGTTTAGTTCCTGTACTTGTTTCCAACACAATTGTCCCAATGCCAGCCACTTTAAAGATAGTTTCATTTCTCATATTCAATACCTCATAATCACCTGGAGTATAAGATGAGAAAAAAATCCTTCTTTGATGTAACATGAGAACAAGCACTAGTATCTACAACTAAACTTGATTCATCACAAACAACCTTAACTAGGCTCTCATCAATGACTGTCACAAGGTCTTCTTTAGTGGCAATAGCAACACAATTATCATTCTCATTCTCTTTCTTTTCTTCCTTGCCTTTGTTGCCTTTCTTCTCTTTCTTCAACTTCCAACAATTTTTTTGCAAGTGCCCTTTCTTATCACAACGAAAGTGCTTAATATCTTTGTATCTACCTTTAGATTTACTTTGACTTTGCTCTCTGTTTCACATAGGTTGTTATTTCTCCCCTAGAGGTAGTCACCAAGACATCTGTCGAAGAGGAACCCTAAGACTTTCTTCTCATTTCTTCATTTAATACACTGCTCTTAGCAAGATCCATATAGATAACTATCCGGAGCAGAATTTGACAATGAAGATCTAAAAGTTTCCCAAAATTCTGGTAAGGAGTCAAGGAGAAACAAACCCTGTGTATCTTCATCGAATCTAATCCCCATTGCTGACAACTGATTCATAATTTCCTGGAAGTTATTCAAGTGATATGTCATAGGAGTCCCATCATTATACTTCAAAGCTAAAATCTGCTTTATTAAGAACACCTTGTTGTTCTCAGTCTTTCGAGCATACAGCTTCTCAAGCTGCTCCCATAAGTTCTGAGCATGCGTCTCACTAGAAATATGATTCAACACATCATCATCAACTCACTATCTGATAAAACCACACACCTGTCTATGCATCAAATTCCATTATTCAACCGATTTATCATTAGGCTTTTCAGTGGCAAATACTGGTAAGTGAAAATTCTTCACATAAAGCAGGTCCTCCATCTTGCCCTTGCATAGAGCATAATTCGTGCCATTCAAAGTAACCATCCTACAAGTGTTGACGACTTTCATTGTTCACTACAACCACAAATATCCCGAACCAAAAAGTTCTGATACCATTTGATAGGAAAGGAGGAGTCGGTCATGTAGTGGAAACAAAATAACTAGAACCAATAAACCTTTCCCTATGTGAACAAATACAACCAACACCAAAAGAAAAACAGCAGTCAACAAACTCATAAGTGTAAGAAACTAAGCAGCAAGAAATAAAGTACATAGGTAATTTTACGTGAAAAATGTCCCTTAGCGTAAGAAAGGAAAAATTACGAGACCTAGTCCAATAAAGAAAAACTCCACTATTACCAATCAAGTTACAAAGAGTTTTTCATGTCTAGATATAACTAGAGTCACCACTCAACTTAAGAGACAACAACAGTTATCAATAAGATGAAAGAATCAAAGAGTTAAGAACAATATCACTCTTAAAATTTGACAGCAACTTCGACTGAAGATCAGGGTACCTTGAAGACCTCCAAATCCAATCTTCACCGTTCAGAATGAAGAAAAATGAGAGATGAATCTCTGGTTAAAATTTCAAGCCGATCCGACAAGAAATTACTATGCGATCGAATGTTAGAAGAAGACTACGCAATGCTAAAAAAATGAAAATTCCTACCTAAGCCTCTCTTTTCTCTTTTTCCTCTCTTTGTCTTTTACGGTTGAACCTCTCCACTTTTTTTCTCCTATTTAGGACTAAAAACACCTTTTTATATTTGACTTTGGGCTTCACTTAGAAGAGACCCAATCCCAACAACAAGAAAAGGGAATGAAAGGGGATATATATATATTTGAGCATGAAGTTGAGAAAACAAGTGGAAAGAACCTCCTGAGAATTTGAATGGAGAGAGGATGCCAGAACTGTCTCTTGCTGCCCATCCAAAGGCCTGTTTTGCTTCCATTTCCTCTGACACTTCGGTCACTATTTTCACCTGTTCTTCGCTTCAATAAAAGAGGAACATCTTTCAAAATTTTCAAGAATTTGCTATGGGATTGACTTTGATGCAGCATCTGATGTTTTTGTCATATATGGTTAATGGTATAATGCATTCATATTTTATGAAGTAATTGTAATTGGTGTTGTAATACATTACCAAATGGTTCCTAATTTTCTTCTCGTAGATGTTATCGTACATCAATTGAAATGACAATTACCCAAAAAAACAAAATGAGCTGCCTGTCGACACCTGCAACATAGACCAGGAGCATCCTAAGATGTGCAAGGTTTCCTGATAATCTGTATTGTTCCTTAGCATTCGTTCTTTACATACAGAACAGAAAAAACATTGTTGTATTGCTAATATACATGTTCATCGATTCCAATAAAGAAATCAGAATGAGTAAAAAAAAGAAAGAAAGTGATAGGCACGATTTCTTTTGTAAAAATTGCTATGATTGAAACTTTGTGAGGGTCCTCCTACAATTCCAATTCATTTCAATATATTGTTCAGGGACCTTGAAAGAGTTAATCATTCATAGACCAAGATTGTCATTATTTCCCATAAAGAAAATGACAAAATCTCCTGAGGAAGAGTACCCAATTAAGGCCTTCTGTTGGGCTGCCAGGGACTCATCTGGTCATCCCTCTCCTTTCAAATTCTCTAGGAGGTAAATGAGTCATCCCTTTATGGTTTAAACTCTCAACTGGTCCTATTCAGGCTTTGGAAAGTTACATATCTGAAAAATACACGAGCCGGGAAACAGGTGAAGAAGATGATAGGTTTAAGGTGTTGTATTTATGGTATGTCACTCTGAGCTTCACCTTATTGGGTCGTCTCAAAATACCCTCACATTCCGGGGTAATACTTATACCTCTCTACTCTTGGTCCAGATTTTCTTTCTTGGTGAACCAATATAGTTTCGAAATACGCTACATTCTTCATTTTCCTAACGACATGCCTCTTCATGAAAGTGCTCCTCTTCTGTATGCAGGGATTACCGTTTATTATAGTCCCTTGAAACACTCTGGACTCGCTGAACCAGGCAAGAACATAGGAGTGGCTGGTCTCGGAGGGCTAGGCCATATGGTTGTAAAATTCGCCAAGGCTTTTGGGGCCAAAGTGACTGTGATTAGTACATCTCTTAGCAAGGAGGCATTGAAACTTCTTGGTGCTGATACATTTTTTGTTAGTTGTGACCAAGAGCAAATGTAGGCAAAACATTACAACATTTCTGCAAGTCTTCAGAAGTTGTATTGTGTTTAAAATATTTCCAATGTATCATACTCTGCAGGATGCAACAGGTACCTTAGATGGGATTGTTGACACTGTCTCTGCAGTGCACACCATTCTGCCTTTGCTTGGCTTTTTGAAATTTGGTGGAAACCTTGTTTTGGTGGGTGTACCTAGAAAGCCTTTTGGGCTACCAGTGTACCATTGAATTTCAAGTAAGTTGAGGAAATTCCATACACATCTGTTCACCTTTTTATTTCCAGTTTCAGGGTTAAGCGAAAACTAAAAACCACGTAGGAGGATAGTTGCTGGAAGTGCAGCAGGGCTGAAGGAAACACAAGATATGATTGATTTTGCAGTTAAACACAACACAACAGCAGAGGTTGAGGTTAAAGTATGTGAACACTGCGACGGAACATTTGACCAAAAGTGACGTTAGATACCGATTTGTCATCCACATTGGGAAAACTTTGGGCCCTTACTGTTACAAAGGTATTCTAGGAATTCAAACTTTCACCGAAGTTTCTCGCTCACACTCTTTGCACGGCAGTCTCTCATAGATCAGTTAAAACAAAGACTCAGCCTTTCTCAACCCTCTAAGTGTTCAACTCGCACACACTCGAAGAAACAATACTTATAAGAACAATAAGAACAAAGGCAACAAGAACGCACAGAGATACGGTATAAAACCAACTTTATATACTTTCCCTCAAAAGAATACAAAGAATGCTCTCTCTGACTGAATGAGAAGAGCAAGGCTCGAATGAGCTATATATAGGCATCCTAACTTGCCTTCCAAGTTACATTCATAATCCTACTCAATCTGAACTGCCTAAGATCGTGCTAGATCACGTCTATCCTTATCAGATTAAATCATGTGGACCAATTAGACGACACCTCCGTCTAAATAGGACTCTAACTGATAAGATAAGATAACAACAAGATAGAGGTTACATTTAACTTAGAAACTAACATCCTTATCCTCGAAGAACTCTACTATCTTCAGACGTTCAGTTCCACTATAACTCTAACTACCAGTTGTCGCCACATCATCCAAGATCTCCCCACGATCTCTATTCGTTGATGATGCAATGTGATCTCGCCGAAGCCTACTAGCATATTGGCCTGATCCAATGCTCCCACAATAAGTCCATTAGTCGTGGTCCATTCATCCGAGCATGGGCTAAGTCAATCTCCACAAGGTCCGATACTCTACCAAAATTCGCACCAAATCTGATCCCACTCGCCCGTATTTGTCTTAGTATTTTTGCATGCCTCCCTTATGCGTGAATCCAGCTAACCTCTTGCCTAAGGCTCCTCATCAAGGTAGATGAGAAGTGCTCCGAAACTTAGGGGTCTAACAAACCACCCCCACCAGATGGATTAGACGCCATCGTCGAATTAGTCTGAAGGTAGGCGTTCACTTGATCGTCGAACTGCCACAAGGTTGTATCTTTCTCCCATGTTGCTTCCGCAACAGGTTTACCCTTCCATTGGATTAAGAACTCTGTCCGTCGGTTCTTCTTATGTTAACCCATGGTCCGGTGGTCTAGGATCTTCTCCACTTGATCCTCGAACTGTTTTCTCACAACCGGTGGTGCACGCTTCGCCTGACTCCTATTCGGATCTGATGCATCCTCATAGTAAGGCTTGAGAAAACTAACATGAAAAGTAGGGTGTACCTTTACCCGCTCGAGTAACTTCAATCGGTATGCCACGTTCCCCACTTTCTGTAGCACTTCAAACGGTCCATCATACTTTGGCACTAATCCCCTATGTACTTGCTTGCTTGAGATCTTCTTCCAAATTTGTGAGGTTAGTTTCATCAAAACCTTATCCCCCATATCAAACTCCAACGGTCTCCTCCGAAGATCCGCTTGCTTCTTCATCTGTCGAGAGGCTTTATGAAGTCTGTCCCTCGCCTCATCTAGCATCTCTTGCTTCTCCCTCGCAAACTTATGCGCCACAGGACACTTGTCACTTGTCCTTTGTTGAGCGATCTCTAAAGGAGTGAGAGGCTGTTGTCCCAACACAATCTCAAAGGGACTCTTCTCCGTAGCCGAAGATCTGTGCAAGTTATAACAGTACTGTGCAGTATCAAGTAAATTTAACCAATTTCGTTGACTTGCACTTACGTAATGCCGAAGATATTCCTCTAACAAACCGTTGATTCTTTCTGTTTGGCCATCCGTTTGTGGGTGATTCACCGTTGAGAACTTTAACTCACAACCCATCAAATTAAAAAGAGACGTCCAGAATCGGCCCGTAAATCTAGCATCTCGGTTGGTCACAATATTCGCTGGTACTCTGAAATACTTGACCACGTTCTTATAGAACAGCTAGGCCGCAACATCCGAGGTACAAGTTACAGGAGTTGGCACGAAGACCGCATACTTGGAGAATCTATTATCCACCACCATGATTGACGCCATGTTGTCCACCTTTGGAAACCCACCATAATGAAATCCATTGAGACCGACATCCAAGGTCTCTTAGGGATGGATAAGGGTTGTAGCAAACTGGCTTCCTTCTTCCTCTACGATTTATCCAATTGACACACAAGGCACGTCTTGACATAACATTCCACGTCATTCTCCATCTTTGGCCAAAAGTAGGAACGCGATAGGAGCGCTAGCGTCCGTTGGACTCTTGGGTGACCAGCCCACTGCGAGTCACGCGTCTCCTTCAACAATTGTCTCCGCAATCCACCAAAGCTCGACAAGTAAACTTGACTACTCTTAGTCATCAATAGCCCATCATCACCGAGCCAAAACCTACGTACAACACCCTCCTTTACTTGAGTAATTAACTTATAGTACATGGTGTCTAACGGAGCTGCCATTTTGATTTGCTCCAACAGGTTGGACTCCACCCTCGTGATCGAATAAAGGGCTGCAAATACATCATTCCTGCTCAAGGCATCTGCCACATTGTTGTGCCTTCCCAGTTTATGCCCCCACACGAAGTCATATTTAGCAAGGAACTCCTGCCACCGGGCTTGTTTTGCGAACAACTTCTTTTGGGTCCTGAAAAATATGTTAGCAACATTATCTGTCTGAACAACGAACCTGGTTCCCAATAAATATACTCGCCACATTTCTATGCAATGCACCACTGCAAGCATCTCCTTCTCACGGGTCGAGTACTGCTGCTCCGCACCATTGAGCTTTCGGCTCTCTAATGCGACTGGATGACCTTCCTGTACAAAGACTCCACCAATGACTTTGTCCGAAGCGTCAGTATGTACCTCAAATGGAAGATCGAACTTGGGCAGCTTCAACACTGGTTCGGTTGAGATTGCAGCTTTAAATTTTTTGAATGCCTCTTCACATGCACCCGACCAGCACCACTCTTGCTTCTTCTTTATCAAGTCCGTTAATGGCGCCACTTTCTTGGAGTATCCTACTATGAACCACCTGTAATAGTTCGTCAGGTTGAGAAAACTCCGCAATTCTCGTACTGTCGTAGGAGCCTGCCACTCAACTATTGCTTTCACTTTCTTCGGATTCATCCTGACTTGACCTTTGCTCACCACATGACCCTAGAATCTGATCTCCAACCGAACGAACTCACACTTCTCCATCTTCACATAGAGCTTGTGCTGCCTCAGTCTTTCGAACACTCGCTTTAAGTGTTCCACATGTTCCGCCATGTTTTTGCTATATACCACGATGTCGTCTAAATAGACCACAACGAACTCATCCAGAAAGTCGTATAACATGTCATTCATTAGGTTGCAAAATGTAGCAGGGGTGTTAGTTAATCCAAACAGCATATCTAAAAATTCGTAGGATTCATACTGTGTTACGCATGTTGTCTTTTGCTCATCGCCCTCGGTTATCCACACTTGCCAATACCCACTTCGAAGATCTAACTTTGTTAACACCTCAGCCCTCGATAACCTATCCATCAAATCTTGAATTAAAGGTACTGGATACTTGTTTCTGATCGTTACCTATTTCAATGCTCGATAGTCTATACACATCCTCAATATACAGTCTTGCTTCTTCTGAAACAATACCAGGGCACTGTACGGAGCTTTTGATGGTTGGATGAACCCTGCCTCCAACAAACCACCAAGTTGTTTCCAAAGTTCCACCAATTCCATCGAGGACATCTTATATAGGGCATGTGTAGGTGGGATCGCTCCAGGAACCAACTCGATCTTGTGATCTATCTCTCGACGAGGGGGAAGAGATTTCGGCAACTCTTTTGGCATCACCTCTCGAAACTCCCTCAACAAACTTGCAACCTCATCAGGGGCCTCTTCCACGTGATCTTCACTTATCTCCCATATGGCAGCGAGATAGGTCTCCATACCTTTCTTCAACCCTTTCTCAATCCTCATGGCTGAAACATGTCCTATCGATGTTGTAGCCTTCGTTGTTCTACCATCAAACCTACAACAATTCACGTAGAAGGAATTTTGTTCATTCATTAGCATTATACCTCCCAGACTTGGGTATAGCACCACCTTTGCTGCTTTAAGGAAATCGATCCCCAATATCATCTCGAAATTCTTCAATGGTATGATGATGAAGTTCATCTTGGCACGCCAACTCCCAATGCTAACTGGAATGTTGTAAGCAATTCTCACAACTGCTTATGCCTTACCCGTAGGGGTTGTAATTTTCATTGGAGCCTTGGACACCCTCACGCCCAACTTCCGAACCATTTTCTCTCCTAGGAAACTGTGGGTCACACCAGTATCCACCATTATGATCACGTCTTTCTCCCCAACCTGTATACCCACGTACATCAGTTTTTCAAAGGGAACCGACTCAATACTAACCGCATTAAGCAAGGCTATCAGATTTAGGGCCGCATCTTCCGAAGATTCACCATCTTCTTCGGCAATCAGGGCGTTCAGTTTTTCCTTCCTTGGGCATTCTCTGGCAAAGTGTGGACTGCGGCACAAATAACAAGCAATTTTGCCGTTCTTCGAGGACGTCTCCTCGTTCTTTGAGCCCCCGTTCTGCTTGCCCTTGCCTTTGAAGTCTCCCTTTTTGGAATCCTTCTTCTTTTTCCCCTTGCTCCTCTCCTATTGGGTGTGGCCTTTGTCCTTAGAAGAATTTGAGGAGCTCACCTTAGAGTCTTTTGACAGTCGAAAATCCACCAAGGCATCGGCAGTCGCGATTGCACCAACCACGTCCTTCACATTCTGCCCTCGTAACTTCATTTGAGCCTACGGTTGTAAACCAGATAGGATATTGAAGAGCTTGTCCTCATCTGACATGTTCTCATTATCCAACATTAGAGAGCTAAAAGACTTAACATAATCTCTTACCGATCCATCTTGCTTGAGCCACTTCAAGGCATCCCTTGCGAGCCAAGAAGTATTCATAGGAAGGAATTGATCCTTTAGCTCCTTCTTCATCTGCACTCATGTTTCCACAGGAACTCTAACCGCGCTGATCTCCGTAGAGATTCTCGTCCTCCACTAGAGCTTGACGTCCCCATCCAAGTACATGGCCATCACATTGACCTTATCAGCATCGGATACTCTAATAGCTGCAAAGTACTGCTCCATATCTCACAAAAAGTTTTCCAAAACCTTGGCGTCCCGCACGCCTTCAAACACCCTTGGTTCACGCACCTTCACCCATGATGAAAGCTATGGAGTGGAGTTTTCGACTCGATCTACATCACTCATTGCAACAGCACGCCTTAGGATAGCGATCTCAAATTGAGCATCCTCCAGAGCCTTCAACATCTCACCCATCTGTTGCTGCAACTGTTGGATCCGTACCTTCAACATCTCGAATCGAGTATTGTGGGAAGTGACTTCTTCCTCCCTTTGAGGAATAGGACCAATGAGTGCCTCCACCTTAGACACCTGTTCTGTCAGGTTGCCCACTGCCATTCCGAACTATGGCTCTGATGCCAGTTGTTACAAAGGTAATCTAGGAACTCAAACTTTCACCGAAGTTTCTCGCTCACATCCTTTGCACGGCAGTCTCGCTTAGATCCATTAAAGCAAATACTCAGTCTTTCCCCAACCCTCGAAATGTTTATCTTGCACACACTCGAAGAATCAATACTTAAAAGAACAATAAGAACAAAGGCAACAAGAACGCACAGAGATATGGTATAAAACCAATTTTATAAACTTTCCCTCAAAAAAACACAAAGAATGCTCTCTCTGATTGAATGAGAAGAACAAAGCTCGAATGAGCTATATATAGGCATCCTAACTTGCCTTCCAAGTTACATTCAAAATTCTACTCAATCTGAACTGCCTAAGATCGTGCTAGATCATGTCTATCCTTATCAGATTACATCATATGGACCAATTAGACGACACCCCCGTCTAAATAGGACTCTAACTGATAAGATAAGATAACAAAAAGATAGAGGTTACATTTAACTCAGAAACTAAATGTTACATTTTACTCGGAAACTAACATCCTTGTCCTCGAAGAACTCTACTATCTTTAGACGTTCAGTTCCACTGCAATTCTAACTTCCAGTTGTGGCCACATCATCGAAGATCTTCCTACGATTTCTATCCGTTGATGATGCAATGTGATCTCGCCGAAACCCACTAGCACATTGGCATGATCCAATGCTCCCACAACAAGTCCATTAGTCGTGGTCTATTCATCCGAGCATGGGCTAAGTCTTTAGTCCATCAAGTCCTTAGCCTGGGTCGAGTCAATCTCTACAAGGTCCGATGCTCTACCAAAATTTGCACCAAGTCTGATCCCACTCGCCAACGTTTGCCTTAGTGTTTTCGCATGCCTCCCTCATGTGTGAATCCAACTAACCTCTTGCCTAAGGCTCCTCATCAAGGTAGCTGAGAAGTGCTCTGGAACTTAGGGATCTATCAGAGGACCTGGTAAGTTATCTTATCACATTTCAATACATGCAGGAAACAATTTTGGAATTGTGAAACAAAACTAAGGCTATGTTTGTTTTCATTTTTGTTTCTCGTTTCTAGTTGCAGTTTGTATAAAAATTAAAACTTCCGCATAAATCACGTTTGGTTGATATTGTTTTATTACGCTGTTTTTAAAAATAAAAAACTACAATGCTTTTACGAAAACGAAAAAATCACATTCCCATGATATTTCACAACAAAAAATATCACGTTTACAAAAACCTGTTCTTTTTTCTCTGCACTGTTTTCTCTCTGCGCCGCATCTTCATCCTCTCTGTGCCTCATCTTCATCCAGGTTTGTGTTTATTTATGTCTTCGTAGCTGATACGGAAACC
>JANKYF010000003.1:26453849-26470627 GCA_029829435.1 Erythroxylum hondense | reverse complement strand
GTACTAGGTTTTGTTGATGTACATGCAGTAAAGGTTGAAAGACACAATGTAAACTTCCGATTTTTGAAAAAAAAAGAAATGAGGAAAAGTGGATTTCAAAAATATTGTGATTTCTTATGATGCTTTTAAGTGAAGCTGATATGATGCCATATGAACATAATGTAGTGATCGAACATAGTTTGTCCTTATCGTAGGATATGTACCGTAATGACCTCCGGGTGTCTCGGTGCGTACCTTGCGGTAAGGGGGCGCTACATCACAAGTGCAGAACCTACATTGGTCTTATTTGTAGACAACATATTAAACCCAAAAGCAGAAATATCTCACACAAAATAATCACATAATATAAAGAAACAACATCATATTCCGACTTCTACCAAAATAAATATGTAGTAGCAAAATCGTAGTGATTTCCAACAAACAATAACAACACAATAATAATAATTTTTCCACTTAGTGAAAATGCAAGATGTTGTGAAAATCACTGTCTTAAATAAAAAATTCCCCCTCTGTAGTGCGGCGGGACAACAGGATTTGACCCTAGGGTTAACGCCTTTTCAACTAGCTTCAGTGCACTTCAATAGGTGGAGTAGGAACTGTCTCCAAAAATTAATAAAAGCAGATAAAAGAAAAATAAAAAAGACAAGAAGATATGTATATAAAAGGTGTTTTTATGTGGAAGATGTGTGCCTTATATATGAAAATGAGCAGAATCGTGACTGTGGGAGAGAGCAAAACGAACAAAGTGTGTGTCGTAAACAAGATGGATAAGCTATTTATATAGGAAAAAACAAATGACCGTTTGGGTGTATTAAAGAATAATAAAAAAAGACGAGAAACATTTTAGACGTTTGGATATAATAAAGACTAATAACATCTATGATGGTTGTTCAAGAATAACAGCTACAATGATATTACATTATTGTGTAATAAAAGTGGGGTATAACTGACAAGTTTTTGGAACATAAGGTTCTTGTTTTGAATTCTTTTTAAGTTTCACATAATTGAGATTCTATACGTAGAATAAATGATTTATAATTTGAAAAAAGTTAAACTACAAAACTCTTTTTTTAATACAAACTCACACAAATTTAAGTTATTTGAATTAAACTTTTCTCTAATTTAATTTCCTATTTGATGATTACTTTTGAATTTACTAGCATAAAATTTGAATTTACTTTATCACTTATTGCAATTTTCATAAGATGTTAAGTTCTTTTGGTCTCTATAAAATCTCACTGGAAAACTTTATGACCTTTAGACTTAGAGGAGGAAGCCAATTCTCACTTTATAAGATTAAAATTTTAGTCTTCCATAGTATGGCCATACACGTCATTCTCACAATGAGAAGGATTTTCGCCGGTTTCTGTCTTTCAAACCCACCAAACCTATACGAACAATCACATGTAGTAGTCATATTTGGATCCCTAAATAATAAGTTATTCTTTAGAGAATCATTAATTATGTTTTGTCCATCGCAATGTAATCCTGTCAAAATATGATTTGCCGGAACCGATCCGCATGACTGCTAAAAAAGTGAAAATGACTGGAATGCCCAGTCAAAGCTCTTAACGAGTTGGGGTAATTGGAAACAAGAAGGACTTTAACAAGAAATTAATAGGGCACCGCACACTTAACACTATCCCAGACTTTCCATAATGTAACAATAAAGTAATAATTAATTCGTACAGTAAAGGGAATGCCTTAGGCATTTTGGATGACAGCCAAGCTAGCCCAAAATCATTTCGTATGGGTCCCACTGACACGCGGCATATCAATTCAAACCGCGTTAGACGAAGTTAAAATCCCAGAAATCCCAATTCTTTCTTCCTCTTAATTCTATTCTATGCATACAAATTTAAAAAGAACAAATAAGATAGAGCGGAGTTTCCAACTCGTTTTCCTGTTTCCTCGTTGCAATCGGTAACCAACAGCAAAAGCCACAGCCTTTTCAAGTCCCAAGGTTGGATTGACTCCTTTTCTTTGTCTTGCTTCATCTTTCCTTTTACGTTTATGGGTAGTTTCAATCAATAGCTCAAGTTTCTAGCATAATTTGTTACTTTTTCGTCATTACAGCGATTTATTCATCTGTTTCTTCTCCTGAAAGGGAAATCTCTTGGTGTTCTTGGGTTCCTAGGGAAGTTAAGAGTTGGGGAAGAGAATGAGTGATCGCTTGGTTTTGCACGTTGACCGGCTGGTGACGCCGGAATCGTCGTCGTTGGGTTCGGTGCCGACGGAGACAGAAGGGGCTGCCGGAGCGTCTTGCTCTAGGGAAAATGAGGAAAGGAAAGATTTTTCGGAGGCGGAAGAGGCGCCTTTGATTTCGGGGACGGAGTGTCGCATTTGTCAGGAGGAGGACTCGGTTAGCAACCTGGAGATTCCATGTGGCTGCAGTGGTAGTCTCAAGGTTTTGATTTTTATAGTTTATATTTTCAAATTTTAGATTTTAGTAAAGCTAAATGCTTCTTTAGGTGTATTTTTGGATATTGGTTAATCTGTTAAGGTCAGTTACGAGGTGGCTCCATTCTAGCAGTGGAGGAAATCGGCTGTTCCCTATATTAGTTAAAGCAAACAAGGTCATGAGGTCTGTTTTAATTGACGCAGTAGATTAAAACTAGGATTAGTTAATGCTTTTTGATGATGGGTTGCAGAAGAATTCGTTGCTACCTTGAACGCTACAAGTATTTTTGAATTGCATTTTGAAATTATTCTTACATTTTATCTTATGGAAAGGTTATTGATGAGATATTTAAATTCACATACATGGGAACTAGTTTGTAAGTTATTTTCTTGAAGAAGACGTAAGTCCTCATTTATCATGTCCGTTCATTGCCCAGTGGTCCTTCCCTTTTTGCTATCTTCATCTGCGTGAATTTTGTTTGTTGTTGTTTAATGGTTGTGTATACTTTTTGCAGTATGCTCATAGAAAATGTGTCCAGCATTGGTGCAATGAAAAGGGAGATACCACATGTGAGATCTGCCATCAGGTATATTCAACTACCAAAGTTGGCCTATAGTTTTCAGGCATGGTGCTGAATGCTTGGTATTTGATAGGAGGCTATTTGTCTTTTTTATCTGCTTGAATTATAAACCTGTGGCATGCTGAGAAACTTTTCACTTTGAAGTGAAACTCCTGGAAAAGTGATGTATGGATGTTTCTGAAACCTGATTTCACATAAGTTATAAGCTGATATTGCATAACCTATCATCTCTCTTTAATTTTCCGGAAAACATCTTTGAATAACTAAATGGTACAATGGGAAAAATATTGTTCACCAAATTATGAATCTCGAGACGCATTTTTGGATTATTTCCCAGAATAGTAAAGTTCATGCATCTAATTACTAGCTGGTCTTTTTGTGGATTTATCTTATTCACGTATCTTGATACTTGTGCCTTCATGTATTTTGAGTGGTTGGATTGTATTACTGCTTGCTTCTTTGTTGACCTTTTGCATTGAATTCTTGTTTATGACTATCCGAATCATGTTGCCTCAGATTAGTAGTGAGTGTTTTGTTTGTAATTTGATAAACGAGGTAGATGGTTGTGGTCATGATTTTGCAAAAGCATGTCTGTAAACTCAGAGAAATTGGTTTCACTTTCTTTCATATGCTTCTTTAAGTTCCACTCTTAAATTCATGGTTTAATCCATCTTTCTTACATTTGATTTACAGCCTTATCAACCTGGTTATACTGCCCCACCACGAGCACCACAGTTCGAAGACACTGTTATTGACCTTGGGTAGGGTGCAGTTCTTCATCTGTTCATAATTGTCTATGATACTGGTTTGCTGTTCTTTAAGGACAAGTGTGTGACCGTAGGCTACTTTAAATGTTTTATACAAAACAGAAATGTCCATTTGGTCACTGAGATATATCTTGCTTATTGGATTTTATGTGATTTACTTACAATTGGTGATATTATGTTCTCTTCATGATTCTTCTGCAGTGGAGGCTGGACAATCAATGGAACCCCTGTGGATCTGCGTGATCCTCGCATTTTGGCCATTGCAGAGTCAGAACGACATTTTTTGGAAAATGAGTATGATGAGTATGCTTCTTCAAATGCCAGTGGAGCTGCATTTTGTCGTTCAGCGGCTCTTATTGTAAGCTCTTAAATTTTAAACTCCTCTCATTAATGCAGGAACATAAACTATTGAACATTATACGGCATGCAATTCATATGCAACTTTTGATTAGAGGGGTTTTTGCATGTGATTTCTTGTTTGATGGAGCAATCGACATCATCCATTTACGTTACTAAATAGTAATACTGAAGATATAATCAGTGGAAAGTAGATATAGAAAATAAGAAACTGAATGACCTTCAGTTATTGGTTAGCATTTGAATGCTATTACCTTTACATATCTCAGTTATTTTCATCAGAATATTATGCAAGTTTTGTAATAGCTGAAAATTGTTACTGGTTAAGAAAAAGTATATTCGTAGTTCCTCTTTTTTTCTGTGGTAGTGCAACTGAGGTTTGATTTTAATGTGAAAATGCACATTGTTGCAGTTACTAGCCCTTCTGCTCTTACGGCATGCATTGACTGTAACAGATGCTGATTCAGATGATGATGTGTCTACATTCTTCTCTGTAAGTGATTTATGGTCATTTTATGGCGTTTCCACAAGGTTGGAGTATTACATCATGGCTTTTCTTATTAAGATCATAATGCGCTATGTTTACATTCACATTTCATCTCTGGCAGCTTTTCTTATTAAGAGCAGCTGGCTTTCTTTTGCCCTGCTACATTATGGCTTGGGCCATCAGCATCTTGCAGCGTCGAAGGCAAAGACAGGTAAATGTCATTTTCACTCATTATATTCTTATTCTTGCATATTTATTGATCTGCCTATGCAATCTTCTCATCAAATTTGTGTATTCCTTCTAAAATATGTACCATAATTTGATGCAACAGGAGGCTGCAGCATTGGCAGCTGCACAAGTTGCTTTTGTGGTACAGGCTGGACAGCACAGGGGTTTGCAGTTCACAATAGCACCAGGACCTACTGCAACTCCACACCAAGAACCTGTTTAATCGATGCAAACATGGAATCCTCCATAATAAGCCATATGCCAAAGTGATCAGGGAAAATGATATCAAAGAATTATCGATAAGTGAAGTCAAGTCAGCAAAGCCCAAATGACTGAGCAGCTAGATGCCTTCAATTGCTGATGTATCTTGTCTTCCAGTTCCACATCTGTGTATATTATTTTTAACATCCTGACTAATAGCTACAAGGAGATTGACGTGTATCTGATGTGGAATCATCTGTCAGTCTTCACCGGTATTTGACACTTGCGTATTTACTACAATATCGATCTCCCAACCATCTCATTTGACCGTTGTTTTATCTTGGCAAGAATTAATTAATACGAGGACATCGTGTTAGTGCAAAGTTCCGTGACAGGTGAGCTAGTGAAAGTACCCCAGAACTTTCATTCCCCGTGAGTTGCCATTATCATCTGCAGATATTGATCCTAGTTAATGATCTTTCATTTTGTTCAGAGTACCATAGCTTTATTAACAATAAATTCCCTTCATAATTCGGTTTTGAACCGGCCAGCCGTGTAAATAAGTTGGACCAGGTTTGGTGGTTACACGGTCAGACCTGTTGTCATCTCTATTTTCTAGGCACACCATAAGTTTATAGATAATAAGCCTGTTGTCATCTCTATCTTCTAGACAGACCAAAGATTTATAAACACTAAACGACCCTATTGATATATTATGAATTTGTTAAGAGGTAGAACCATAAGGGAAAGAGATACAAGTACAGGAGATGGAGTAAATTGAAGGATGCTTTTTTCGAATAAAAACTTCATTCCGGATTCAAAAAATGTATTTAAAAGAAATATTAAAAAACGTTGATTGTCCCATGATGACATTGCGCACCCATAAGAAAGTATAAGCACTAGGTTAAAACATAATTTAATTTTTCTAAAGTGAATTGAACACTTTCAATCATAACAGTTGTCCCATAAGAAAGTAATTGTGCTAAGTTAAAACTTTTAGAGAGACAAAAAAAAACCTCTGAGAACATCTCGTGGGTTAATCATAATTGGGACCTTCCTAAGACATCACGTGGGCTCACTAAAAAAAAAAAAAGAAACAAAACCTTGATTGTCCCATGATGACATTGCGCACCCCTTGACATGATTTAGGCAAATGACTGCCCTTCCCATGATATAGGAATAGACGATTTGGTACAAGAGAATGATTGGTGTCAGGAAATGCAATCTTTGGTTACAGTGTTTGAAGTTTTAAGGGAGAGATGAACAGCACAAACGTCCTTCGTAAGCCGTACGCCTGTCCGATGCATTAGTCCCGTGTAGGTGCCACTCAAAATGAAGGTGCAGACTGCAGAGCGTTACGAATTACAAATTGCTACTAAAGCACCAAGGCATATATTCTTACATGTTCTTAAAAGTAGAACAGGGAAGCATCTCTTGGATCGCCCTTTTACATGTTTTTCAACATTCTGTTTGCAGCTCCTTTTTTGCTCCCGCCTTTATAAACCATATACTAATTCCTAACCCAAGAAGTTCAATAAGAAACAGATACAAATTACTCACGTGTTTTTCCCGACCATTGTCTCCTAATTCCAATGAGCGGCCTTTTGTTTTCAAAATATGTTGGGAATGCTGTTGAAAACAAGGAACAATACTGGCATCTTAATGCCTCGTAGCTAGTCAATTCCTCAAAACAAATATGTGTGAAATCTCTGCGAATCATCATTTTCATTATTTTCACCAATGAGCCTTGCGGTTCATTAGCCAGAAGCTTTTTACTGTCATTAAAATATGACGCAAGATTAATATTTTTCTCTTTTAAAAATCTCTTAGACATATCGCCATCGTACAGCTTTTTTTGTACATATCGTCATCATACAGCTGTTTTTAAACAGAGTGATTATGATTAGTTTCACTTTCAATGGAAGAGGAGAATGGCCGAAGAAGCAGAATATGATCTGTAGTAGCTGTTACAACTTACAAGCTCAGCCTGCTACTTTATCTTTATCATGCTTTGATTCTTCTTTAGCTTTTTTCTTCTTTGGCCTGTTTTATATTGGCAGCTTAGTCCTTTTCCATGGTGGCTAGGGAGTAATTGCTCTGAAAACATTAATTTCACTTACGAATGCAAGTGCATAAGAAAAGTTGCAAACTTTAAGAGACCAGCCTCGAGAGTCCAGGATCTACAAGGTTTTTAGCTGCTACTTGACAATTTAAGCTATAAACAAATACGAATCAACATTTGGTTTCCTTTGGTTACTGATATTCCGAAGCATTTTAATGAAAATAACTTTTTTTTTTTGGGTAATTCCCCTGGTATCCGGCGTCACAAGGACAACTAACTAAATCCGGAGTTAAGCCTATGTAGGACCCTTCCGGGCGGCTCAATTCTCCCTCACGAGAATTTAAAACGACTCCATATCCAAGACTCAAACTTGAGACTTTGGCTAAGGATGGACAGCCCCTTATCACTCCCCCACAGCCGACATGGGTAATGGAAACAACCTTTAATGTAAGATGAAGCGTCTACAAACAAAGACATTAATATTAGCAAGTACAGGGGAAGAGAAATTCTCCCTTCCACTTGCTCTATTCCAATCATGTCTCCACTCCTAATACAACGTTTAACATAAATTGTATTGGCGACAAAAACAAGGTTAGAATAGAGTAATTAAAAAAGGGAATTCTAAATCCAATTTGAGGGTAGTACTCAATAAATTGATTATTTTCAATTTTTTGCCTTTTTCGATGAAATTTACCAAGGATCAATACAGCCCTCTTGTTTGACATGTCTATTGAGTTGGATCATCAACTATTGAGTTTGAGATTTCATGAAACTCAAGTACAGGAGTTATCAGTGAGCTTTAATTGTTATCCTGTGAGACAAGCTATTTCCATTCAAGAGATTGGTTCTAGTGGACAAGGAGAAGATAAACAAAGCATAACTGGGTCATAATATTTTTAAAACTAGTCCTCCAATCAGTTCCCTACCCTAAAAAGCGACTAGGAAAAGAAATGAAGTGCTCAACGGCCGTTTCAAGCGTTTGACTGGTCAATGAGCCCAACTACTCCCGCTGGAAAGTGACAAACAATATGGATTTTGTTTCGGGTTTGAGATAAAATGACCAATAGCTATCCTGTCAGGGATGATATGTCAAGTTTCAAACACTCCTAAAGAACCTATAGACTACAGTCTTACCCTTAATTTGACACTCTGTAATCAGTTTTGTATTTTTCTGCACATTCTTTATGCATGCGTTTGAATGTGATGGTGTGATATTATCAACCAAAGATGTAGGAATGATTGAATCAGGTGCATATCATGGCAATAATAAATTGCTTAAATAGTAAGTGAACTTTGTTCGAAATGAAAAGAAAGAAAAAAAGAATAGAAGTAACAGCAAAAGAATAGAAGCAACAGGAAGTTATCGTTTCCTTATTATGTGTTAGCTTGCATTCATAGACTAGACATTAGAAAGATAAACCCACTAGCCTTGTGAAAGGATTTAAATTTAAAAGCTAGTTAGGGAGAATAAGGACACAGAGAAACAACGCATTTACCCTTTTCCACTGTAAATGGAGGACAGAAAGCAGAGAATAAGCACATTCACAACACATTCAAGTTGAGGCTAAACCACCGTTAAATGAATCGGCAGTATTTGATAAAAGTTGAAAGAACATACGCTTTAGAATGTTCCAAATTACATGTGAATAATATTATAACAGCATATGCAGCAGCAGCAGCAGCAAGAGTAAAGGAAAAAGCAATAAAGGGAAAGACAGTCCTCAAAAATAAACGGAAAAATTTTACACCAGGAGAAGAGTATTGAAACAGGATTAAGAAGTTGGCAACCAAAGTAAGAGAAAAGAAAAGCATAAAGAAACACAAGAAAACAAGTACTGTTCTTTTTGTTGCATAGAGAATAAAGCTAAAGAGGAGAGGAGATCTTAGAATGGTATAAAGCGATCGTTTGTTTGTTTTTTTTTGGATAAAATTCTTTACCCTCTAATTTGATTCTTTACTATTAGATGACATTGGCCATGCTAGCTATCTTCTAGTCCTCCTAAAACTTAAAAGAAACAAAACCCACCTTTCCTTAATCCCAAAGGAAACTACAATAATCTCCTGACCATGTCCAACTAGGCATCGGATTGGTGATTTGGCACCACAGCTAAGCGTGGAAGAGACCGGTAGTGCCTGTTAATGTTTTGAATAGACAAAAGCAGCAACAAATGATAGAGATGTTGTGGAACAACTGAAAAAAGATGCTTGGCTTCTCAAGGGTATTGTTCCAACCCCTTTATTCATCCTTGTCAGACTCTTCAATAACAGCCTGTTTTAGATTGCAGGCTTATGACTTGGGGTGAATCTGAAATTCCTCTAGGGCTTCTGGGACCCCCTGATCTGCTTTTCTTCTTTAAAAGACTACACCAAATCTAACAGGAAATAAATACAAGACTCATGTCTACAGGGATGGGACCTGAAAATAGAAGGATCATATTAGACCTGTTTATCCACTCTAAACAGAAAGGGAACGTATCCTGTTCTTGTTTGCTTCAGAGCAGAAACAATGGCTTTGAAAAGTTCTCGTAGGTTACTCTTCCTTCTCATCTGTATTGGGTCTTTAGCACTTCAACCTGATAGAGCTTATTGCCTAACAAACGTAAACCTTGTCCTGAGACACTCTGTTAATGCTCAAAAGACGATGGCGCATAAGCCGCATATTCTTCAAGATAAAGCCATGCGGAGAATGAAGGCAGAGAAGCAAGCAACAAATTCAAACAAGCCATTCGATCCTAATCAATCAAGCACAAGAAGAGTAAGAAGAGGAGCGGATCCTATCCATAACAGGTCAGACCATACCTGAATTCTTTCTCATCAACAAAACCGTACAGCAAGAACAAGTAAGTTGAGACTAAAGAAAGAAAGAGAAAGCTCCAAGCAATGCACAAAAATTGGAACTGTAGTTGCATCTCAAAGAGAAATCTAGAAATGATGGATTGGTTAGTTTTTCTTTGGTTTTCTTCTTTTATCCTTTTCAAGTTTTTTGTTGTCTGTACGGTAACAAGTAAAAACTATTCTAGACAGTCATTGAAAATTCAGCCAGCCAGACACATTCATCTCTGATTAAGTATTTAAACGAATAATTAACCTTCAAGGAGGAGAATGGTATAGAAGATGATGTCAGCTTCCTGGAATTTTTTCAACTTGACAGTTGCTTGGCCTTGGTAACATGATTTCCTGTAGATCGCAGCATATTCGTTTGTAATTCTTTCTCCATTCTCAAACACAATTCTCTTCAACAAGTTCCGTACTTGGAAGAACAATCTTCTAGTCTTCTTGTTTCCGTTGCCTAATTTTCCTGGAAAAGGTGTAATTTGGAGACAGATGTTTGCAACCTACAAGAGTTTGATAATTATGCTGTGCATAATTGCAATAATTATAAACATTAAAGTGCCACGACAATATAACTAGTAATCTCGTGTATAAAACCCCGATAACATCTTACCTGCGAAGTTGGAATATGAAGATCTGTTAAGCTTGCCCCACAATTCCAAAGAGTTGGAAACAGTTTTTGATGGATTTCCTTGTGGCTTAACTTCACGAGTTTAAATTATAGTAGTGGAGAGGCCTTTGACTGGTATAATTATACCATTTTGTACACAAAAATGACGAGCAATGTTGTCTGGAAGGAAAAAGAACACATATTTTACAGTTACACCAAAGAGTTGCTACGTGCATGTTGGACTGAAACATTCATCTTTATCGGCGTTCCTTAAAAATGCAGCAGTATGTCTTTGGTCTCCGGAGCAAAATAAAGTCAATTAATCGGTTGAAAAATTCTGACGGGAGCCAGCAAAGTCCAGACATGCTGACTCTCGTAATTACGCAGCAACAATTCCGGCCAGAAAAACCATAAATAACATCTTTTGAAAACTATACTTATACCTTTAGCCAATTAGTTTGTTGTAATTTAGTGACAAAATAATTTAAGGATATTCTTTATTTTATACATATATACAATAGAATTTATGAGATAAATATACATTGCAAATGAAATTATGATGTGATTATAATAATGAGATTCATATTTCATTTATATATTATCTCTACATTGTTTTTAGTCATTTTTCTATTAAGACTGGACATTAATATAACATGAAAAAACTATCACACGTTATTTTTTTTATAAAGGAAGTTATACGATTTCATAGACTAAAATATGGAAATACTTAAACAAATATGTACGCATTTGTTAGAGAACAAGTTCACTAAACTAACACTTATATGATAAATTTACTTGAAACATTACTTGTATGTCTATGAAAATTCACATTGTGATGATTGTATAAGTGATCCGTTGACTTGAGATCTCTAAAGTTATCTTGCATAGGAATTACTATGTTTTGATACTACTTATGACATCTTCTAGTCAAGGATAACTCAGTTGGTAGTCATTGGATGCAACATGAAGTATATGGAGGTAGTTGAGTGATAAAGATATGATTTATCACCCTAAACTAATTAATTAAGTAAAATATTTCGTTGTTCTCGATTAGTATTGATTCAGGGAATTCATGGCTTAGGTGGAATGACATTTTGTAAATAGTTTATAAATATCATTAATTAATTGAATCAATAGCTAATGGTGAAAAACTAATATGATTATGCTTGAAATAGAGTAGACATTAATTCAATGCTTTATGTCTAATAAAAAATTGTATGATAAAATGATTGAATTATAGGAAAAAATAATGTATGAAAAGACTAGGCAAAACCACTTTGGCATTCCTAAATATATGGATGGCATAATTTGTTGCTAAATGCCAATCTCGATCTATGGATATAAATTGTTAATTAGAGAATTAAAGATAAATTAGAGGAGTTTAATTTATCTAATTATAAATATAATTTAGGGTTATAATTTGTATCCATGACTATCATATTTGATAACCTAATGGGTTACACATAAAGAACTGATTGAAGAGAGCAAAAATATTATAATCAAGTTGGACTTGATTATAAAGTTTGAGAAACTTTACGATTAAATATGAGAACTTAATAAATAAGGATCAATATGAGACATTGGATCTTAGTTGGACATAATTAGTAGTTAAATAAAATTATTTGTAATTCTATAAAATGTCCAAAGCCTATTATAAATAGGTTTAAGCTCTAATAGAACTAACACTCCTTGCCTAACCGTTTTTTGCAATAGTTCAACTCGTTATGTGGATACCTTAGAGGTTGGAAACCTGTGTGACTACGATGGTTGAAATAGGCCAGTTTTATAAATGATTTGAGGGATCAGACAAGAAAAAAGATTAAGCTTTTAAATAAGGTATGAATTAAGATTCATGCTTTGTTATGATTTAATTGTTAATTATTTTTTATAGAATTTTAATGATCATGGCTTTTGAGAAATCGAATACGAAAAAGTTTCATAATTACTCTGTTGTATGCTATATTAGATCCCGACCTAATTTTACAAGATATCCATCCTATTCCTCCTTCAAGACATGAAAATCCTACACAACATGATAATTACAATAAGATGTCATTGGGAAGCCATTCCCTGTATTTGATTCCAATCTCAACACCTTATAACTAGCACAATCAATAAGTGGCTTACAAATTAGCTAGACCAATGGTGTTTATCGAAGAAACTATTTGTTTGCCATTTCTTGGAATAAGAATCCAATATACGCCTATTTTGGTGATTAGGGGTCATTGAACTAGTTTAGTCATTAGGCAGGCCACGACTAATTTTTTCGACCACATCTATTCGTGCTTATTCTTTGAATATAGTACCTTTTCTCATGCATATCTTTGCCCTTTCCTTTTTGTATTGTGTTGCAAACTTAGCTTCTAGTTTAAATTTAGATTTCATTTATTCTCTTTTCTTTTTGGCATATACTTAGATACATGTTTTAATATTTGAAGTTAGATTTAGCCCTTAAACTAAAGTTTAAGATTTTAGGTCTCCATCTATAGCTGGGTTTAGTAAAATACACTAGGCTTGAATATGTTGAAGTTGTGCATAAGTTTAGAACTCTTGACTTTCTTAGAATTAAGTACTTTAATTTTAGGCTCCTGATATTAATATGAAAAAGATTAAGATAAAAGGTGCAATTTACCTTATAATATTTTGCAAAAAGTTTAAGATAGTCTTTATCAGTATCTATGATATCAATTCATAGTTAATATTCAAAATTGCATGATTTACATCCTTATAACCAATTCAATTATATTAATGTCACGATAATGCTAACTTAGGATACATGGCTTGTAGCTTTAACAATAGATCAAGTTGGGTCAACACCTTTTATAAGTAGTTTGAGTCCAATTTGAAACTGAAATTGTCTAGCTCTTACCTCCCAATCTGATCCCACCTTGATTCAATGTTTCAATTGATCCTTTAACTACTATTTGTTTTTAAGTGTTAACTACTTGTTCATTACAACACTAACAACATTTGCTCATCATAAGACTTAATTATGCTCCCAAACCCATTTGTGAGATAAAACAAAAAAAGTTGGAACTAAAGCTTAGTAATTAACTAAGTGGTTAAGAAGTGAGAAACATAGTTGACTATGTTAACTTTAGGTCATACCAGGCTCAGGCATGGCTGCTATTCCTATTGACATGTCAGTTGTATAGTTATGGCCATGTAAATGCTTAAAGAGTTTTTAAGAAAATTTTATTTTATCAATATTCACTTATATAAGGTATTAATTGAACAAAACATCAACTTTATTTATCTTTGTTTTCTACCTTTTTAGGCACTAAAAACCCTAAGATTTCATTGTTGGTCAATAAAAAACCATAATAATTAATTCGTATCATCTTTAATGTCACTAATGTTTTGTGTTCCCCTACTCATGCTTTTTCCTATACAAAGGTGAGAACTTTGCATGATATTTGATGTGGTATAATTTCCATTGCTAAATCCAATATGAGAGAGACAAAATATGAACACTTGTAAAAGAAACAAGAAGAATCTGTAATGAACTTCACCACCTTATAAGAGAGTTAAACAATTTTTTTCAATTTAGTCCCATAAATCCTCTATTCATTTCTCAGTAGCTGAAAGGTATTACCTTTTGTTCTTCTCATCATTGTTTCATAGGCCAAAAGGGCAAAACAACCCCTAACATTTACACTAAAGGCTGAATTGGACCCTAACATTTTAGTGTGTTTAAAATGAATCCTAGCAATTGTAAAACATTCAAAACAACCCCTGACTAAATGGAACCACTAACAATGTTAGGCTTCCGTCAGTTAAAAGATGATGTAGCATTTTTTGTTAACATGGATTTAAAAAAAATTGAAGTGCTACCCACTCAGAGATAACTTGGAATTTCTAAAAATAGAAGTGAGTTCTAATGGATATTAAACGCTGCGTTTGGGACGGAAGTTGCGTTCAAATCGAAGTGGGACTTATGTACATTTAAACGTAGCATTTTGATTATGGGTTTCCATTTAAACGCATTGTTTTGAAGTCTAGGTTTAAATGGAAGTGGGACCACTTCTATTCAAACAATGTGTTTTGATTGTGGGTTAGAAGGAGGTCGTTTTGAAGCAATGCCCACCGTTTTAAAGCAGCAAATGAAATGTTTTAAATACAAATTTAGGAAACGTAGCATTTTGAAGTAGCAAATTCAGCAAACGCAACATTTTTGCATTCTTCCTCCTCCCTCAATCCTAAATTCTATTAAGTTTAATCTTTAATCTATAGCATAATTCCTCTTCTTCTTCAGCGAATAACAATTTGTGTAGAACAATTGTTATTCTTGTATCACCACCACCACTTCCACGTCCTTTCAAATCATATCATCCACCACCTCCTAAGAACTGAGGATCTACACCACTGTTATGGTGAATCAAAGGTAACATCAACTATATCTTCATCACTTGTTTCATTTTCTCTATTTGAGTGCAACTTTGAGACAATATTATGGAGTCAAATATTTTCATTTATAGTTATTCATACCCTTATCTATTGTGTCTTCAATTTCACTTTGAATGTGAATGCTAGTGATTGGTTTGAGCATGGAAATTTAATATGATGATTGGTCTGCGCATGGAATGTAAATATGAATGGAAGTTAAATTCGCTTTGAATGTGAATAGAAGTTAAATTCGATGATTGGTTAGCATTGAAGTTGAATTTATGAATGCTTGTGATTGAAGGGTAATTACTACACACAAGGCGAATATTGGGTGAATATACAACAATAACATTGTTTCAAAATAGTCCGATTGTGTATTTCCCTTATTAAATTTTTACGATTGTGAAGGAAGTTATTTGACAACAAATAATCTAAAGCAATATGCCTTATTTTTAATGGCATCATTTCTTAATATCGAACTATAGATCTTGAGAAGTTGCTTTTTCTGTGTAAAGCAAGACCTTAATTTTTCCTTTCACAATAGGAGTTAAGAAAAAGAATGCATCTTTTAGTAAGAAACAACAAACAAGTGACAGGATAGTAGTAGCATAAGCTAGTAGTATAAAATAGTTCAAAAAAGAATATATGGATATACTAGCCTCAATCTAGTGTGAGTAGTGAATGATACATGCAAAAGTGATTCCCTTATGTAGCAACATAAATATTTTGGTCGATTTAAGTTGTAATCATTTTTTTATTACCCAACAATTTAGATGTTTTCTTTTTCTTTTTCCTTTTCTCTTATAACAGGAAAACTAATAAGCACTATTATTTACTTTTTGAATGTTTATTAGTTAAATTTTTTACTTAGGGAATTACCAATTCAAGTTAGATTTAAGTGATTTTGTTATATACTAACTAATTCTAAGTTTTAACATTTAAAATTACTTAAGAAGTCTTCACAAGAATTTTAGTTCAAGATATCCCAACACATAGAAGCACGTTAGGAAGTTCTAACGACCCTTCAAGATCTTAAAGGGATGCTATTTGAGATGTTGACATATTGTTTTCACATTTGATATGTCTATTGTTTTAGTAGGGTGGACAACAACTTCATACTTGAGGACATGATCTGATGATTTTTCTTATTTGCAACTTTCATGCAAGTTGGACGATAAAGAAATATGATGAATAGGTTGGGATATTTATGACAATACTTAATCCTAAGTGGTGTGCTTTTTTCTTTATTTTTCTTTACCTTTTTCATGGAATGAGACTAATCTAGTGCACTTTTTTGTCCAGACAACTTGCAACACCATATGTTTATAGTGAGTCCATAGTCAAATTTAAATTATTAATATTATATAAATTGGGTTAATTTTCAAATGTACAAAAATCTCCATTGTGCAAATTCTATTGTTCTCATTGTATGGTACTGACTCTTAATGTAATCAATACGTTGTGGATGGGTGAATATGTTAATAGCTCCTTTTTTTCTGGTGATGTTGTCGCCTGCAATCAAATATAAAAGAAATCACTTCCTTTAAAACAAATTAATGTAGTAGCGGTAAGCGGATATCGTTCCCACGAGGAATCTCTAACGGTAAAGGTTAGCTAGTTTAAACGGAAATAAAAGGGGGGTTTGTCACGACAATAATAAAAATAAAAGGAAAAATCACAAATCGAAAACAATAATTAAATCTGAAAATTCAATAAGAAAAATACCTTGGTTTCGGTCACCGATGTTACCATGCTATTATAGATCCTCGATAAAAATTGTAATTATTAACAAACATTCATTGGGGGAAAATCTCTCTTAGGTGTAATGACTAGAAACGTGTATTCTAGCAATCTTATTAAACAATAA
>JANKYF010000003.1:26076811-26094334 GCA_029829435.1 Erythroxylum hondense | reverse complement strand
CCACTAATATTCACATGCAAAATCATGAATCAAAGGACTTTTAAAGGTTGTAATGTGGGCAAGGGTAAGGTGCGGACTCTCTTATATTAAATTTCTGACTATTTACTATCACCTAAACCTGAATTGATGTAATTATATGTCCTTGTTCCTTCAGCCATTCAATGAATAGGTTTAATTTCAAATCACAATTTAGTAATTTAAATTAACATGGCTATATTAGTTTTTTACTCCGCATTTCAATTTCCTTTCTATTTAATGCATAAGATAAGAGTGTTAGATAACTAAAATATAAAAGGTGGACATTAAATCTGTAATAAAATAGTTTGATATAAGTCCCTTATGTCATATATAAATTCTGAGGAGACCAAAGAAGTAGTCTCCTAGATGGTGTTTTGGCAATCACACGAATGTCCCATTAACGAGACAGTGACTGACAGTAGAGATTCTATAACACCGACTCCAGAAAGCCTTTGTTGTGCGTCGTGGACGTACCATGCACTATTGAACTCTTGACAGCCACCTGATTTCTTTATTACCCCTTGCTTTGATGCTTTCACTTGCCAATCCCAGATCTAAATCATTACACCCGTCCTCTCCTGTTGTCCACTTGATCCTCGTCTTGTTGTTTAGCTTCTCGCTTCCCTTAAGCTGTAGGACCCACTAACACTGGCGTGTTGCAGCGGAATGTGCGCTCACCGTATTGTATTGTATTGTATTAGACGCGGAGTGGAAATTCACAACAATGAAATATTCTTTTGCCTCAAAATATCAAATCAGAAAAAGAGCAAAAGCCACAGGATGAGTTGAGGCTTGGGTATTTATGTACGTAAGATTACATGATTTAGCAACGAGACGTTCTTTAACAGACGAAGTTGTTCCAAAACAGTTACCCACACGCTGTTTATGAGTTCTAGTGGGCACAAAAGTCACATCTTGTAGCGGTAGCGCTTTAGATTTAGACATTAGATCCCATCTTTTGGTTGTTTTCTTTTAGATATAAAGTTCGTAAATTGGTGATTGGTGCGAGGGCTTTCAGAGATTTGCTGACACTCCGCTGGTGGGGATTTTAGATTGGATCATTGAGATCCCCTACATTCCTTCACCATTTTTATCTGGGTTCTTCTTAGAAAGCTGCAAGATCGAAGCTTTAAGTGTTCCCGATACATCTATGAGATCTGTTTCTGTGATTGGGTGGTGGGATCTTTGAACCATTGCGGGCTTCTCTTCTATTAGTTGGTAAGTAAACTGGTTTCTGTAAGATGTTTTCCTTTTTTTTTTTTTTTTGGGAGAAACGTGAGATTTGTTCGTTTGTAAAGCATTTATGGAAGGTTTCCCTGCTTTGATTGAACATTAAAGTTGCCTTTTCCTTTTTCTGGGTACTATTCTCAATACTGAGGCGGGTTATTGAGTCCTTGATTGGATCAGGGTGTTTTGTGTCCTTTATGGGTGTTTGAGGTCTGATTTCGATCATTTCAAGCTTAAGTTAGCTGTTTACGTTCAACCTTTGAATTTTTGCAACGTTATCGAGCTTGTTATTGCTTCCTCTGGATAAAACAGATGGAAAGAGTACACTGAACTTCCTGTATTTTAGTTCCAACTCAGACTGGTATTGATAAGGTTCAAGTTCAGTTTCAACATATTGTTGTTATATATAAGAGTACACTGAGCTTTTTCTAATGAATGTTTCACTTGGAAATCTTGAGAATGCCTCTTTCTTTTCTCTTGTATTATTATGTAAGCCTCGGATTTGCATATAGGATCAGGTTACACTTCTTACTAAGTTGCTCTGCTAATGGTTTCAGGGCAGTATGGCGTTAAAAATTAATTCAGCTGATGGTAGAACTAGGAGTTCTATACAGATCTTTATTGTAGTGGGGTTATGTTGTTTCTTCTATATATTGGGTGCATGGCAAAGGAGTGGATTTGGAAAGGCTGATAACCTTGCTATGGCAATTACCAAGAACGCAGGGGACTGCAATATAATGCCGAGTTTAGATTTCGAGACTCATCATGGCGGTGAAGTGGGTGCTGATTCTGATTCAAAACCCAAAGTGATCGAGCCTTGTCACCCTCGTTACACTGATTACACACCTTGCCAAGATCAAAGGCGTGCTATGACTTTCCGTAGGGAAAACATGATATACCGAGAGAGGCATTGTCCTCGTGAAGAAGAGAAGCTGCATTGCCTAATTCCTGCCCCAAAAGGCTATGTGACTCCTTTCCCTTGGCCTAAGAGTCGTGACTATGTGCCCTTTGCTAATGCACCTTATAAGAGCCTCACTGTTGAGAAGGCTATTCAAAACTGGGTTCAATATGAAGGCAATGTATTTAGGTTTCCTGGTGGTGGAACTCAGTTTCCACAAGGAGCAGATAAGTACATTGATCAGCTAGCGTCAGTCATACCGATGGCTAATGGGACAGTTAGAACTGCACTGGACACTGGTTGTGGGGTAAGTTATCGGACTCAACTTCTTTTCTTCTCCCATTGACTAGGGCTTGTTGGCTGACTTCTCGTGCTTATTTTTAAACCAATTTGTTCTTTAATTCAGGTTGCCAGTTGGGGTGCATACCTTTGGAGGAGAAATGTGATTGCAATGTCCTTCGCACCAAGAGATTCTCATGAAGCACAGGTTCAGTTTGCTCTTGAAAGAGGTGTACCTGCTGTTATTGGGGTTCTTGGTACCGTAAAGCTGCCATACCCTTCCAGAGCCTTTGATATGGCTCACTGTTCTCGTTGCTTAATCCCTTGGGGTGCAAATGGTGAGAGTTTCTTCACACAAGGAATTGATTGGTTTTCTGTCATGCACTGCCTGCCCTCAATTCATGCTTCATTTCTTCTCTTTTATTGCCTAATTTGTGATAAGGAGCTGACTCAATATGTTTTTGTATTTGCAGGAGGAATATACATGAAGGAAGTTGATCGTGTTCTTAGACCTGGTGGTTACTGGGTGCTTTCTGGTCCTCCAATCCATTGGAAGACTAACTACAAAGCATGGCAACGTCCCAAAGAGGAACTTCAGGAGGAACAAAGAAACATTGAAAAGGTTGCCAAGCTTCTTTGCTGGGAAAAGAAGTATGAGAAGGGTGAGATAGCAATTTGGCAGAAAAGAAGGAATGCTGATTCCTGTCCTCATCGCCAAGATCATGCATTCTGCAAGTCTTTAGACACAGATGATGTGTGGTATGCTTTTGGATTATATTTGCACATTTAAGTAATTGGTTGCAGATAAGTGTGACCACACTTCGGTGCCATCTGATGCTACTATCCTGTATACTTGAATATAAACTTTTCATTATGAAACTTCTTAAATGTATCTTTGTACATATGATTCAGATTTGAATTGTTTGTGGGGTATGCTAGGTACAAGAAAATGGAGGATTGCATCACACGGTATCCTGATGTTAGTAGTTCAAATGAGGTTGCTGGTGGGGAATTGAAGACGTTTCCTGAGAGGCTTTATGCTGTCCCTCCTAGAGTTTCTAGTGGTGCTATTCCTGGGATTTCCGCTGAGGTTTACCGGGAGGACAACAAATTATGGAGGAAGCATGTGCATGCTTATAAGAAAATCAATAAGCTTATTGGCTCTGGGAGGTATCGCAACATTATGGACATGAATGCTGGGTTGGGAGGTTTTGCTGCTGCACTGGAGTCTCCAAAACTTTGGGTTATGAATGTTGTCCCTACGATAGCTGAGAAAAACACACTAGGTGTGATATATGAGAGAGGATTAATTGGAATCTATCACGATTGGTACGTACTTTCCTCAATCTTGTCTTTTGATCTGTTTCAGCGCTTGAGCAATGTTTTACAGTGTTACACTCTTGCTGAAATTGCAACTTAAAACATTATTTTTGGTTTACCACCTTAATCATGAAATGTGATTGTTCATCAACAGATTATTTTGTGTGTTTCAGGTGTGAAGCTTTCTCCACATATCCGAGGACATATGACCTTATTCATGCAAATGGCCTTTTCAGTTTGTACAATGACAAGTGAGTATCCACTCAGTCTTTTACGGGAAAAGAGTTGTGACACCGTTAATTGTCTATTCCTTATAGAAGCAGTCCAGTGTTTCACATCTGTTTCTCATTTTATCTGAAAAAACATTGCTCGTATAGATTTGGTATTATAACAATTTCCCATATATAGAGTGACCAACATCTGACAATGTTCTTATTTGCTTTCTTTGGGCAATAACCAACTAATACAAGTAAATTTAATGGATCTACATTGATAGTTTTGAGGTCTTTAAAAAAAATGCCACTTTACGTCCAGCCTACCATTCTTAACATTCGGGGCTGGTTTAGAAAATTGAAGTCGTCCTGTTTAAACTGGAATACGGTTGCTCTACACTTATTTTTCCATTAAACATTTCCCAGCATGCTTTGCTGATATGAAAGCATAGTCGCTTATACCACGTTCAAAATGGCTGAATGTAGACCAGAAAGGCTCTATCTGCTTTTAGGATCATACCAAATTTGGAGCAGCTTACGAAATCACCATGACTCAGTACTACTCATAGTCCGTTTCAGTTTCTAGACGTTTAATGTATGTCTTATTATCAGAAGGACCTTGGGGAACCAATTTGTGGCTTTCTATGGTTAAAATTTTCTGGTTAGATTCATCTCATGCCATAATAATGTATAACTTAACTGCTGTTATTAACTAAATGCAGATGTAACATAGAGGATATACTTCTGGAGATGGATAGGATTTTGCGACCAGAGGGTGCTGTCATAATTAGAGATGAAGTAGATGTGCTAGCTAAGGTGAGAAAGCTAGTTGGAGGAATGAGATGGGACACTAAAATGGTGGATCATGAAGATGGACCCTTGGTGCCTGAGAAAATATTAATTGCTGTCAAGCAGTATTGGGTTGCTGGTGGGAACTCTACATTCACACAATGAATGTTGACTGTGGAAGAGGTTACAAAGCGGCAATACGCTCTTCTTATCCAACCATCATCATCTCAACTCATATATTTAATCACGGTAACTTCCCATAGCATACGAAAAAGGGTCGATTTTCCTTCCACGCCAACTGATGGATTGCCCCTTGTTTTCTTATGCTGATCTATAGAAATAGCACCAAAGCTGTATTGTTGCTTGTCAATCATTTTTTAGTTATTTTTCTAGTTTGTTTGTGACAATGTTGCTAATGGGATGGCGAATACAATCTCATCTATGATTGAGGACTAGATTCTAATCTCTGATTTCCACCCAAATCTCTCGCCAGCCTGTCTGAAAATACTGTTGGCATTGTCTTCTGGAAGAGTTCGTGGTCGTAAAATCACGATGAGAAAATGGAACTGATGTAACATCACTAGGTTATGTAAGAATTAGCTAAAATGTGAGGGTGTGAGACTTGAGCCTACTAGAGGAAAAGCATCAATGGCCACAGCTGCTGCCTTAGCTCTCTACTTGAAGTGGCCCTACTTTAATGACCTAAACCAAGTTCCTGTTAACCAGCCACAAGGTCACTCGAAATCCACCACAAGTTGAGACCACATCCTGCTCACTTTTACTTGCTTCCTTCCGTGAGGAGAAACAGTTGGCTTTGTAGCTACATAGTGGTAGAATTATTCAGAAAAGTATTAATAGTTTGGACAAAGGTGGATGTTTCCTGTTCGGTACAGGGTAGGATTATCTCGCAGTCTTGTCCCATTAAGGAACGAATTTGGACTTGCGTGCATGACATGGATAACCAGTGTCCCCGACAATAATATTAGTAGGAATGTGCTCTTGTTGAAGCAAAACTTTTGTGCGGACGCTTCAATCATTGAAAGCCTAATGAAGGAGTCAGAAATGGCTGGCGGGTTCACATGCATGACTTGTGATGGGAAGGTGCTTAATACCGGGCAGTTGTCGGCTATGACCTCCGGCGTACGTGGTGAGTTTCTAGCCTCAAGTGTTCGGTCTGATGCCAAAACTTGGGTAGGAAAAGACCTTGAAGCAGTTGTTTGAGACTTACGGACATAGGGATTCTCTGCCCTAACTCATCTCTTGTCAATACTATCTGGGATTATCACGAATATGGAAATAGTAATTGTACTGTTTCCAATGTTCGTCAAAATGGGTTAGCGACCAGTTGCTGAGTCGACCTTAAAGATAAACAGCCATTCTCCATTAAAATAGCTTCTTCAACATCGATAAAATGAAGTTGATTCCAAAGATCAGTCTTTGACTTACTGACATTTGCTTTCCTCTTCCAATAAATTAGAGGCTTGATGTTCCAAATGAAATCACCCGTATAAATGTGGGGAAGAGATAGGTTGAATTGATATGAAACAGGTGATTTGTTCCATGAGTTTGCCTATTCGTTGAATATATGTTTAAGAATAATATTAGTAACACATTAATAAATAAATGGTCTTCATCTACAGCTTTTAAATGCAGATGACTATCTGAGTCGAATGGTATTGAAATTTTTATTAATCTTCAACTGTCACGAATAACTTAACATGTTTATACCTGCCGAACAAAAAAAATTGATTATTACATATTTACTACAATTTATACATTAGTATAAGAAGCTCCATGTCTAAAACTATTCTTGTGCTTATTGAATTATGCCAAAATATGTATGAATTTCTGCCCTGGAGCTCATTGTGAAAGGTAAAAGAGTTCATTCACATAAGTCATCATCTAAGTTTATGAATGCAAGATTAAAAGAGTTTTTAGTCATAGGAAGTTAATAGCGCCATAACAATGAATTCATCCTCAATTTGAAGTTAAATTTCCTTCTCCCATTTTGACACTTTACACATAATTAATCAAAAACCTACATAAGCATAAGTTTTATTTAATGTTCACTATTGAGATCTGCCTTGTAAAAAGTAATGTTTTCATGCAAAAATGATGCAGTTCTCTACAAACTACTTCAAATGCAAGTTTATATGCATGATCAACATTAAGTCAAGCAAATTTTCAAAAAAAAAAAAAACAGCAAGTCAAGCAGCTAAGGCATTCAACCAAAAGTTGCAATTATTTTTATACTTAGAACCTGATATAAACACGACACCATTCTCTTAATTATTACTATTTAACTTGAGAAAGTCTCTTGTATTGTCTACCATCTACATGCGATAAACTGTTTAGGTCCCCTTTTCATTTGTAAGATAAAGCGCAAATCCTAATCATTATATCATGAAACCTGGGAAGAAAGTTTGCACTTTGAGCAAAGATTAATACAAGAATTATTAACTTGATGTTACATTAAGGTTTGCTTTTCACATCAATTTTAATTTCTGCAGGTGGTAGAGATTATCATAGTCTTATACATTCAACGCCATCCTTTACTTTAATTGAGTGATTTAAATTAATATTAACTTCACTTAGTTTGTTAAGAAAAGGAAATAATTCTTTTCTTTTGGTTCAATAAAATAAAATATTGTAGCATCTCTCTTTCTCAGTGAGAATTAAAATAGTTGTAAGTTGGACTACAAGCATCTGGTCCTACTGACATTTTGTTTACACGTACCACCTGCCTACATATACAACTAGTTCTCAATATCTCTCTAGCAGCCTCTGCGCCTATAGCTTAAATCCTTGCTCTTCCACTCGTTTCTAGTTATCTTCAATCTTTGATTACTATCACAGACTAAAGGGTCCTCAGGACTTTATTATACTCAAATTCCAGGAATACATTCTTGTTCTGTAACAAAAATTTGTACTTCAACATTTCTTCATTTCCTAGCCTTTCTCGGTACGTATTATCCATGATTCTGCACTTTTTCTAATTCCAATTACAGCTTCTTCTTTGTTGGGTCTTTTTCTTTCTCGTCTTTTAGTCCCTTTGATCGTACTGAGGTTCACTAGCCGCCATATCTATGCCCACCTCTACGACGATGACGAGACAAAAGTTGTCTTTGGAGAACTACAATAGTGACTCTCTTCGTGATGTTTCCTTTTCTTCGCACTTGAACACTGCCCAGCAAATCTTAGTTCATAAACTTCCAGAATCAAGTCTAAAAGCTGCTGTTCGACAGGGTCATCGTAATCATCTGGAAGGAGCAGAAAAAGGACGAGAAGAAATTGGTGTGTTTACAGCTGAGAAGTACTTCAAAGGAGTGATGGATAATGGTACAAGTCCAAGAAATACTAATACAGTGACGAGAAGACATCAAGTTGAAAGAGATGAACTAAGTGGTGCAGTTGCTATAAAACCTCGAGTTCCTGCAGGAATTCCTAGCTTTCGTTCTGAATCCAGTTGGAACAGCCAAAGTGCACTCTTAAAGTCAGTTCTGAGACATCCATCAGGCATGAAGACGAACAAGGTCAAGGGGAAGAGTATTCTTGCAGATCTTGGCCGCAAATACTGTTCCTGTTTTGACAAGGATTCAGTTGATGGCCATGAACATGTTGGAGAAATCAGTTTCAAGAAAACTCCTGATTCTGGTCTTGTCCAAGCCAAGGAAATTCCTATAGGAAACACGAAACACGCTCCCGATATAGAATATGAGCCAAGATCACAATCCTGGAAAAAAGAGGAGATTCACTGCCAGTTAAAGAAATTGGGATATGAGCTAGACAAAGAAACATGTTTCAGTTTCCCTACTCTGAGTTCTATTGCAGGAAACCATCCAGTTAACATTCAACAAGCGGGTCAATTAGACCTTTTCCCGCGGAAGTCGATAGAGGTTTTCGGCTCGCCTGTGCATGACAGAAGAAGTAAGTCCTTAAGTCTTGAAAGGAGGCTAACAATGCTATCCTGGGACGCAACTCCAAGATTTGAGGAAATCGCATATTCTGCAACACCAAGAGGAGTGCACTATGAGAAAGATAGTGACGCGAGTTCAGACTTGTTTGAAATAGAGAGTCACACCGGAAGAGTCAAGCCGTTCCTCAAAAGGCAAGGATCAGATGCTACTTCAGGCTGTGTCACGCCTACAACTTGCTATGCTCCAAGTGAGGCAAGCATTGATTGGAGTGTGGCCACTGCTAGTGCTGCAGATTTCTGTGTTCCATCGGATTATGAAGACATTAGATCACCAACAAATTCAATGCAAGCATTTACTATAACCACAAATGTGAAAACCAAAACTTGCGGAGATACCCAGAAGCGTCCCTCCAGCATTTTGTTGGGATATAAGAACAATGCCGCCGTCAGAGCTGCCGGTGATGCATATAGAAGGAACAAAAGACTGACTTCGACCGCAAACGCGTCATGTTTCACATGCCTACATTCCTGAAAGGATTCAGAGCTGATACCACAATGACAGGGTTCAGCTCCCCACAGAGGCAACATGCTCTTGCAAGCCACTCACTCCCACGATCACACTCACCTCAGAGTTCTCGTCTTCTGTACATTCAAAGTGGATGAAGAAGTATCTTTTTATGGAAGTATAGTCTGGTATTAGTCCAATTCATTATGTTTTTATCGCAGCTTAAACGTCTACAATCTATGTTTACGCAGACTTGAAGAGCATAACAACTTTCTCACATATTCTAAAGCTTGAAGCTTAATTTTCCGTAAATAAAACTATTAGAATCGAAGTTGTATTATCTTGGAGGGTCAAGCTGAAAAGGGCTTCGTCATGGACTTTTCTCGTTATGATTCGCAAAGTTAGGAAATGTTTATTAGTAGTGCAGTAGCTAGGAAGACGTTCTGATATTAGAAAGCGAAAAAGATGCTATCTTTCCTTGTGTAATAGTAACTTGTCTCGGCAAGGTGAAAGTCAGAAATCGTTCTTTAACTAACAATGCCCAGTATGGAACGTCAATTCAAAGTGATTTGTCAGTTTTCCCTAACACCTGCGCAAGGTGTTTGTGTCTGACAACTAATTCTGGAACAACATTAATGATACCATCCTTTGCTTCAGACGGCAGATGACATTTTAAGTTCAGTAGAAATTCCTCAACGAGATCTTAAAGTAGGTCCTGTAAAGATATGCTTTTTTTGGGGGGCTGGTTAAACCACCGGTATCCTGGGTGAATTCGAACTGTGAAATCCAACTGCTGGTGGCAACTTCAAATCGTGATCACGTTCAGACTATTTTTCGCTCGTGCCAGGTGGGATCTTGAAGGGTAGGAAAGCACTATTACCGAATATTTAGCACCGTGGACTTCGGTGCTCGGTGGTTATAGATATGCATATTGAATGGTCACTAAGCTACAAAACGTGCATGCTGCAGCCTGCAGGGGGCCAAATTCAATCATGGAAACAGTAACATCGAGGCTATTACCTTATTGCAATATCCCACCACTCAGCAGCGCCTTTTCACTTTCTAGCGAGTCTAGCAACTAGCACAAGGATTTGTACACAATTTTCGTAAAACACAAACCTCTCTGCAATCAAAAAATTCTCATCAAACATAAAATGAGTAGCTAGCCTGGGTCACCTGTGATGTTGGAATATCAATAATACTATTAAGGAGTAGCATTTTGGAAGCATTCTTACTTTTCAAAACCAATGACCTGACAATTGTAGTTCCGATTGTGCAAACCATGAGAAGATAATATTGCTCTATTGGCTGATAGGTGCTTGATGAGAACTATAACTACTGAAGAACAAAAGATAGATGGGTCATCAACGAATCAGCCCAAAAGGAATAAAATGAAGTAGATATTATAACTGGAAAAAAAACTAGTTGCTAGGGACCACAAGCGAATTCAAGCCACAAGCGTCATCAATGCTATGGACCACAAGAAAATGGCAAGCATTTAATACCTTCAAATCATTTACAAGCAATGAATTGTGCTACGTGGAGAGATGACCTTCAAGTTACAAACGGATGATGGAAGCTATGAACAGAATATGATGGCAGAAAGGTCCATGTGCTTTGGGTTTCTATTTCCGAAGGGGTAGAAGTATGCTGGTTCCTAACACCAAATGCCAGTTGGACTTCTGTGGTCCAAGTTTAAGTTATGCAGGCCCCAAGTAATTTTGAGGTGAAAATATAGATGATGTTGTGAGTAGGGTTAATAACACCTGAAAATCTAAAAGCAAAGTGGAGCGTAACTCGTAACTAAGATTATGTTTTCATCTCTAGCAATTTAGTTTGCAAAATTGATGCTTCCTGCTTTGATTGACACTGAACTCAGCTTTTGTTTTCTTACCTGAAAGTTGGCAAATTGCTTTTCCAAATACATAAAGACTCGGTATTAAAATTTGTAGGTTTGCCATCCGCAATCCCTGTCCAGTACCTCCTTATTCCCTTTCTTTCTTTTCTTTTCTTGATTTATTTTGTTTTCAGGCAGCTTTGGATGGTATGCTCTTGTGAAAATACAGAAACAGGAGGCTGAAACTGTAATGAAGGATGTACTCATCTTGGATTGGAGATGGGATCCTGTCTAATATTACCCTATCTTATTCTGTTCCATAGAATCTCAGTCATTTATTTCGCGGGACTTACATAAATAAATGGCTGAGGTTTATTGAACATAACAACACAGAATAATATTGGACAAAAAATCTGGACTCCTTGAATTGATCACCGAGAGGACAGGGCCTCTGGCATTGTCACCCAAAGGACAAGAGCATCATGTTCACGTTGCCCGAAAAGGTTTGCCGCGTTACATTTTACAAAGCTGTTATAAGCTATTAATTGCCACTACTAGTGACGAATTTTTATAACAAAAATATAAATATATCATGACAAAACCAAATCAAGTATAAATAGAGGGCAAGATCCATAGCTTCGCATTTTTATTTTTAACTAAATCAGTGGATAATTTCTTAACACAAAATTTTAACAATAACTAGTGATCCTGTAAGATGTTCCATGCGTTAAGCATTTAAGTTGGGGTTTTAGAATTTTACTACAATTATAGCTTGAAGAAAGTGCAGAGAGGAGGGCCACTCTCGAGGATTCCCTCCAATATAATTGTATCTTGTATGCTTTTTTCAATATACATAGAATAGCACCAGTTATCTAAGATTTAAGCCCTTTTATGTTTACATAAGACTAAATATAGTCCCAAGTTGTCAAAATTCAACAAAATTGAAGACTGCAATTTAACTATCACGATTTCATGGCCTTCAATCCATTGGTTTAATACTCACCTAACAAAAACGTGAAGTTCTTCATAACTGCTATATAAAAGCTATATAAAAGCTACACCAAGTGTTAACTATCCACTTGAGTATCTAAACATCAAAAGAAGAAAACAAATCAAAACTTACAAAGGATAATTGATTGCTCTCTTTCTCTCATTGTCTACCAAGACACAACAACACATATGAATATACAGATAAATAAGTATGAGACAAAATGAATACAGATTTTGTAACTAATTTCCTAGTGTCATTCATTCTTCCTTGCATTCTTTTGAAGGTCGTGCTTCAAACCCACCATCTGGTTTCTTCTCAAGTGAATAAGGCATATAGGTTCCAAGTATTCTATCCCACGTCACAAAGAATGGTTGTGAGAAGTTGTATTTAGTACCATAAAGTTGGTGGTGAACATCATGATAAGCTGTATTGTTTTTGAAGAACACATGGAAGAGGTTTCCAGGAATCCATAGTCCACAATGATCATCTACTGTTTTAATGGTAGCAAAGGAGAAAAAGAAAATTGACGTCCTAGGAGACATGCCAGAAAGGAGAAAAGATAAAGCCCCACCAATTGTATCGAGTAGGAGTCCCTCCAGTGGATGATTGTATAGAGCTCCAAATGCATAAGGTACAACAAGACGATGATGTTGAGAATGGATATGTTTGTATAGAAACTTGTTTTCATGCATGTATCTGTGCATGAAGTATTGCCAAGTATCCAAAATCAGCATTGCTGCTATAAATTGTCTAATAAGAACAATTGGCGAGTGCGATTGACTTGCCCCATCCTCATTCTCATTTGCTGTTACCTGCGGGAGACAAAAACATAACAATGTAATGAAAAGCAGTGAGTAATAGGCATCGTGTAATATGCAAGTAACCTGTGAGAAGTAGTCTTAAAACTCAACATTTATTAAACCTTAAAACAATCCTCAAGTGCTTGTACATGAGAAGAACTCCAACACAACATATAAACCACAGAAACAATATCAATCAGTAGATAGATAACCAATTATTATTCCCTGTAACTCGTTTCTCCCATTCTATCCTGATTCATCCATGCCTAGTCAATTGCTTTTCTTCATACACACATTTTGATCCTGCTTCTTTATTTTATGCAAACTGTGTTCTCCATCTACCACAACAAGAGTACATAAACTCTATTCCTTCCATGACAGTTAAATATAATTTTGATCAAAACTAAACGAATTTAGTTTTCAAGAGTTTGAATAACTCTGTCTTCAAGAAGTGGATTTGAAAACTCTGTTTTCAGGAAGTCTAACGGTACACGTGAAGCCAATTAATGCAATAATGCAATCATGCTAAAGCAATCATAGAAGACAAAATCATTGCAAATCGCTAAAAAATGCACACCCATCTGTAAACAAAATTTTGATTTTTCTAATTCATCAATATTTCCTAATTTCATGAGTAGATTTCAGTGGAAAATTAACAAATACCTAAGAGGCTAACAAACACCCTATTCCATCGGCGTAAGGAAAAAGAAAAATCAAAACGAAGCATCAAAAGACGGAGCAAATAGAATTACAGAATTACAAGTAGATACAGTGAGAAAACCCTAGCAGACAATCAAAACTTCACACCAATTTTTCTTTTTTTAATATGAATAGACAATTTGATGAATTCATAACTATTAACTGGCAATCGATTCCCAAAATCACAACATCCACCAAAAAGAAAAAAAAAAAAAAAGAAGAAGAAGAAGAGGGCATACCATGAACAGGAGGGTAGCAACAAGAACTTGAACAAATTGTTGGAGGAGAACACCCATAATCACGGTTTTTTTGGTCACTAAATTCTTCTCATCCTCGTCTTGTTTCGTGTGCAACCTATACTTGTCGAAGAAACATCCGAGAAAAATATACAAGCCAGAGTACAACCAGTAAACCATAATTGGCACAAAAGTACCCAACATCTCGTCGGAGATTTCAAAACCCATGTTCGAAAGCATCACAGGCATGCAAAGATCAACTTCAGAAAAACAACAAAACAACCACGCAGTGAAACCAAAAAGGTTAGAGCTTGAAAAATTGTAAGGAATATACGACTGATTTTGGTATTTCTTTGTATTTGTAGAAATTACAGTGAATTGGGTTGGATTTGAAAAAACTAAAACTACGAAAATTACATAGCATCGATACAATAAAGATTAGGGCATGTGACAAGAAGAGATTCCATGAGCTGTTATGAATCACAAAGACGGAAAAAGATATGGAAATCGATAGAAGCTGCAGGAAAGAAATAGATTAATGGGAATGATATAGAAACTGTGATCCTTTGTGCTCCGTTTAAGACTATCATCAACACACGACGAAACTGCCACGTATCTGACTATCATCGAAGACAAATAATGACAGCCATGTTTAGGATGAAGCTATGATCACTGATTGGCTTCGGTTCTATTTTAGTTAATTTTTAAGTAAAAAAATTAAAAATAAATATTGTTTTATAATGAACGAAAAGGCCAGGAATTTAGGCTTATGTTGTCTTGTTATTATATTATAATAAATAATTAAATTTTATCTAATCGGAACCGCGCCCATAGCTTTCGGCCGCTGTTTCTGAGCCGGTCAAAAACGAAATCCAACTTTGAATTGAACGTTTTGGGGTCAAAAAACGACTTTGACTGGGTGACTCTTGATTCTGCGAGAAATGTGGGCGTAGAACGCTGCGGATTGTATCATATTACTGCTTGTCATTTGTTTGGAATATGAAGTGAAGAATCGAAGGATACAGATACGATTGGCCTCTACCTAAATGTAAAAGTGTCTGCAGGACTTTTGATTTTTGATGATTAATCTGATAAAAATCGGGTAATATATCACCTCCAATATGTTGTTGATGTTCTTTCTACTTTTAACAATTGTGGGGAAAAAACATACCACTGCACATCTGTTGCAAAGACCTACCCACCCACTTGCCAGTGCCATGCAATTTTGGCTAAGCACTCACAACTTCCTCAAAAGAAATGATTTTCTATGTTCAATAAAAAATTAACTTCATAATGGCAATGGCAAAGTATGTACGAAGCCTTCAATCTCTCATGTTATGCGACTTTCGTAAAATCAAGTTGAGTTTGCTTGCTTCTCTTGCAAATACCTGAGGAAAGAGCACACAATGGTAAAAAATCATATGTATGCGTACGTGCGTGTTTTTTAATGCATGTGCATATATACATGTATATTTATATATATATAGATTGCCCTTTATTTCACTAACCATTTGCCTCGCTGCTTTTATTGGATGACATAATTGTCGATTTCCACTCCTCATACTCAACCTTCTCCGATCTTTTGCGCTTTTTGTAACTTGAAAGCTGTAGAATTGTGATTATCAATAAACTTGTCCGGTTTAAAATTCTTCCAAATGCATCAAGATGTATTGACAAGCAAGTTCATATAGTTCAGGATGAGCTTGATCAAAGCACATTGTCAACCATAGTAAAGCTAGTTTCAGGAATCAATATCAGCAGCTGTGTTTAGTGTTAGCTTTGCTAGTATAGTACCTCGGCTGCATCATCAGATGAATAACCACCGTCCTCAGCGTTTCTTTTCCCAGGTAACGCATCTAACAAGTCTGCAAGGAGATGATTAAGAAATAAGAAATTTTGGAGGAAATATGAGAATTGAATTGCTAGCATATTTGAGGTACATGTGACATGCGTACACATTCACGACTTATCAACTCTTACCCCGGTTTCCCTTCACCTCCCTTGGATCCTTCTTGACATTTGCGATCCCAAAGACATCGTGGCAGAGATCCTTCATGGAAGTGGAGACCTGCATGTATACTCTGATTTAGCTATAATGATTTGGAAAAATCCCAAATAACCACAACTAAAACACACAAATCAGTTCTCCATGAAGTAAAGAATATTGCTTACACTTGCAAATTCAGATTCAGAAGTGCCACAAACCTCGATCAACTTAAGTTTGTCTACCTTGAGCTGTCAAGCAAGGATGATAATAAACACGCACAAATGAGCCAAGACAAACACAATAGGGTTTGTCAACCAATGTAAGTCAATAGAAAATTGCCTAGTTTATTTACCTTGTGCCTCTTAGCACACAAGTAGAATGCAACAGCAGTGAACACAGGGCGGTTGAAGTCAGCACTTGCTCGCCTAGAAGCTGGCAAATCTGCAAGAAACCGTTTCTCATACCTGAAAAATCGGTGTCACTTAATTAATTAGGTAAACTTTAAAGAAATCCGCCGATTAACATAGAGCGTCCCACATTCATATTCCACTTCAGGTAAATCACTCGTGGGCATTTTTACGAACACATAATGAGTACCACAAGGTGATCATTTTATTGACATGAACCATTATACAAATGGAAAGAGATCTTACAATGACAAACCCTTTTGCACAAAAGGAATAAGCCTAACACAGCCGAACTGAATTGCAAGTTCTCTAACATCCAATTTAGCCCTGCAAAACAAGATGACTCAATCCACGGTACATTTCAACCATACAACTCATAACAAAACAGAAACCGAACACCCACTTGAGACCAAGACCATTATGTAGGGAATTGAATGATCTATTGTATGCCTTCTCGGACAGTCCACTCAACTTTATTGCAGCTTTTCTATCGAAAATCACTTGAAACCTACAAACCACGAAAACATATATTTAATTGTCACCCATATCAACCAAAATTTCCCAATCAAAACAGAGAAATGGGTACCTCACGGCGGCGATTTCCAAGCAAATCACAGCCTTGCACACCTCTCCCTATAGACACAGAAAACAAACGCCATTATCCATCAATCGCAAAACAAGGAAAGAACCGTTTTGCTTGGACTCAGAAATGCTTATTACAATGCCAATGATGGAGGAGTCGAACTGAACGTCGCAGAGACGGCGTAGCTCGGCAGCTTTTCGGACAAGCTGCTTAGAGTGGGACAGACCAAGTTTCTTGGCGATCTCAGAGATGTCCATTTGGGTGCGGAGTTGTTTGCGTGCTTAATGGAAAGATGGAAAAGAGGATCTAACATCACATACATAACTCAGTGGCTTTGGCGGGAACCAGGCTCTTTTGAACGTTGTTTGGAGTTGACTCGCATTTTCCCGGGAAGCTATTGGCGCCAAAGTTACTTGCCAATTTTGTTCGTTTGGATTTTAATTCATTGAACTAAAATGAATCTTATCAATGAATATATATAAATATATATATACTATCCCTTTTCTCTCTCTCTCTCTCTATATATATATATATATCCCCTTTAACCTTTAAGTTTCAGCAAAATGTAAATGATAATAAGATACTTATTTGTTTCTTAGATTATACATGTAATTAATAAAAAAGATGACAGACAAAGCCTGGCTTTTACAAGAACAAAGCATCACCAATGTCGTAATGTTCCAACGACGAACAATCTCCCAAATTCCTGGAGGTCAATCTATAACTAGGTCTGGTCGGGTCAGCTGCGCTAGGCCCAGGCCCAAGACATTCAATCTATGCATCCATGGCCCATTCACAGGAGTCAGTCTCCCATGCAAA
>JANKYF010000003.1:26001712-26015944 GCA_029829435.1 Erythroxylum hondense | reverse complement strand
AAATTTATCGTCAATTTTTGAGTTGAAATATATTAGATTCATATTTTGATGAAAATAAAAAAAATAGGGAATAAGAAATATACTTAAATGTTTCAAAGATATTTATAAATTTAACAAGTTAACGTTGTATAGCTAATAAAGGAAACTATTTAGCTTCAAATATTAAACAACGTTAACTTTCTTGGTAAGTTTTTTATTAGTTAACGTTAACTTTCTCTTCTCCTCGGATTGACAACTAAAGATTTATTACTTTTCTAATTGAAAAAATATCAAAAAATGCTACTGAAATGTATTAAAGTTAGGCTCCTAGTGAAGACGGGCTCTAGGAGGTGCCTTAATGTTTGTTTTTAATTATAAGATAATAATTTTGTTTACGCTACTATTCTCAACCCTCATAAGGACGTGAAATTCAAGTAGTTTGAGAAGAATACAAGATGAAGATATCAAATAACATAAGTTTTACAAGATCTAAGTTGATACACAAATTAGCAAGATCGGACAATGTTTCTTATATTTTTTGAAATATTTCATCTATTTCGTGATCAGAATGGGTGAGGATACACATTACATCACGATTTTGAATCAGAAGAGAGATTTCAAGAAATGACATATCTATTCACTCTATTAATAATCGAGCCAAATCTAGTGTATCATAAGAGATTTGTCTTTTTTATTAATTCCTACGGATTGGATCAAAAATAATTCTTGAATTTCTCAAGTCTTTTTCTCATTTTAAGTGGGGAATTAGCTCATGTTCCATAACATGCTATAATTTTGGAACATGCAATGTTTCAATACCATATGATATTCTTTTTGAGTCTCTCAAGTCTTTTTCTCATTTTAAGTGGGCGAATTAGCTCATATTCGATAACATGCTATAATTTTGGGGCATGCAATGGTTCAATACCATATGATAGATCTCTAGATGTGTTTCTTTGTTGAATCATTTATTGACAAGATCTTTTGGATCAAGTCTTTAAAAATATATGTATCTAATTGCATGTTATCAAAGTATCTAGTTCATATTCAAGTACCTACAACAACATAAATTTTTCTTCAAATCAAGCACAAACTTATTACCAAAGCAAGAAGCCCTAAACTTTACTCTTTTATTGTATTTTGATTTGCATCACCTTGATTCAATCTTTAATGCTTCCAACTTCTTCCTAATTATAAGAGAAATAACATTATTACAGTTCAACAACATATCCCTTTTTTTTACACTTATATCATTAAGCATATTAATGATAGACTCTTACATCTTCAAGCAAATACTCATAATGAAGCTAATCAATATCTCCTCTCATTACACCTCTATGAGCATCCTCTTCACAATTAGTATGAACTACTCTTTTATAATACTCACACCCCATCAATCATATCAACAACATTATGACCAAACTTAATCTTTTTAGTATATCTCTTAGAATTCTCCCTAACTTGCAAATATCCCTCATCATTATGGCACAATATACGTGAAATCAGATAAGTAGGAGTGGCCTAAATGATTTTAGCTCCTTATTTAAGGCTCTCCCTTCTAGGAGGTCTTGAGTTTGATTCACTCCAAAAGAGGGGAAATAGGAAATGTTCCTGTTGATGATCCTCTAGTTCCCTGGGTAAAACTCTTTGAACGGATTAACTACGGACGCCTCGTTTCCAGCGACAGTGTGAGAGTTGGAGCTGCTAGAGAATCTGGGGACTGATGGGAACCTGATGCTGAGCAAGGGAAGGCCAGTGATCAATCATCAGCTGAACAATTAAGTATGCGGAGATTTCTTTGTGAAAAGAAATGTACAGGCTATGTAAGAACTGGAGAGATTTTGGGGTTCCAAGTTTACATCCTCTAGGGCTTTTGGAGTGGGGTCTTAGGGCGGCAGTGTGGGAGTTGGAGCTGCTAGAGAACCTGAGGACTGATGGGAACCTGATGCTGAGCAGGGGGAGGCCAGTGATCAATCATAAGCTGAACAATTAAGTATGTGAAGACTTCTTTGTGCGCAGAAATGTACAGGCTATGTAGGAACTGGAGAGATTTTGGGGTTTTAGGTTGACATCCTCTAAGGCTTTTGGAGTGGGGTCTTAGGGCGGCAGTGTGGGAGTTGGAACTGCTAGAGAACCTGGGGACTGATGGGAACCTGATGTTGAGCAGGGGGAGGCTAGTGATCAATCATCAGCTGAACAATCAAGTATGTGAAGATTTCTTGTGCGCAGAAGTGTACAGGCTATGTAGAAACTGGAGAGAATTTAGGGTTCCAGGTTTACATCGTCTAGGGCTTTTGGAATGAGGTCTTAGGGGCTTAAGATTAGTCCAACTAAGTCGAGATACCTAATGTAATAAAAAAATACAAAATCAAAGTAAAAGGATCCAAAATTAATTTTATTGTCTTTGTTTTAATTAGGTAGTATTGGGTTTCTAAAAAATGAGATGAAAAGGTTAAAAGAGGATTCTATAATTATTTAAATTAAAATGAGACCGGTTTTACTCTTAACTTGTTTTTATATATTTAAAGGTCTTGTCTTATATAATTATATAATTTTGCAAATTGATAAAATAGTATTTAATTTTTCCAAGTAAGTATTCGAAAAGGAAAAATGTTCATCTAATGACACTGCGATTTGCATGTCAACATTCTAAGTAACTTCTGCTTTGGGATTTCCTCCGCAGCAGTGGCGTAAAACATGTACAGTTCGATCCTCCAAGCATAGGTCACTCACAATGGAACCTTGCTTGACGATGTGCTTTCATGGCAGCGCTCTCCTCAGAGCTTTGAAGCCTCTCAATCTAAGGCTCTCAAATTCCCTCCATTTGTCTCCCATGTCCACCCACTCTGGTCAATTTCCTTGCCTAAGTTTATACCTTTTCTTTGCGTTGTTTCATCGTTAACCAATAGAAGAATCAGAGACGATTTGGGTATCTCATAATTTGACTAAAGTCTGTAACCTCGTGCATTTTAGGAGGAGTAAAATCTGTTAAAAGAGCGTATGATGCTTTATTGCTTGATGCTGGTGGAACCCTTTTGCAATTGGCCAAGCCTGTTGAAGAAACCTATGCCTCCATTGGAAGCAAATATGGTTTATTTTAGTTTCATTCTTATTTTTTCTATACCCGATAAGTGCTTTTTATCTTATGCATTTCAACAAGCACAAAAAACTGTGACCATGTTTGGGAGCTGTTATTTCGATGCTAAATGAGCAACTTCGAGTGGCCAGGTCTCCTTGGGTCACACAACCCCCTTACTAAGTTATGTACATGACTTCTTTTGTTTTGATCACAGCCGAATTCAATATATGCCTAATTGTTTCAGGTGTAACTGCTAGTCCAGCTGAAATAAAACAGGGATTTAAGAGAGCTTTTGCTGCTTCATGGCCTGAAAAACTCCGTTATCAGGTAGTTTTTTTGCTTTCTAAACTGAGTGTGTCTACTTTTTCGGTTAAATTTGCATTTTCACACAAAATTTTCACTCTGTTCGAAGTTCCTAAGTTATGGAATTTTGAGGTCTTTGCTATACTGTTTTCTGTTTCCATGCTTTGACTGACCATTTCTCTCTCATATTTCTACCAACATTTATTGGGTTATGCAATCCTTGGAGAAGCTTTTTAAGTCCCCACTTGATTCTTTAATGATTTCATGTTGCGCTGTGACAAATATTTCTCTTGCTAGTTAAGCGTTATTCGAAAAGTACGGAATGCCCCATGAAAGTTGTAATTTGGATTTAATTCATGCTCCAATGTGATACAACACTACTCATTCTTCAGTCAACCACTATAGTTCTTTATCTTCACAGCTCTTATTTATTAATGGTAAATAACTATGAGAAGAAGCTAACTTTACTGCATATGGACGAGGCTTGCTTTATTGAAAGCAACCTTCATTTTAATACGTAATTGAAGCTGTAAATTAAATGGATTGGATGCAGCACAGTACGTTGAAAAGAGCTGCCAAAAGGTTGCTCATATGCTAAGATGATTTTAACTTCTATTTGCTTTTTAAGTTTAGGTTTATTTCCCAAAGTTATAATCTTTCGTGCAATATTCAAAATCTATTCCCACCTTGGCAATCTTTGTGAAGTGGGCTACCTGTTTAGTTTGCAAAACCCTAATTCATGTTGTTTCTTTTTTCCTTTCTATTTCATATGTGTAAGCTATGGAGAAGGTATTTTTATATTGATATCTTTGTACAAGGTATTGAAACATGTTTATAGTAGCTAATGAACAACTAATTATAAAATAATAACCCTATAATCATGTCTATTCTATTATCAATCCTTAGGATATACTAACTATTAATAATCTTATCAGATATGAACTTCTTATCTAATCTCATTTTATCTAATTTGTAACACTCCCCCTCAATTTGAGTATAGATGTTAATCTTGTTCAGTTTGTTACAAATATAATTGATTCTAGCTCCATTTAGAGTTTTTGTGAAAATATCACCAAGTTGTTTCCAGCTTTTACATATCATGTAGAGATCAAATTTTGTTGCATTAATTAACAAAGTGACAATATCTCAAACATGTTTTGCTTGTTTATGAAATACATGGTTAGAAGTAATATGTAGAGCAACTTAATTATCACACAACTACTTTTTTAGTATTGAGATTTTAAAACCAATTTCCATTAAGAGTTGATATATCGACATCATCTCACACAATGCCATAACTCTATATTCAGATTCTGTAGTGGATCTGGACATGATATATTGCTTCTTGCTTTTCCATGAGACTGTTTTGTCCAACAAAGACATAGTAGCCAATAGGGGATTTTCAGTTAATCTTAGAGCCTACCCAATTATCATATGAGAAACACTCAATATGAGTATATGCATGATTTTTATATAGTATCTTTAGTCCAAGATCTCCCTTTAAGTAACATAAAATTTGTTCTAGAGTAGCCCAATGATGAATGGTTGAAGAAGACATAAATTGATTACAATATTGATATAAGATGTAATATCAGGATGAGTTACTGTACGATAATTCAATTTTTCATTCGATCTCTTATATTTCCAAGGAATTCAAACATCTCTCCATCTTTAGTGAGCTGTAAATTAGGGATTATAACAGTATTGTACAGCTTAGCCCCCATCTTTCCGATTTCAGTTAATAGATCAATTGCATATTTTCTTTAAGACAAAAAAATGCCTTTCTTGCCTTTTGTTACCTCTACCCCTTAAAATACTTCAATACCCCCCAAATCTTTCTTGCGAAACTGATTACGTAGGAAGCATATCAAAGATGAAATGCCTATAGTGTCACTTTTAGTCATGAAAATATCATCCACATACACAGCAAGGAGAATGGTACTACGTTCATAATGTTTATATAATACTGAGTGGTCGGATTTTCTCTTATTCATGCCTAACTCTTTCATTGCCTAAGTAAAATTTTCAAACCAAGCACGAGGACTCTATTTTAAATCGTATATGGACTTTTGAATATGTCAAACATTTTCGTACTCCCCTTTAGCAACAAACCCTTTTGGTTGCTCTATATACACTTTCTTCTTATGGTCACCATGTAAGACGACATTCTTGATGTCTAACTGATGTAAGGACCAATCATAAGTAGCTGTCATAGAAATGAATAGACAAATAGAGGTCAATTTAGCACATGAGGGAAAGCATTATAAAAATTTACATGATAGGTTTGAACATAACCTTTTACCACAACTGCTTTAAGTCGAGCCACAGATCGATCAGAATCGACTTTGACTGCAAACACTTATTTACACCCAATGACCTTCTTTCTGATAGGTCAGTTCACTAAATACCATATACCATTAGCAACTAAAGTATTTGATTCCTCTATTATAGCATCATGCCAACTAGGATGAGATAAGGATTCATGAACAATTTTCGGGAGAGTCATGGAATCAAGTGAGGCCAAAAAAAAAAAAGGGGAAGAGGAAGACAAATAATCACAAGAAACAAAAGAGGAAACAGAATAAATGCATTGATGTTTACCTTTGCAAAGAGAATTGGGAGATCAAGATCATCGGTTGTTGGATTTGGTGTCGAAGAAGAGATTGGTACCAAACTTGTGACAAGATGATCTCTTCTTCTAGAATAGATCAAGCGAATAGGCGGTGGTTGTGGTTGTGTAGTATCATGTGTAGAGATAACATTTATGGTCTGATAAGTGCTCTTGTAAACTAAAAGATCATCATCTTCCTTAGAAATCGACGAAGAAGAAAGGGAACTATGCTCCAAAATTGTAACATTTATTGACATAAGATATTTGTTAGGATTTGGACAGTAGCACATATCCCTTTTTGGTTCCAAAAAGAGCTATGTTCCAGGAAGGAAAAAAAGAACTGTATTCCAAAGTGAGTTTATTCACAAATATTAAATCAAAGAAAAATCCTAGTAGATTTAAGAGACAAGGACAGTAATAGAGTAGGGTTAACTTCGTCGAACTAATAACAAAGAAGTAGATCCATCAGCTAAGGTAATGAATTGTGAGGAAGAGGAAAGAAGACAAATAGTTATGAGTTAGTAATAGCAGTGATAGGATGAGATGAACTTTTTAATACTTCTTAGTATTAGATGAATTTAGGAAATTCATGTGCAAAAAATGTAATTATTTTTTCTCGCCGGTTTATCAAGGTTTAGTAGTAGTAGTACAACATGAGCATAATGAGATTTCTGATATTTATTTAGCAGCTTTCGACCTATGCTTTTGGTGGGGCCCGACTCATAACAATATCGACAAATAATTCTTTTTGCATCATAATTCTTATTGTCCGAAATTCTTGTCCCTCCTTTTTTGTTATTATTCTTATGAGGTGACTTTCTAGTGTTAGATCTATTATTCCTCAAGAGCACTAGAATTATGAATGTTGGGATTAACAAATGCACTAACATTTGTGCTGAGTATTTGAGCAAAGACCTCGTACAAGGAAGAAACCTCAGCACTCAAAGAATCTGAGACATGACAACCTCAAATTGAGAGTTAAGAACAATAAAAAAACTCATTACCACCATGGACTCCTATTGAGCTTGTTGAACTTTAGTATCAAGACTAAATGAGAACAAAATATTTAATTCTTCATAGATTTTTTTAAAATTCATATAATATGCCTGAAGGGATTGGTCTTAGTGTTCAGCCTGATAAAACCTCTTATGCACTTTATAAATATGTGAAATATTTCCTTTTTCATAATACAAAAATTATAATTATTCCATCAATTCTTTGATATTCTCACAATGATTAATCAAGGTGACGAGCTTGTTGTCAATAGAATTCTGAATTTGTAAGAAGATTTGTGCATCATTTTGCAACAATTCCTTACAAGTATGATGTAATGGTGGATTATCAGTGAGGTGACAATTTTTAGAAATGCTCCATAGATAAATTTGAATTGTCTTGCACCAATTCAAATAATTGAAACCATCAAGCTTATATTATGTGATCTTAGATATCATTGGAATGACATCAATAACAATAAATTTTTTTGTTCACCAGCCATATAGGGGGATAAAATGGTCAAAACAAGAGCAACCAGAAAATCTCCAATTAACAAAAAGAAAGCAAACAAAATACTGAATCTTTTTTTATCGTGTTGAGTCTGGTTTGAACTAAGATGGTCAATTGCAAATAACTTCAAATACAAAGGGTCGAAGCAAACTTTGGAATCGGAGACACATTGAATCTGATGCTTCTGGGCACAAACAACAATCCTATTAACTCTTAGGCAGACTCTGAATCACTGAACATGTGGTCGTACAAAGATACTAGAGCAAAGGGTCCAGAGGTGAAGCAGTAGAGAATCAAGGTGCCTATTGATGGTGTTGAACAAGGCAGGCACCTAAGAGTGGGAGTAGGGAGAAGTGACGCAGGAAAAGTTGATTGGAGGGTGTAGCTTTCTTGCATGTGGTTCCATTTGCTGATGCGTGGGAGAGGGGAGAGAATCCTCAGAGTGTGAGGCTCATGTGTTGAGCTACCAGCGAGTAGTCTTCGAGGAGAGGTCAGTCGGCTGTTGGTGCTCCTAGTAGCACTGACAGTGAGAGTAAAGGGTCACTTGGAACAGGTGACCCAAAAACTTTCAAAAGATTTGCCCCTGAACAGAACTGAAGAAGAATCAAAGAACCTCACCTGTGCTCACTGGGCAGAATGGAGGCCTAAAAACAAATAGCCAAGATTGGCTCTGATACTGTGTAGGCTATGGAAAAGGGTATTTCTATATTGATATCTTTGTACAGAGTATTGATACATATTTATAATAGCTAATGAACTACTAATCACAGAATAATATCTCTATAATCAAAGCCTATAATCAATCTTTAAGATGTACTGACTGTTACAGTCTAAGCATATATGAATCATATCTTATCTCATTTTGTCTAATCTGTAACAATGTTAAAGAATTAGACTACAAAGGATGGACAATATCACATTATTTAACCAATTGATTAAATGTAGTGCTCATTCCTTCTTTTATCATTCAGTGGCTTCTTCAATTAATTGGATCAAGTTTTTTGGTACCTCTGCTGTGCTGCTTGAAGCTCATTCTTGGAATCAAATTTTCTATTGTTAACAGGGAGATGGCAGACCTTTTTGGAAGATTGTAGTCTCTGAAGCAACTGGTTGTGTGGATAATTGTTATTTTGAAGAAGTATATAAGGTAATGTTTCACAGGACAAATTCAGCTTCATTACAGCTAAATATCATTTTCCAAAACAAATCTGCGAAAGCTTCATGTAACTTGCATTTATTACTGTAGACCAAATGTAAATGAGCTTATCAATTTATAATGTGATGTTGGAGGCTTTGTCTGATGTCCTATTGGCTGCTTTGTTCAGTACTATGCAAATGGTGATGCATGGCATCTTCCTGATGGGGCTTATGAAACAATGGTCCTTCTAAAAGATGCTGGAGGTCATTCTCATCTTGTATTCTCCTGCAGTATAAATCATAATATCATCAAATATTTGTTATTCCTAACTTGTGAGTGATTGCACAGTTAGGATTGCTGTCGTCTCCAATTTTGACACACGCTTGAGGAAACTGTTGAAGGATCTAAATGTTATAGAACTGTAAGCTTCAGTTAGCTTTTCTATTTTTGTTGTGTCAATGATGTCTCTTTGGTTTATAATTGAGCTGCTTATTAACCATTGTAATGTTGTCTTTTGTATATAGCCTAATGGTTAACATGGTGATACGCTGCTTTCATCTACTCTCAGGAGAATTTAGAACCGAGAAACCTAAAATTTCTCTCCTAGCTCCCCCATTTGAGTGAATGCAAGTCCAATATCCTTTTGTGACTTGACTCATCCTGTCATTGGCATCTGGCATTGAGAATATGCCCTTTTATCTCAGCAGTTTTGTACTAGATAGTTTTTTTTTTTTTTGAAACGTTTTGTACTAGATAGTTTAGGATGTTATGATGTGCGAATATACTCTCTTGGTGTTGGAATGTTGAGGATAATTCTTCCCTTTTCCAGGTTTGACGCTCTAATTATATCTTCTGAGGTTGGTTATGAAAAACCAGATCCAAAGATATTTTATGCTGCTTTAGGTAGGTCAGATAAGACACCGCACCTGTGATGATTTATTTTCAAGAAAAGTTCAAAACCGTAATATTATACCAGCCCTGCACAGAACGAGTAATGGATACCCTTTTCCTTTTACAGATCAGTTAAGTGTAGAGGCTGGCAACGCAGTACATGTTGGAGATGACCAAAGGGCAGATAAGGAGGGGGCCAATGCCGTTGGGATTGATTGTTGGTAAGTGCTTGGAACTTGTCGAAACACTTAAAGAAACGTGTTTGTGTATTTTAACCTTCATCTTGTCAATCCAGTTTATACTTAATTAATTCTACGAGTACTATATGAATGAATAACTTGCATCATGGAGTTGGGTCATGGGTGCCTTAGATATTTCTCAGCTGCAAGAAACAGACTACCTAAGATGTGGGACCATTATACTTGCTATTATCTGGATAAGCAGGTTATGGGGTGCAGATGTGAGGACGTTCTCAGATATACGAGATCGCATCCTCTTCTCTAAAGAAGATCCATTGGAGTATGGACCAAAGCCTTGAAAATTGTAATATACTTACCGACGTCTTCGATCTCTTACTCGTTTGATTTATATCAGGTGATATGTCGATAGTGTTGATGCGAAACTGTGAAGTCTCACCTCTTGTCTGACAAACGAATCTGGCGGAAGACGCGAGGATTTGATCTCTTCATCTACTTAAAAGGATTGGCACGTTGAAGATTTTGTCCATAGAAGTTCGATACTTTATTGATTGGTATGGACGCGGATGTGGAGGAAGCTCACCTTTTAACAATTATTCATAATCCCGGTCTATTCCATTGCCAAGTACTGTATCAACACTACAAGTAACAAACTATTCATCATTTCCATGTTCATCGACTCTTCACCAATGGTTAAAACTGTTAGAAGTGACCACTTTTTCTCGGGTTCATGGTCCAACCCTTTGATCAATATTCTTGCACGTTAGCAGATGTGCTAAGATTGATGTGAATATCTAATGTGCATTATTGCCCAATAAGCATTACTGCATGTGCCAAGTGAAACGAGATTAGAATCCACGGCTATTAAACAATAAGATTAATAGCACCAGCAAAAATGCTGCAGCAAGTTCAAAGCAAAAACTAAAACAACAATCTCTGAGCAGATTCAGACTTTTTAGATCAATTGAGCCCCTGGCACAGAGCAAAGCTTCAAGGTTGCCCAAAAGCAGCTGGCGGACATTCCCTTTCAAGTACAAATCAAAGGAAACAATTATTAAGGACATACATAGGTTTTTCTCTCACCCTCTTATTTCCACACTACTTACCTTAACCCTATCCGGCTTTGAGTGAGGTCATATCTTTTCTGCTCGAGCCTAAATTCCTGGTAGAATAGAAGCATAAGAGCTGCAGATCTTAGTCAAACTTTCTGTAGGTAGATGGGATCCCAAGTTTTGTGTAACTTTTCAGTACAAAGTCTCGCACTTTCCCATCAATCTAATGGCGGCAACCTTCTCAATTGGTAAATAAGCAACACAGAAACGGCATAAATCTAGCTTGTAAAACAGGCCATCGGAGAAAGCATATTCATTAAAATCAAAGATACTTGCAGAGCTGAAACAATTTTCCACTGACAAAGGTACATTTCAGATTGCCAATGTTAATTCATCTCACAAGAAAAGCAACGTAAATTGTTCAAGCTTCAAGCAAGATAACGATACAATTTTCTATCCGAACTATCTCTCTCCAAGAAATCCCTCTCAATGAGAGATTCGATCCTTTTCTTAATCTCTGTAGGATTGGCCAGAAAACGTGACTGTAATTGCTTGGTCACCTCAGTGATTATATTATTATGATCCAGCACCCTCCTTGATTTCATGATCCTGACAATTGCAGCTTCAATCTGAGGCTTCCTGTCCTCCTCCACCCTTTGCCGGGTTTCTTGCTTCTCAGGTTCTGATTCCTTCTGTGCAACCACAGTTCCTATCTTCACCTTATAGAACTTGCTTGTGAACTTGTCATTAACACAAAATGCATCTTCCTCACCAATGTCCTTACTCATGGGCTCTTTCCGGAGAACATTCTTTCCCTTTACACATGCCATGGATTGCAGGCACCGCTTTAAATCTGGAGCAGGAATCTCTGTTGCCTGCTCAATCTCCTTGTATCTAAGATGATCAGCATTATTAAAAAGCATGAGAACACACATCTGGTAGGTGGAGACATTCAATTCATGTTTCTGGCCCTTCCCAAAGGTTGCTTTGATGTCTGCAGTGCCCATGTTAGTTTGCCATGACAATCTACGACCAGTATGGGTCCCGAGATAATATGACCTGAACTTCTCGCACAAAATTGACATTTCAGCAGGTAAGTTACAGGTAACACTAGGCTGAGTGGGCCAGGATCCAGTAGTCAAAACCTGGACAACCAATGTTGGTCCATCACCAAGCTCAGTGTGGGCTGCATAAAACCCTTGCATTGTGTCCTGAGAGGTCTTCATGTCTGTAAACATGCCTTCCAATTTTGAAGTGAATTGATATCCACATTCTGTCTTAAGCTTGACAATCAGACTTCTTTCAGCATCATCAGAAACAGTTTTTCCTGATAGTAACCGTTTAGCTAAGTGCTGTTTATAATACTTTTCAAATACATCTTTCTCCTGCAAGTAGCGGAACAACATCATCACCTTGTCAAGAATAACTTCAACATCCTCCTCGCTAACACCTTTTAGACCTTTTCGAAGTTTATCGTCTACAAACAACGAAATGAATTCAGGAGATCGAGCATTAAGATTAATGAAGTATTCAAAGGAAGAATTCAAAGCATTCTGGAACGTCTTGTCATTGCTGAATGCTGAATTTATGATGCTATCATACTTATCTTTTTCATCCAACAATCGCTGAACAAATTCCACTGGATCCTTCAACCTTTCAGGATCAGTAACTAGTTGCTTGCCAGTCTTCCTTAGGTGAGAGGTCATTACATCTCGTATTAGTGAAAGACCATTAGTAACACGTCGGAACAAGGTATACATTCTTCCCAAATCTTCATATTTATCATCAAGAAGCATATGCACCAATCCAGAATTCTCCATGTGGACCAATCTAAACATGTGGTTAGCGATCATCTCCTTCTCCACCACATTAGTTATCTTGCCTTCGCTCTTGCCATCCAAATAATGGGTCACTCTTTCAATCTCTTCAAACAATCGTTTCTCAGCCTTCTTAAGATAGTCTCCACAATCACAGCACTCAATGAACTTCTGAGATTCACCTCTGTAAAATTCTGCTGATATCTCAAGAAAGGGCGCCTCAAAATCCACTTGGTAAACAGAAGATCCTAAATCCATCAGCATCTTAATTATATTCCGCATCAACCCCCTATCAATAACTTCACCGGTGCGTTCTCTGTGAACCAATTCAAGAAGCGTATTTAGGAGCCTTGTCTGGATTTTGGCAGAATGTATGATGTTATCCCTCCACAAATTGAGTCCAAGCTCGTGAACAGGGGTCTTATGTGTACTAGGGATGTAAGTCCTGTCCATGTACATCAAAATGTCCCTGATCATCTGCAATGCTTTGTTGTGATCATTCCATTTTCTGTTAAGCTCCTCCAGGAACGAATCTCCTTGAGCAGCCTCAATAGACTTGGATATATCTTTAAGATGTGAAGTCATAGTTGTGACCAAACCAGAGTAAAGCTTCTCACCAAATTTGTGAAGGACCATATTGTACGCATTCCTGAAATCAAATTACAAAGAAATCCTAAGTGAGACTTTTTTCCCTTATACAGCTAAGGCCATGTTTGGTCGATTACTTTGTTTCAATCTTCAAAGCTGTTTTTATTTTTTCAATGAAGCATAAACCCTAACCTCCAGAAGTATGATTAGGGATTGTGGAAATCTTCCCACATAAACCCTGACCTGAATCAAAAGAGAGAAAAAAAGGGAGGGATGGAGGGGCGGTACCTGTAGAGTTCTTCGAAGCTGAGGCCACTAGCGTTGTGATTGTAAATCTCACGGATAGCGTGTTCGAGAACCTTCCAGGTCTTATCGGCGTATTTGGGATCCACAACCACCCGATGTTTGAATGCCTCTATCTGGAAGTTTCTCTTCTTCTGATTACTCATCTCCGATCTCCAAATATACCAACCCAAAGCTACGGAACGCAATTATACGATATTATTGTTTCAATGCAAAATTGAAGTTGAAAAGATTGTATCTTTGTGTACGGAGGAAGGAAGAGCAGGAGTTAGGGTTTGAACAAACAAAAATGAAGAGGAGGAAAAGGGAAAAAGTGGAGGAGGGGTTGAGGGTAGGAATGGAAATATGAATTGATGATTTGGGGAAAGGAAAGAGTGAAGAGAAAGGTTAGAGAGGAAATGGTAAAGCAAGATCTTATTGGCCGATGTATGTTTTCGGTGTTATTCTTTTAAAAGAAATAACGAGAGAGAGACAGAGACTCGGCCCTTCTAGATCTAATTGTTGAGGCATTGATCTTCAATTACACTATGGCCTCCTAATTGTTGAATCAGTTGCTTGGTTGGTTGGTTTTTGGTAGTTTATAAGGTCTTAACCTCATGATTATCACGTATTCTTTCCTTGTTATGATAGTTTAACACTTGTGTAACTTGTTGAATAGTGGATTTTTTTTTAAATATAACATTATTAAGGCAAGTAAGTATTTTTATTTACAAAATTGACGATTCATTTAAGTGATTTTTTTGAGGACAACATTATTGGACCAACAGATCG
>JANKYF010000003.1:25986037-25997363 GCA_029829435.1 Erythroxylum hondense | reverse complement strand
ATGGTAGACTTGAATTTCAAATGGATGCTAATATGCTTAGGTATTTAATAAATGACATTGTTTTTAATAACTCTTTGTACTTGAAGTGTAGTTGATGTTTTTATTATGTACTTTAAGAAATGATATTGTTTTCCACTAATCTGAACTTGAAATGTAAAGGACAACGTTTTATTTTCTAAAACTACATTTTTTAACAACTTTGCATTTGAAATACAAAAGATGCCTTTTATTTCATGAGATAATGTTTTGGAATTTACATATGCATAATCTAGTCATGTATGCTGCATGTTTTTGTTCTCTTTTGGCTTAGAGCCATGTCACGGTTTTATTTTATCTGTTGGACCGATAAATAAAGACATGGTGCCTTACTTGATTTTATATTTAATAATTGGACATGATTTGTTTTGTGATTGGTGAGAAAACGATTGGCCAATCATGTGTTAGGCACAACTGATTAAGCGACTGTCGTACCCTTGACTCTGGTACATGAAAGTCGAGTTGTCGTATCGACATCTTTCTATAGAATTCGCGGGTGATTCCACACCTAGGATCTGGACACTAACAAGGTCATCACTTAGGATCATGACGCTCTTATCGACTGTAGTCTAGACTCACCATGGATGAAAGTCGAGCCAACACTGAGTATCGGTGGGAGTGCACATTAGTTTGGCCAACTAGTGGGGTGTCACACATGATTGTTTTGGCTTATCCTGATATTGGTTTTCCTATCGATATTTGATTTATACATATAATGTTTTTATGCTTTTGTGTACTGGAACTGGAACCTATGTTTACTAATTGAGTGAGTTAATAGGCTAGGCCTATATGGTTCCTAACCAATATACGTTGAGTTATAGGCTGGGCCTATGTGTTTTCTATGTGATATATATTCACTTCATAGGTTATCTACACCGTCTTGGTATGAATTGAATTCTATTGGTGATATATGTCTTCCCTGCTCACTGAGTACCTAGTGTACTCACCCCTTCCGCTTTCAAATTACGTAGGTTAATTTAGTGAGTTTGAAACTCTGAGTAGATCATGCAGTATTTTAACATTTTCGAGGTATTACCACACGTGGGTAGTTTCCTAGTTTTTACTTTTGTTGTCTAGTGGCTCATGAACTGTGTTTATATAGATACACTTTATGATTTTGTAAGTTAACTTTTGATTGCCTTGTGTTTTACAAATGACTTTATGTATGAATCTTTTGATACTATTATTGAGATTGCCTTAAGTGGACCTTAAAGTCCTGAAGTTGTGGTTGGATGTGAATATAGAAGTGTGTTTGAAATTATTTGCAGCTTTTTTGGGATTTTAAAATTGTGCTGCTTGAATTTTTTTTAAAAAGAGAAAAGAATAGATATTTTGTTAGCCTTGCATAGTCGGATTAAAGATACCATGAGTGTCCGTAGCCCGATTATGCAACGGTTGTTATGGGCTCGATGTGGTACCAGGTCGTGACAACTAAATTAGTATCAGAGCCATATTTTTACGTTTTCAAAAGTGTTATTTTCATTTTCAAAAAGTTCATGAGCCTTAAGAATCAAGTTTGGGTGTCTAAAGCCTTTGGTCGAGAAGTTGAGTCTCGGATCGTTAAGTTGACATCCTTAACGGTCGGATGATTTCGACCTCGATCAGAGTAATTGTCGACATTGCTTGGGATGTTTTGGGATATCAGATAAGCTAGGCTTAGTTTGATCTATTTTATTAAACAATGTATTTCGTTGGTCTTCTTCCTCTCTAGTGATTTGGCGTATGTTGTTAGTGACCTTGACTCTAGAGTCGCAGTAGTCTTGTATATGTTGGATTTTCTCTTGTATTAACTATCTCAATATTGTAGCAAATTGAGGATTGTATATTGTTAGAACTGCTTGATTATTACAATTATGAGTTTGATCATTTTGAAATTTTATCTTTATTATAGATATAGGAAATTGACGGTATTTCAGGCTTGCTAATGTCTAGTAAACCTTCAATTTACTACTTCTTTGGCGTTAGTCACTGTCCAAAGTTAGGGTCGTGACATTAATAAATTCTCATAACTTGAATTAACTATGACATGGTTTCTAGTTAGCCTTTGTACTCTAGTTTTATATCATGTTAACTTAGTAATTGAAACCAAATTTTCTTTTTGGGAAAACCAAAAAGAGAAGTCTCTAATTGCTTTTAGATATTTGCAAATTTGAACATATGTATCATGATTTTGTTCCTCTGTTCATTCACTATTTAAAAAATTAACATTTTTCTTAACTCTAATAAAACAATTATAGCCAAGATAGATTTTCATATTCACCAAAAAAATTGACTTTACTATTATGGTATAAAGGAGAAGTATACTTGAAAAAAGCTCCTTTATGTGCAAACATAATGTATAACACCAAAGCTGATATTGTCAATAATGAGTATTCCTTTTTTGCCTTCTTTTTTATCTATCTAAAACCTATAATGACAAACACAGGAATCTATAACTCATATTATTAAATTCAAACCTTTAAAGCACATTCTCTATTTCCTTTTTCTTATATCATACATTGATTTACTTTTATATATCTTCATTTAATATTTTGCTTGAGAAATTGTTTTGAAGTATCTAGGTGAAGAACCAAAAATTTTTAATAATGTGGACTTAGATTTTACTAGTTTGAGAGAGGTATGTGACATGTATACTTAATTCGACTCTAAAAGTATTGTTAATGCATGGTATTTACTTCTTAGGAAGGGTTTAGATGATGGCATGAAGAGGTTAGATCCCAATTAGAGTGCACAGGATTTGATTAAATTGTTAGAGGTGCATAGTACAGTTGATGTTTACTTAGAACATATTGATGAATCAATGTCATCTATACTTATATTAATATGGCATGATAACTGGCATGAAAATAAGGTTGGTGATGTTGGTTATGTTGGTGATTTAGGAGATCTTAGTGATCTTGGTGTTAATGTTGATGGCGACAGTGCTTTAGATGGTGTTGGTAATTTGGGAGATGACAAATCAATTAATGATATACTCATAATGTTGAATCAAATTGTGATTCTAACTTGGCTAACGTTAATGACTCTGATTTGGATGTTGCTAATGATTTTAAATTGGGTGATGTTGTCCATTTAGATATTGATGATAATGAAATAAATATAGACAAATAAAATTTAAATTATTTTAACTTCAATTTCGAAATTAGTGTTAATGTAAGTCTTTATATCTTATACATTGTCTCCTCAAATCTTAGGGTTTTCTTAGCTAGTGATGAATATCCTAGTAAGAGGCATATACAAATTTAAAGAAAACTAAACTAACATATATATTCCTAAATGTATTGCAATTGGATGGTTATCAAGGATGGTATTTGACAGTAAAACACTTTAAGGAGCCAGTTGATGATTATGCAATTGTAATAGGATTTGACTTGAGGTTTTAAGAGAAATGAAGCAAAAAGGGATTAGATATTATTTTAATAAAGTATGGCCATTTAAACTATACGCCTCATTTGACATAAATGATAGGGGCTTCAAGCTCAAAACCTAAAAAAGAGATCATATGTGCAATCCAATCAATAAGCTAAGGTTATTTACATCCAATTTCACTATGAGACATTTTAAAGAAAAAATTATGGATAAGACTACCATTAAAATTAAAAAAGGTGGAAGAATGCGGGAGCAAAGTTGATTTTTTCAGTTAATTCCAATATATGAAAGTATGCAATCAGGAAGGTTCTTAAAGGAAAGTTAAAGGAGCAGTATAACAAATATGAAAGGATTTATGGTTATATTAGCAAATTGTAGGAAATGAATCCTAGTTCTAAGGTCAACCTTCAACTTTGAAGGTCTAAAGATAAATTGGAAGTTAGAAGAATGCATGTATGTTTTGAAGCTATAGAGAAGGGGGTGGAAGAAGTTGAGACTTATAATCAGTATGGATGGTTATTTATTAAAGACAAAGTATCAGGGACAACTTTTAAATGACTATAGGAATTGATGGAAACCACGTCATATATCCCCTTGTCTGGGAAATTATTGAGATGGCTAATACTAAGAATCAGACATAGTTTATTGAGCAATTAACGTTGCTTAGATCTTAGAGATGGAACTTGAATCACAATGATATCAGATATGCAAAAGGTATTATATTTAACTAATAGAAGTTTGTACACATATTTGCTTCTATGAAATTTTCTAACTTTTTTTTGTTTTTAATTTTTAAGTATTGATAAGAACCATGAATGTTGTAATACCTTCTACTGTATATAGGATGTGTGTAAGACATATATATCAAAATTGGGTGAGGATATAGAAGGGAAATAATCTTAGAAAACATTATAAAATTATGCTTGGGTAACATTCCCATAAGAATTTGATGATACACTTATAAAATTAAATTAACTTGAACATAGTTATGTTCAAGATTGCTTGAATATCTCAAGGAAACAAGAAGTAGGACTTCCCAAAGTATTGACTTTAAATGTCTAATTATAGACAATAACATAAGCAAGACATTCAATCCTTGTATTTTGGTGGTTAGAGGTCATTAAATTATCAACATATTGAATATTAATATGATCACATGAATGAAGAGTCATTTAGATCTTAAGGAACAAGTTAAAAGATGGAAGGAAGACATTGGACCTAAAGTGATGAAGAAGTTAAGCACAAATAAATTGAATGTAACCAAATGGAGAGTCATTTGGAATGAAGATAGGGGTATATAAAGTGACAAATAGAGGTGAAACACACATTGTGTACTTAGGAAGGGAGAATGCATATAGTCATAGGGTATAGGAATTTTATAGATATTATTTCACTTATGCGATTAATGCCATATTCTATGTCAACAACAACATAAGGCATAGATGGATGAGTGCTATAGAGATAGGGGTACATAAAGTGACAATGTGTGTTTTTTTATTAGTTTACACATATTACAATATTTGAATTTTATATCTCATTTTTTAAGAGCTTTCATAGTATTTTGATCATTAATTTTTTCATTTTAAAGTGAGTGAGTTGTAAAAGTTATCAAAGAGATCAAATAAGGTCTTCTGAATTTGTAAATTCTTTTGTGAGTATGGTTGCTCTTCTTCTTAGAGAAAGATAGTAAAAAGAGCTACTTTACTCATGAAAAAATAAATTATTACAAGAGGGTTCCTCTTCACCTTGTTGAAAAAAGAGACTTACTAGAATTTTTAAGAAATGTCTTAGAAGAGTGGATGTAGGCAAGATTGGTTTTTCAAACTGCTATAAATTAGTTTTCCTTTCTTTTACTCCTACAGTCTTCAAATTATTGTTTGATTATATTATTAATTAATATTAAGTTACTTTTATCATAAATTGATTATTTTAAATTGTTTATATTAAATAATAAATAGTTGTTTAAATTTACTAAAAACTAGTTCATTCCTCCTCTTGAATGCTATTAGAGACTAGCAATAAGTACAAAATACCATTGGTACATTCTTCTGCATCTCAATTCCATCTTCTTTATCTTACGTTGTTTTTCATCTCAATTCTATTTACCATTTCTTTGTTGTCAAGTATACTATTCCCTCTATACTTTGTTAAACATGTACTTCTCACACTAGTCTCCTAGTTTAGAGAGTGAAAAAAATGACAATAATAGATATCAACATCAAAACAAGAGTGAGATATGTCATTAATATAATCTTCAGTTGTTTGTTATCATGTATAGTGAGCTTAAGTTTATAGTCAACTTGCTTTATTTTCCCCTCCAACTCAATTTTCCTCAAATGTTCTTCCTTTTTAACCTTCTAGTAGCTCCCTCGCGCACTTCTCTATCTTCAATTATCTTTTATAACTCATAATTGCTGTTTCTTAAAGTTAAAATTTTCAGTCATTAATATGTGAATAATATTACTAGTCCTATTTGTAAAAGGGTCATTAGATTAATAAAAGAACATGTGATTTTGAACCTTGCAATAATCTTCAAAACAAACATTTCCTATAAACTTACATCTAATGTAACATCCCATCACCGATGAGAAGGTTATTTCGGTAAATTGGGACGACCTAGGAAATTGATTGCCTATTTTGATTTGCTCATACTTTTGACCTCTAATTTTAGAGGAATGAGACATTTTTCACATGCACTTATAGGTACATGCCTTCATGACTTTTTCCCGGCAATTGTTTGTGAATGATGTGATTTGTGAATTCTGAGATAATTGCATTTGAAAATGTGAATTGGAAATGTTTTAGGAGTGATTTTCAGTTGGTAATGATTTTTAGAAATTTCCTGGAAATTTTGGGAGAAATGTCCGGACCGGAAAATTATTCGGGTGACGGACTGATTGACTGTATAATATTGGAATACTGTCCAATGGAAATGGAAAATTTAGACACTTGATTTTGCGAATGAAAATGTGAAACCATTGGAATTTGGGAATAACTTGGACTAGAAATGAATCTGAAAAGAGAAAGAATCCTAAATAGGCTGAGGTATTGACAAGTGGTAAATTGCTAAGGATGAAAACTTATTAGGTCTTCGAAATGCCCTAAGTTTTCGATGCCCTTGAGAAATCACTATAAGCTATTTGATAATCTTCACTTAGGGCATATTTCCATCCTCTTCCCTTGTTGATTTCCGATTCCCTCTTCAAGACCCATGAGTGATCAATCACTTGATTGCTGGCTTGCTTCTTCTTCTTGTTTAAAAGACCAACGAAAACCCTTGAGAAGATGAAGTTTTGTGTGGCTTTGGGAGAGAACCGTGGGTGCTAGGGCTTGGAGAAGATTTTTCGGGAGGTTGAAGATTGAGAGCTTGATTTGGTAAGTAAATTGGTTATATGTTGTTTATTGGTGAGTTTGATGCATTTATTGTGTTTAATATGAAAGATTGGGGTAGTTGAGAGTGAGTTATGGCTGTTTTAGAGAGAGAAATGTGAGAAAACTAGTCGGAGAAGACGACCTGCGACCCGCACGTTGCGGCGCGCCTGCGCCACGACGCGGCGAGAATTAAGGTTCTCGCCACGGCGAGCGTGCGGGAGGTCGCCGCTGCAAACTCCAAATGAATTCCACGCCACGGCGAGCTCCATCCGGATGTCGCGGCGAGCCCTGATTTGTACGTCGCGGTGAGTCTTCTCGTGCGCGGCGGCGAGTGACCGCTTGATGCTGCGACGAGAGTTCCTTGGCCGCGGCGAGCCCCATTTTTCTAAACCAAATTATTTTAGTTTTTGGGGCATAACTCATGATGTTGACCTCCAATTGAAGTGATGTTTGATTTGTTATAAACTAGAGGTAGAGGTCTACAATTGATGTGAAGAAAGAAAGTTAGAATCCAAATTTGTAAGATCTCAATTTGTGAATGAAAGTTAGGTTTAGATTGTTATTACAACCTAAGGGTTGTTTCATGATAATTGGAGTATAATTGTGAGATTCGGAAATAAAAATCGATACTTTTGGAGGTTTTCTTGGGAATACCTTAGTGTGTATGATATGGTATTGAAATGGAATGAGTCATATTTAACCGATTGAGTGAAAGTGAGTTTTGAGACATAAGAAAGGGGAATTTGGGATTTTGCGCCGGGAAGGTCTTCAATATGCATTGTACATCTTTTAATTTCGCCATGTGCATCATTGAATTATTCTGATTGTGCATTTAGTAATGGAAAATTGTTTTGACTGTTATGGAGGCACCGTTGGAACGACATTCCACGGATATTGCTAGGACTTCCAGGCAGTAGCTCGGAAGTTACAGGTGAGTAACCTAGTTGGTTCCTCAATCTTGGTGTGTTAAATTATGCAATTATGCCATGTAGAGATAATGGAGGATTATGTGATTTGATTTGGATTGATTTCGGACCATAGGTGTCCGAAGTATCGGTAACTTATTATTGAAGCGTTATTTGTGTGGAAATTGTAATTACATGGTTCTGATGTGAATTTGGGCATGTGTTATTATATTGTGAAGCAATTGATTCTGAATTGAACATATGCATTCATGCATAAAGGCATGATAAGATAAAGGAAGTTGTGACCGGAGCAGCCAATGTATTTCAGAGCTTAAAGCTCAACGCAACAGGGCATTCAAGCCCAACGTATTCAGAGCCACAGGCTCACCATATCAGGGCATTCAAGCCCAATGCATAACAGAGCCTGAGGCTCACCGTAATGTGCCCGTCACTGGGACAGTTTCAAACGCACGGTCACAACAACGTAATAAAATGGAAAGTGTCTCATGTGCATTGCATATATAATTGATTACATGTAGACTGTGTGAAAGGCGAAACGCCTTATACTTGTGAATTAGAAATACATGTGAAAATTTTGCATGTGATTATGTGCGATATTGTAAAATTGGGATAAATGAATTCCATAAAAGATCGATTAATAACAGTTGTGACTGGAGCTGCCACTGAGAGCTACAAGCTCAACTTCTGAAAAAGAGCCTCGAGCTCGCTAGGGAATAGTACATACCCAGAGGGCTCTCCTATCCCTAGGACGTGTGGGAAGTAGTGCATACCCAGAAGGCTCTCCTACCCCTAAGACGCGCTTAATGTGTAATGAGTCCAAAAAGGGACAGTTCAGGCGCTCAGTCGCAACAAAGGAATAAAATGGGAAAAATGTTATGAATTCAGTTACCATGTTTTGATTGATTTGTGATTGGAGAAAAAGGATAAATGCTTACACTGATGATAACCACTTTGTATAATTTCTGTTTTTGCGAGTGTGTTATAATCTGTAAATTGCTTGCGAAATGCATGAGTTGAGTGAACCATCGATGATGGTTTCTCGTTGAGTTCGCAAACTCACCCAACATTGCAATTATTTTTCAGGATTTGAAGAGTACCCCGTTAGACAAACGGGAGTATGTCTACTGCTTGCATGTCAGGGATTGAGGTCGGGATTAGTTCGCGTCTGCATTAGGGTTATTCTGTTTTTGTGTAATTGTGTATTTCCGCAGAATAGTGCTTTTTATTTCAATGGGTCCCTATTGGCTAATGCCATATTTGTAATATGATTACTGAAAGTGTTCAATACTGTTGAGGGCCTTTTTATGACTGGAATTACGATATGATTGAAAATGATTTCGAACTAAAGCGGACCCAAATCGTTTACTGAATTTCACGCGTACTCGTATTTCGAAAATAAAAATGGCATACTGAGATTTTGGACTATAATTGAGTGCGCTAGCATATCATTCTCGTGAGGCACGGGCTCGGATATCACCCTCGATGTCGAGTTTGGGTCTTGCGGGAGTGGGATACTACAATACATGCATTGTATAATTCAAAATTATTTCCTTTTACAAAACCATAACTTTGTACATATCTTGTAGGATAAGGCACATTGGTAAAAATGTATCTCTATTTAGAACTTCCTCAAGCTATTGATCTTGTCCTCCTCATCCTCACATTTATTTCATCCTTAAAAAAGTTGACAACACAAAATTAAAGGATAACCGAATTGTTAAAATTAATTTAAGATATAAAACTTAATACCTGTAACATTTGACGACTTATATCTTATGTTGTTACTATTGATTGAGGTTCTTCACCCGATAGTGTCCCATATCCATAGATTCATCTCTTTCTTTTATTTGACTTTGAAATAGTTTGTCGACTTAAAGGATTGATATTAGTTTTCTTGGACATCACTTGTAGACTTCATCAGGAAAATTGAAAACAAATAATGTTTAAGGATGAAAATATTAATGTAAAAGAATAATAAATAATGTGTTAACTTATATGTGCATTTGTTGAAACTTATTACGGCACATTTCTATAGGAAATATTTTTATTATGTCTTTACTAGAGGTACCATTGATAGGTCATTTGCTTGCCTCTCCTTGACATCTTGTTACCCTTAGTAGTATTCTTCCAATCCTTCCTTTTCCTATTCGTCTTTGGCCTACCTAGAATTTTTTGAAATGGAAATGGTAATGGTAGTTCACAATTAGTTCTAAGCCAGGATTTATCTCTTTGAACTAGCTCCATCATATATTGACACACTTATAGGTACTTCTCCTTCATAAACCAATGAGATTACATATTTTGTAAGCTCTTCATTATTTTAAACAATGAAAACAATGCCATATGAATATGGAATATCCACCATAACCTAGCTTTTACTACTACACATCTTACTAGTCAAGTTGACAACATGCTTAACTCTTTTACGTATCACTTCAAACCCCCTAGCACTATTACTCTTAAGCTCAAAATCAATTTTCAACTCCTTATTGATTCTCAATTTGATTTTATTCTTAGATCAATGTCATCTCTCCATTTAGTTGGCATGTTCTTATTTTTAACCAATCATTTCATCATAAGCTCTCTAATTTCCTTAAGCATGGTGATAACTTTTTATACTTTGCTTCAGTGATACTTTTATTAAATGCTTCACAAAGATTGTTAAACTAGGCAAAGCTTATTCACTTTACGCATCAACAAGTATTATATAAGGTAGACTACTATTAAAAGTTTCTTTTCATTTTGAAAATTACATCTGGAAAATAATAGTAGGATATGAAATCCAATCCTAATGTTCCAAGACTGCATATATCTTAGGAATGGCCGCAACAATAACTTATAATAATCTGATAGAAATAGAAAAAGGTGCTTAGAATTTAAAAAGGAGATTTAAAGTATAATAATTCCTTTACCTTATTTTTGTAAAGGTTGGAAGAGGTTTAGGTGGAATAAAGACCATTTCAAGCTTTACAACCTATATGAAGAAGTAAAGATAAAGAAATTAAAGTAATTTTTGAAGAGAGTACAAGAATCAGAAGCGTACATCTATATTATTCAGTTCAACAAAGTCTGTCGAAAAAGAGGAATATCCGTGACGAGTGAAAGCCATAATTACGAAGAAGTATGAGAAAATTTGCAAATATGAAATACTAAAACCAAAAAAATATATAGAGGTTGTTTAAAGTATAAGATGGAGATTAAAGTAACAATGATAAGAATTTATAATGAAAATGGTCGAAACATAAGGGAGTAACAAGAGTTTGAAACTTAAACAAAGGAGGTTTTCCATCGTCCATAACGAACAAAGAGGTAAGGATTCCAAACATAAAAGATCTTGATGTGATCTTTGGGCAAGACTCTCCTTATCTATAAAAAAATTGTTTATGATGTAGGAAGATCCTTATGATGATGTCACTAGGCCTTCCTCCTAAATTCCTTTTGGTTTTTTTAAGTTTTCTAAAGCCCACCTGTATTGTTGATAAGAAGTCAGTAAAAAAGTTTAGGAGAAATCCTCCCTAACTGTAACATCCCATCACCGATGGGAATGATAAAATGGTAAATTTGGATCGGATTGTGAGTGTGTATTATACACGCATAAATTGGCCTCTATATGGATATGATTG
>JANKYF010000003.1:25938529-25949092 GCA_029829435.1 Erythroxylum hondense | reverse complement strand
AAGAAATTAAAACCCTAGCTTGTTTTCCCTTCCTTCTCTCTTTCATTTCTTTTTCATGTTCTCTCTCTTATCTCTTTTCTAATCCACTCATTTTTCTTCTCTAGAATTTTCTCATTCACGTTTCTCCTTTATTTATAAGCAAGACATCACTTCTTTTTCAATATATGCCCTTAATGAGTCCAAAAGTCCATTTTATCCTTCCTTATAGACTTATGTTCTTTTAAACTTAAGTGTCTTGCCAAAAATATCCTTGACCATTCTTACAAAACACTTTCATCCAAAAATATCCTCCATTGTATTAAGTTTCTAATGCCACTGAAACCATTCAATCCGGTTAAGTGATTCAAAAGATATACTTCAAACATTTTTTTGGACTGCTCTTGTCCAAAACAGTACGCTATCTACAACTTCCATCCAAAACTTGAAAGTCTTAGGAACCAAATCACAATTCACTTCCTTCAGATACTTTGTAGCTCTATATCTCTAGTTTACCCCGAATTAGAAATCATCTCATTTTGATTTCTACAAATCAAAATATCATCAAAACACTGAAGTATGTTTAGTGTGATAAGACCAGTTCATATCCTTTAAGAGCACCCTCACTATACCCGTCCCACTATTTTCACTTAATCTCTCTCCATATAATTGAGATAAATTCTATTTTTGGTGGATATATAGAGAAATTTCTTACGAATCCAATGGTTCAAGAATTAAGTCATTTGGAGGTCTAGGGAATAAGTTATGGTCAAAAGACTATGACACATTTCTGCCTTTACTTGGAATGTACATGCCTCAATACGAATGCCATAACTTTTGCTACAGATGTCTAATTGACTTTATTTTTGGACAATTGAAAAGAGGATTTTGGGATCTACAACTTTCATGAGACCTCAAAGGTCAATTCTATCTTCTACATTCTGTATCATCTCATTTTCTATCGTCTGCTTTCTTCCGTCTGCTTTTCTATAATTTGCTTTTTTATCGTTTGCTTTCTTCCGTCTGCTTTTCTATCATCTGCTTTTCTATCGTCTGCTTTCTTCCGTTTGCTTTTCTATCATCTGCTTTCTTCCGTCTGGTTTTTTATCGTCTATTTTTTTCTGTCTGCTTTTTATCGTCTACTTTTTTTCATCTGCTTTTCTACTCAGAATGTCTCCACTTATAAGGATCATAACTTTTGACTCTGATATCCAATATTTTCATATTATATACCGTTGGAAAGATAAAAGAAAGATATACAATTTTCCAGAAGAAAACTTTACCAAAATCTATCTAGATCAAGTCCATATTTTCTCCCGATTCTATCGTCTACTTTTTTTTGCATCCAGAACATATCCACTTATAAAAATCATAACTTTTGGCTCCAATGTCCAAAATTTACAAGCTGTATACTGTTCGAAAGATAAAAGAAATATCTACAATTTACAGAAGAAAATTTTGCCAAATTCCATATATATCAATCCCAAATTTTCCCCTAAAGTTCGAAGACAAATTTTTCATTAATACACCAACACTGCACCCAATTCTTCACTACATGACAATTTTTTTGAGACTCTAGACACAGAATTGAAATTTGATGTTTTCATAGGAAATGTAGCCATATATCTCTAGTTTAGTCCAAATCAAGAATCATCTCGTTTGGATTACTAGAGAAAACTTTATGGCTAAAAGACTGAAGCATATTTAGTGAATATTTTTCCAGATCACTACCAATCTTGTTTCTAAATCTTTCCTTATCACAACTCATACCAAGATCACTCTTTCCACTTTCTCTACTTCTCGTTTTCAATAACATCACATTTTAAAACAATCCTACCCGAAAATTGTCAATGAATGCATGTACCCTTATTTTTATGCAAAGATTCAATATTCATGTGCATGTATGCTAACTTGAAGCATGAGCAAGAAAAATGCATTCCTTAGTCTCTCTTTAAGCTTACATGTATTGAAATTTCGAGTCCTAACCCTTAATATGGGGACGGGATGTTACATGCTTTGGAGGAGGTTTTGGGTTTGTTAAATAGACCTTCTCGACTGAAAAATTAACCCTAACCATGTCAATGTCAAGTCCGTTAAATGGACCTTCTCGGGTGAAAAATAGCTCCCAAGCCTGTCTATGTCTGTTAGGCAGACATTCACGGGACAGCTACAGTAAATCACAATTTTGACCTTTCTAGAGGGAGAATCTCACTTTGAGTTCTTCATAAAAGTTGTAAATCTTGGAGATCTCTCTTTCAAATTGTCTAGAAACGTCATCAATCCGACGTTTGTAGTGAAAGTTATGGCAATCGCTCTAAGGCAGGTACAAAAATGATTAAGGACTTAAACATGTTTTATATTTTTTGTCATAACTTCTTCATCCGACCTCCGAATAAAGTGATTCTTGAAGCGATAGATACCTAACACATTTTAATACCTTCCTATAAAAATTAGTAACTTTTGATTTTAATCTGGAAAGGATTGATGGAAAGATTGTGAGGGGTTGGTTGAGAGAGCATGATTGGGGTATGAACATACTTCGGTTTCTTAAGCATATCTTCATCTATAGAGCTTTGATTGAGATGGTTCTTCCTTCAAAATAAACTAGAGACATAGAGCTTCACACATTCTGAAGAAATCAAATTTGAAATTTTGGTCGGAAGATTTTTCCAAATACTGTTCTGAAGTTAAAGCAATAAGTTGATTATGAAGATCACACTTGTTGACTCCGAATGTTGGGCTCTGAAATCGGGGTCCAACATGTTTGGTATCAAAGAAAGAAGATGAACCAATAATGATTAAGGTGATTTCTTGGAAATATGCTCACGTCTTATGAATAGTATGGTTGACAGTAGCAAGAAATCTTCTTTTGAAGAAGAATTTCATTGAATTAGGTTAAGTAGATCAAATAGTTTATATTAAGAATGATCAATGAAAGAACAAATCAGAAATGAATATGTACTGAATCAAAAAGGGAATATTGGAGTCATATCTCCAGTGGAGACTTAAGCATAAGAGGTAGAGTATGCTACTAAGAGTGTATGCATTATGGTTAATGTAGTGTATCCAACTATCTGAGTGGATTTTTGAAAGTTGAGGTAACAATATTGCTAACATGAGGAGAACTTAGATCCACATTATATTCTATGCGAGTATGCACAGGAGATATAAATTAGATTTTGATGAATGTGTTACCAACACAGAAAGTTGAGTTTGCAAATCAATTGAAATGTGTGGAGAAATTAGTAAGAATGAGCAATGAAAGTAAAGAGAATTTTGAGGAATTATACTGATATTAATTATATCGTCTGGATTTGGAGATTTTATAGTATACAATGATGTTTATATAAGAGATTAGGATGAAATCTAATGCAGCATAATAAAGTGATTTTATATGCATGGAGACAATTGAAATGTCATGCCTTGAATTATTTGATACATGAATGGAATCTTGCTGAAATAGTGATTGCTTGAAAGTTGGAGACATTATATGTACAAAAACATCATGGATATATATATAAATGTACAGATTGTTAAATTTTGGGGTAATTACTGAGTTGAGAGAATTGAATACGAGAATGAGACAATGGATAGAACTACTAAAAGATTATAATGGTAGAAATGAGTATTTCCCCTGTAAAGTTAGGGTTGTATCTGATACATTAAGCAGAAATCCCACTAGCAGCGAAACTTGAATTCCGATATTGAAGTTATCAGATCTAGTGCAAAAAGGAGCATAGAATGTGGAGTTGAATTTTGGGCAAATCAAAGTACTATATGCTATAGAATTGAAAATTAGTTTCACATGGAAGGATTAACAAAGCCCAAATTAAAAATTCAGAAATTGTGAATCTTATTGAGGAATTAAAAACGGATCTGAATTTTGAGTTTGAATTGGAAAATGATGCTTTGTGATTGAAATGAGAATATGTATACCCGATAAAGGAGATTGAGCAAAGAAATTACTAGAGAAAGCACAAATAACAACCTATGATATACATCCTAGTAGGAATGCACCGAAATGACGTTTAGCGGCTAAGAATGTAGACTCAAGAAAAATGAATGAATTAGGTGGATCAACACCAAAGGTATGGAATAAAATGAGATAAACATAAGAGCTAAGTGTACGGATACTATAGAGATGTGAACTATAAAGCAAAGGATGAAATGTTTCTAAAGGTATCACATTCCCAAGGTGTGCTTAGATTGAGTGTAAGATGTACTCAAGCTAGGCTTAAGAAGCAACTAAGCTTGAATTGTATTGGTCCATATAAGGTTATTAAGAACCGGACCATTGACTTATGAGTTAGTATTACTAACAAAGATGTCTCATATTCATAATGTGTTGTATGTGAATATGCTAAGAAGTATCGATATGATATGAAATTGGTGTTATCGACACATGAAGTGGAAAGATTGTGAGTAATCTGAAACCTAATGAGGAACTAGCTAAGAAAGTGAATGACTAAATGAGTGATTGAAAAACCGAGTGAGTCTATTGACTATAGGAAGAAATTATTTGAGTGAAGAAGTTACTTGGGAGACTGAGGAAAACATAAGACAGCATTACCTCCATTTGTATGATCACTCAGGTAAGAATTTCAAGGACAAAATTCTTTGAGGGGGTGGGGAGAGAATTGTTGGACCCAAATTTTTCTTGGAAGTTAGAACTATTATATGTGAAATGTTGGAAGTGGTAAGTTGGAAAATATAGTTGGAACATATTCACTAAGTATGCTTTCATGTTTTAGCCATAACTTTTTCTCTAGTTATCCAAATGAGGTTATTTTTTATTTTTATTAAATTAGAGACTTAGGGCTACAAATTGTCTAATGAAATTGAGTTCTAATTCAAACTCTAAGAATTTCAATTTTGGGATGGAAGTTGAGCATAGAATATTATTTCAGTATAAGAACAGTTCGGAAATGTTTAGGGTATAACTTTTAGATTACCAAACCAAATTGAATGATTTTAGTGTCATGAGAAAATTAAGACAATGAGGAACATTTTTCTAAAAGGAAGTGATATCAAATTCCTTCAATTTTCACATGATCATTAGTCAAGGAGTTAGAAGTATAAGATGTTAGTTATAAAGACAAAAGAAGGATAAATATGGAAAGACTAGTTAAATGAGGGGCAAAATGGGAAAGACATCTAAAATATTGTCTTGAAATAAGAAGAAGAAGAGAGAAGGTGTCGTGAAAAAGAAAAGAGAAGAGAGAAAAAAACGTAGAGAAAGAAGAGAAGAAGGAGAAAATAGTGGAAGAAGAGAGAAAAGGAAGAAAGAAGAAGAAAAGAAGAGGAAATCAAGCTTATTGAGGTAAGTTCATCTTTTTCTTCTTGCTTTATTAGAGAAATGAGTTGTATTGAGGATGAAGGAATTAGAGAGCAAATGAGTGTTGTGTTAGAGGAAGATGATTTGAGAGACTCATTTGATTTTTAGGGTTTCCAAACTAGGTTTTTGGCTTTTCTAACCTAGATTGACCATGGGTAAGTTTTTTTTTTTTTTTTTTGAAGAAAGTGGGTAAGTTAATGCTAAACCCAATTTATCATTTTTGTGATTTTTAAGTTTTAGGGATTTTATTGAATTGGAATTAAATGGGAGATTGGTTTGTTTTAGGAAATCAAGAGAACCCTATCCAAGAGCAAGGAGAGAGACATCTTTAAGCAAGGAAATCAAGGTGCGTTTTGTGTTTATAATTGAATAATGAGCCATTAAAGTTTTTCCAAATCAAGAGAATAAAATGATTTCAAGTACTTCATAAATGTTCATATATTACTTTTAAATGATTTAAAGAATTTGCTTAAATGTGTGTATATGTTTAAATGATTGGATTTGAATTGTTATGGATGTGAAAAAATGTATTGTGATGTATGATCATGTTATGCCATTTAAATGTGTCATGGCATTTTGTATAAAAAAAAAAGAGGAAAAAGCAAGAGAATATGAAAATGTATGGAAATGAATTGAGCATAAATTTGCTTGTGATTGGGCAAGAGAGGAACTTGTTTTGTTAGTCACATGCACATTGACCCATAGCCTTCTCCCGGCTGCCCACTTGAGACCACAAGATTCTGAGAATTCGGACTCGTTTTATTCATGAAGTAAACTTCAGTTTCTCTGTTTCGTTCCATGGAACTCTCCAACCATTTGATGTACATTGCATTTGTGAATTGTCAACTTGATGCTTACATGATTTGTATTATTGTGAATTGGTTAAGAACTATGCTTTTCTTGAATTCAGTAAGAATTTTCTATGAAAAATGAATAATTTCAATGGTTTTGCTTGTTATCAATTATAAACTGTTACCTACGAGCTTTTAAGCTCACCCCCAATCTCCTTCCCCTATTCAGGTGATGAGCAAGAGACCTAGTGAAAGAAAGTCAAGACATTACCCTGGATTTACATGTTTTGTTTTGTTTTGGAATAGTTATAACCCGAGTGTTCTGTAATTGCATTTTGACCAATTATTATTCAAGTATCTTGTGTAATTTGGGGATTTTAGAATATTAATGTATTGTGGCTTGAAATGCCATTAAAGCTTTGTAAACTCTTGTTTTATGATGTTAATGAAATATGAATTTGTGTATGGATGATTGTCAAATTGAAATGAAAATTTGGATACAGATGAGGTGGAGTTGAAATACGAATTAATTAAGGATTAGGTTAAGGTGGAATTAGGTACACTTAAAGAAGTTATCAATTTTAGATGATAAATTTTGAATATGAATTGTTGTTACATATAAGGGAGTTGTATTATGGAAAGGAAAGATAGAAATTGTGTTTTTACTCTAGAGAAAAAACTGGATTAATTTAGGCTGGATTAGACAAAATTGTCTTCTGGAAAGTTATAGCTTATCCTCTTAGCTTTCCAACGCTATAAAGTATGAAATTTTTTAGTATCGGAGTTGAAAGATATGAGCATCATAAGTGGTGATGATGTATGGGAGGTATGTACAGAGTAGCTATAGTAAAGATGAGAATTTGTTATCTGTGACGAATCATTTGAGTTGAAATTTGTGAGATTTATAAAATCATTTTGGTAATTGAATGTTTGAGAAGTGATATTACATTACAAGAAGTGAATTTGGGAAGATTATGAGTGAATATGATGTTAAAATGGATGCAGGAACCTTTGGAGAGGCTTTGGAAGGAGTTTTGGATCACCAATGTCCGTTAGAAGAACTTTAGGTCCGTTAAACAGACCTTATAGGGTTTAAAATCACCCCAGCCCAGTCCATGTCTATTAAACAGACATTCTCAGGTCTGGAAAGCACTCCCAAGCCCGTCTATGTCCGTTAGGAGGACATGTATGTCTGTTAAACGGATATTCACAAGATAGCTTTAGTAAATTACGATTTTGACCCTCTTAGAGGCAGAATCTCACTTCTAGTTCCCATAAAAGTTGTAGATCTCGAAGTCCTCTTACAAACCATTCTAGAATGACCTTAATATGAGGTTTCTTGAGAAAGTTATGCTAATTGTCCCAAGATAGGTACACTATGATTGAGGATATACACATGTTTGATTCTTGTGGCTATAACTTCATCATCCGACCTCTAAATGGAGTGATTCTTAAAGCAATAGATTCTTAACACATTTTTCTACCTCTCCATAAAAATTGGTATACATTGGTGTTTATTTGGAAAAGATTGATGGAGAGAAAGTGGGGAAATTGAATGGAAGAGCATGAATTGGTTGTTTACCAAACATACTTTGGTATTTTTACTTATATCTTGAACTGTAGAGCTCCGATTGAGATAATTCTTAGTTTAAAACAAACTAGATACATGGAGCTACAATTGTGTTGAAGAAGTCAAATTGTGATTCCGCTATGTGGGCTCACCCTTGTGGTTTGAGATGTTAGGAGAATGAGAACTAAGAAGATTTCATTGAAATAACTCTACAGAAAAATATGCTCATGTCTTATGTTATTTGGAACAATAGTTGGGCTCCGGAAGCAGGGCTCAACATCTTATAGTATAAGAGCTTATGCTTTAAAGAGTCCTAGGCTTAGAATAAATTGTGCTATGCATTATTGTGATATGTGATAAATTGGATGCATTGTAAATTGATTATTTGCATTAAGTGACATGCATATCATGCATACATGTAAGAAATAGGATCAAAATAAAATATAAGTCAATCGTTAGTGTTTCTATTGAAGGAGTGAAATGCCGCCTCGTAGAAGGACACAAGAAGATTTGCAAGGATCGGTTGCACCTGACCCTTCACTCAGAGAGGAGGGCTCGGATGAGTCTAGAACCCCAGGAGATGCTGAGGCTTCTGTAGGGCACGGTAGTGGACCCTCTCGATTACAGACGTATGAGTCACCTGTTCCGCAGGAGCATGTGCCAACATTGGATGCGAGATTGTTTCAAGCATTTACTCAGGCCTTTGTCCAGGCTATAGGTCAGATGCTGCAATTTTCTACTCCGACCCTAGTTAAGAAGGGGAAGCAGTTTGACACACTGAGGAAGTATGGGGTAGTGGATTTCTACGGGACTACTGATCCCGAAGAAGCTGAGATATGACTGAGAAAGATGAACAAATATTGGAGCAGATGGATTGTGAGGATGATGAGAAGGTTAAATATACTTCGAGTTTGCTACAAGGGGACGCTCTGCATTGGTGGGAGAATGCCCCGGGAAGTCGGTTGAAGCCATCGGTGTTGGTATGGAAGGACTTCCAGAATGTTTATAAGAAGAAGTATTTGTCTGAAGTGTACATCCAGCAGAAGCAAAGAGAGTTTTTGAGTCTCACCCAGAGGCAAATGACAGTGAGCGAATATGAGCACCGATTTACATAATTAGCCCAATATGCAACTGAATTAATGATGAAATTAAAGTGTACAAGTAGAATGTAAGGAAAACAAGAACTGTTGTGATCTTAAGAAGATGAAAGTGGAATCGAAGTGGCTGTTTGATTAATATGACAAAAGTTACGATCCACCATAAGAATATATAAGTGAAATTGATCTATACTAGGAATTAAGTGACTCAAGAAAAATGAAGAAATTGGTGGATCAACACCAAAGGTATAGAATACGGTGAGATAGCCATAAGAGTTAAGTGTACTGACATTATAGAGATACGAACTATGAAGCGATAAATTCCTAACATATCGTTCTACCTTTCCACAAAAATTGATAACCTTTAGTATTGAATCCAAAAAGAGTGATGGAAAGGAAGTGATGGTTCATTGAAATAACCCCACAAGGAAACCCGCTCATGCTTTTTCACTCCGGATAGTTAGGCTCCGGGAATGAGGTCCAACATTTTGGGCTCCGAGAACAGGGTGCAACATACGATAGATGAGAATTAAAAAGCAGTAAATTGAAAAGAGAAAAGAGAAAAAGGAAATCTAGGTTTAGCAGGAAGTTTTTCTCTGTAAGAATTACGCGAATAGAAATATAAGATTCTACAGGCACTAAAGAAGAAACTAAAGGTACTCAAATGCATGGCAGAATAAAGACGAAACACAAATGAGCACGAGTCTATTAGGCAAAAACTAAAAGGCATTGAAATCCATACCAGAATTGCTTCGTTGAATTGTGAGAATTTGATGCAAAAAGCTTGAACTTGAATGAACAAATCCTTCACTGTAAAACCACAAGCAATTGGTCAAATGCAGTTGAATGTAGAAGAAAGGGAACTAAAAGGAAAGTTTTTTAGACAAATAATGTCAAAGATGTGCATCATATTTATTACTTATGGTAAAGCAAGGACGTACAAGTGCCAGAGAACATATATACATATGCACTATATAGATTTGCTAAATGATAAAAAGGTTAATAAATCCTGGTTCGGAAAAAAACCAAACAGTAATAAAGCAATAAGAAAGGAAGCTTACTCACCATCCATGATTCCATTTGGAATCAGACTTCAGAGGAAAAAACAAACAACTCTGAATAACATGTGCTTATCCTAGAAAAACAAACCTAATAATTAGGATTCTAATAATAATGCATGGTTAAAAAGGCCATAATCGAATAATAATAACAATTAAAAGAAAAAATAAGAATGTTAAATTGAGAAATCTCACCTAAGGAACTTTGCGAGTTTAGGAGCACGAATTAGAATATAACCTCTTAAGATTCTTCTAGAGGTTTAACTATGTATGAAAAGGGTTCGGTAAGTGCATTAAAGGATTCTCACCTAAAGAATCTTTGAGAGTTTACGAGGAGAAAATGGAGGTATAACCCCTGTAGATTCTTCCAAAAGTTTAACTACGTGAGAAAGGGTTAGGTGTGTCCATTAAAGCTAGAAATTTCTAGAGATGTATGTAAATTAACCTCTGGCATAACTGAAAGGATTTGATGGAATACTTATTAATTTGACAAAAGACTTATTAATTGATGGGAGTAAAAGAATACAAATGTAGTCATTCATAGATTTAAAATTCAGAATTATATATTGAATAAATAATTAAAAATTATTTTACATGCATAACCATGCATCCAGTCACATCTATAATTATTAAGTCACAGGCATGACAGTATATATATATAAACACAGAAGAACTATATATGTATTTAGTATATAATAAATAATAATAATTAACAATAAATATTAATAAGTGCTAC
>JANKYF010000003.1:25912746-25922779 GCA_029829435.1 Erythroxylum hondense | reverse complement strand
TATACAATTTTTGTGGATCGTAATAAATGAGTCTAGAAAAGAGGGTTAAGATTATTGAGAGTATATTAAGTAGTATGTATTTATTAATTTATGTTCTATCATAAACTTTCGAATCAAAGGTCTCTTTTTTAATTTAAAGGAAAGAATGCGTGGGATTACATGATTGATCGCGGGAGGCTAATCCCGATGATATCCTCTAGAAGGATCGAGGCGCACCCTGAGGGTGCATGTACAAAAGTGGTGACTCATAATTCAAAATGTATAGCAAAGTTGGCAAGCCAGTTGGCACACCAATTTTCTTCGCGGTAGATATGGCGGGGGACCATGACCCAGTTGCGAGTTAACAATTCATTAATGCCCATGATTAGCGGATTGAGCGACGTGGAGCGTTTAGTGGAGTCCGAAAGAATCCTCATTGCTATCTGAGAGTCAAGCTCTAACTCTCCCTTGCAGTGACCAAGATCCCACGCCAAATTCAGTCCAAAAAGGACGCCTTAGAGTTTAGCAGATACCGAGTAAGCCAATGTTGTGAACAAAACCTCCTAGTCAAGTACTAGAGCTATTACAAATAAGGCCTCCTACTGAGGACGAATAGGTTGAGCTTTTACATGCCCCGTCAGTGTTTAATTTGACCCAACCAGGAATAGATTTGCTCCATCCTATGAGGCGCTCCTGTCGGGGTCGACGACTAGGAAATGCTCGATTGCGCCAGAACTCAACTTGTTGAATCCGATGAGCGTATTCCATAACGAGTTGAGTTGGAGAAGTCGGACAAGAAAACCGTGGATCGAAAAGGGCCATGTTCTTCCAGGACCAGGGAAACCAACAAGCGGTACCAAAAAGGAGGGACCAATCTAGGCTAGAAATGAGCTGGCGCTGTTGGAGATTTTGGTGAAGCCAATCCTGGGCATTGAGAGTAAAAAAGTCTGAAGTGATGACTGGTAGAGGGAATTGAAGCCACAACCTTCTCACTATGGGGCATTCCTGCATTACATGAAGAGAGGACTCCTCGGCTCGACATTGATGGCATTCAGCAATCGTAGTCAAGCCTCAGCGGAGGCATTGTTGATTAGATAGAAGACGATCCTGGGTTAAGAGCCAAAGGAAAGAGCAGATCCGTTGGGGGCCATTCCAATGCTAAATGAGTTTCCAGAATCCACTAGAATCCTGGGTGGGAAAGTCCTTTAGCATAGAGTATGCTGATGTGGTAGTGAATATGCCAGAGTCAAACTTCCCTCAGATCTTTTTGTCAGGCCCGAAGTGAGGCTGGGGTGGTAATGTGCCCGCAATGGTCAAACAAATATAGTTAGGAAGAAGAAATTGAAATTCATCCTAATTCCAATTACCTGAAGTATCCACAAAGTGTTGAACACGCAAATCAAGGGCTTCTTGAGGTATGGGGGTCTGAGCATGGGATATGAGAGGACCTACAGCCTCTATCCAGGGGTCTAACCAGAATCGGGCCTTAGACCCATCACAAATAACCCATTGTAGGTCGTTGAGCACATTAAGCCAAATCGCTGCTATGCTCCTCCAGGTCATCGAGCCTCCCCTTGCTTTGAGAGCAACTAGGAGACTGTCGAGATCAAAGTTATATTTAGCAGCAAGGACTCGCACCCATAATGTATCGGGCTTCAAAATCAGATCCCATCTAAGATTTGTTAGTAAGGCATCATTGGTTTTTGCGGATACTATGAATTCCGAGACCGTCCCTCTCTTTTGGTTGACAAACTTTATCCCAATAGACTAGGTGTATTTTCCTTATGCCTTGAGAGGAGCCTCATAAGAAGTCGCGCATGAGTCTTTCCAAATCATCGCACAAACGTCGGGGGAGTCGAACCGTCGGCATTGTGTAAATTGGGAGGGCCGAAATAATAATTTGAGTAAGAGTGGCCCGACCTGCCAACGATAACAAGTGGCCAAACTAGCTAGAGAGTCGTTGCTGAACCTTGTCAAGGATATGTTGATAAGTTCGTTTGTGGCCTTTCTCATGGAACAAAGGAACCCCTAGATAATGACCTAAGTCTGTAGTGTGTTTGAAATCCCAACTCTCTGCTTAGTCTTCTTGCAAGGGAAGGGGAAACATTCTTGGAAAAGTAGTATCGAGTTTTGCTTTGGCTAATCCGTTGGCCAGAGGCTATACAAAATATATTCAACACCTCCCGAATCGCGGGAGCTTGGTCGACAGAGGCTTCGAAAAAGAGGATGAGGTCATCAGCAAAGAAAAGATGATACAGGGGGCTCGTCTACTAAGTCTAACTGGCATCTATCGTCTTTGAGCAACGGAGTGATTGATAAGATGCCCCAGTCTTTCCAGACACAAGACAAAAAGATAAGGAGATAACGAGTCTCCCTGGTGGATTCATCAAGTAGAGGTGAAGGTATCGTTGAGTTCTTCTCCCCAATTCACTTGCATGGACGTCAAGGAGATACACTTCATGATGAGAGAAATCAACGAGCCAGAAAGACCAATATCGATAAGAGTGTCATTAATAAAGAGAGGCGATCGTATGCTTTTTCCAGGTCAACCTTGATAGCTTGGAATCCCTTCTTGCCAGATTTGTTTGTCATGTTATGTATGATTTCTTGGGCCAGGATAATGTTATCAGTGATCAATCGCCCTGGAACAAAGCTAGATTGGTTATGGGCTACAAGCATATCAAGATGGGGTTTTAGACGGTTAACGATGATCTTAGTAATAGCTTTATAAACTACAGAACACAGAGCAATGGGGAAGAATTGAGTAATTGATTTCAGGGAGGGAATCTTGGGTATAAGAACCAAGATCGTACGATTGAGTTCAGAATCCCAAACCTTGTGCCGGAAAACTTGCTGGAAAAATCGAGTCAGAGAAGGTCTTAACATGGCTCATTGCAATTGGAAGAATAGGGCATTAAGGCCATCATAACCGGGAGCTTTATTAGGAGCCATGTCAAAGAAGGCTGATTGAACCTCTGTGGGAATGAGTGGACGTGCCAAGTCCTGAGTAATTTTGGTAGAGTGTCAGGAAGTGACCTTTGAGCAGTAGACTCATAGGTATTGAAGAATATACCGAATACAGCTTTTCAAGGTAGGACTTAGCCGTCTGTCTGATGCTAGCTGGGTCAGAACTAATCCGTCCATGTTTATCGGTGAGAGCACTGATATGAAGTTTTCGACGTTTGGCAGTGGTCACGGCATGATAGTACTTTGTGTTCTTGTCTCCCTGCGCTAGCCATTGACATCTGGATTATTGATTCCAATACATCTCTTCCTGATAGGGGACTTGTTCTAGCTCAGTACGAAGGTAGGCTTGCAGCTCTTGAAGTGAGACATAATTCGCTTCTTCCAGTGACTGTTGTATGCCTTTGAGATGGGCCATGAGTCGCTGCTTGTGGTGAAAGATGTTCCCAAAGGTATAATGATTCCAATGCTGCAATTTAGTGGCTAGATTTCTAATAGCTCCACAAACAGTAGGAGGGTTGGGGTTCCAAAGGTCATGAACGGTTTAGGTAAAGCTTTCGTGAGTTAACCAGGTAGATTGAAATCGAAAGGGCCGAGACATTGTAGCCTTTGGCTATATAGGTTGGATTGTAACAAGGAGGGGTCTATGATCAGATTTGAGGAAGGGAAGATGCGTGACCGTTGTGTTAGGGAAGGACGTAAGCCAAGGAGCTGAGTAAAAAATTCGGTCTAGTCGAGCGAGATGCGGGCCTCATCGACAAGTAAACCTAGGCCCGTTAAATCCAAGAACATAAAGCTAGCAATCGTGGACACAATCTTGGAAATGGGGGTTAATGACCGCCCCTCCTCGTTTGCCGATTCGTTTGAATTTAGAATTAAAATTGCCACCTATGAGCCAAGGTTGAGAAGTAATGCTAGCTATTTTCCACAAGTACTTCTATAAGAAATGTTAAAGCGAATAAATGGGGCTTCCGTAAATGGTCGTGAAATCAAAAGAAGTTTGCTGTAGCGCCCCCTTACCGTAGGGTATACACCGGAACACCCGCAGGTCGTTCCGTCACGTAACTCACGATAAGGGTGCACTACATCTGCTCCCATTGAATATTCATATGGATAAACTGTCGATGTGCGAGTAGGATTTGCATCGCGATTTCTGAGGTCCATAATAGCCAGATACTACCAGAAAAGCCATTGGCTTCCACTAGGTAAAAGTTGGGGATAGGTAAGGATTTGATGGTATTTTGAGCACGAGCCCCACTTATTCTAGCCTCGAGCAGTACTGCTATCATGGGTTTGTGAATTCTGATATAATTCTTCAGAATTGGTTTAAATTTCTTGCCTCTAGCCCCTTGACAATTCTAGATGAAGATAAACATAATAAAGGTTCAGTGAGAGAAGGGGTAAACTCTAGTGATCGGAAGAGGTTCTGGAGACATCCATATGCCCAGTTTCAGTGTTGCCCATAGGATGTTGCGATATCTCATCCATCGGGGAATTTAATATCACCGTAGCCTCGTTAGTCGAATTTTCATGAGGCGTAGGATCAGGTGGTTTAGACGGAGGTACTAGTTGTTGGTTGTGCAATTGTGGAGAAGATGAGTTGTTGGTATGCATATCATCCTCCAATTCTCCAATAACTTCATTCACTTGCATGGTCGGAGCGAGGGAATGATATTGGATAACTAAATCGTCGTGTGAGGGAATGAAAATGGCAATATGTTGTTAGTTTTTGGGCTGTGGTATACTAGCCTCCTTCCTTTGGATGGTGGAGTGGGCTTGTTGGGGATCTTGGGCTAGAGGAGACAGTTGGGTCAGGCTGTGGGTGTTTGTGTTAGGGTCTTGGAGGGTCGGCCCGTTGGCCCATTTATTGGTGTGGATGTCCTCCTATTGTCTGGCCCATCTGTTTGTGGGAAACGGTCCAGTGTACGCGAACCCGTTACCTTACGGGGACGAGAGGCTTCTGGAGGGTGGGGATCGCGAGGCGGTGGAAGGGACTGAGACTTGACTAAGTGTTAGTTAGTTGTCAGAGGTTGGAACCTCGACCCTTGCGAGACGTAGGAGAGGTGGAGTTTTCCTCTGTCACTTCTTGTGACTATTGCCGTCGAATTCGCTCGACGACTATGCCGCTAGACTTGGGTCCAGGGACTGTACATCTCTGCACATGGTGTTGTTGCTGATGCATCTAGGTGTTGAGTCGGTGGTGGTTCAGATGGTTGATCGGTTGGGTTGTGGTTGGGGCCTGACTATGTCACGGGGTGGGAAGGGTCGTTCATCGCTCCATGGCCAACACGTCCACAGGATAGGCAGATCTGAGACAAACCCTTGTAAGCGACTCGGATTAGTTCACCGTCGAGTTCAACAATGGGGGGTAATGGTTTGGTGATGTCGAGTTCTATAGCCATGCGGGTGTATTTGCTTCTCTGCGTTTGCTGGGTGGTTGCGACGATCTTGACCGTGCGCCCAACTAGTTACTTAGCGCGGTTAGGATTGAGGGATGGTAACAAGCGATCGACAATTATGGAAATCTTACCCAGGCGATGACGTGGGAGATCTTGTCAGAGGAGGGGCAGAACGTGGAGGTCCAGGGTTGAACTGATAGGGCGTGGCCGAAGAGAATCCAAGGTCCCTGGGTAAGTGTGTGAATGTAATCATCAACGTTAAGAAAATTAATCAAGAAGAACTCGCTTTCAATGTCAACAATTTTCATTGGCCCCACGAGGTTCCACAAGGAAGATAGTCGGTTCTGCAGGACATTGAATCCAATTCTTCGGTCAAGAAGTTTAACTATGATTGCGTGTGCCCACTTTTTATCTTAGCGGCTCTTGAAGGAATTGGAGAGTTCGATTCCAAAGTCAAATTCGCCAGGGATCAGATTAATATCCCCCTCTTCAATTTTGACGGGGTCTTCTGTAGGCCATTCTGTTGTGTTTGTGTTGGATTCCAGGTGGCCGGTGACTGCTGCACTGTAGCTATGTCTCACTGGACGTGCGGAGCGCAAGTGAGGGGGGGGGGGGATCTTCTTCCCGTTCCCTAGTAAGAATTTTGTTAACAGTGTGACCATTGTTTTTAGTGATTTGATGAGCAACATTCGTAGTTTCTGGACGCGTTGTAGAGCTTGTGTCCATTGTAGCACTTACCATCTAAGGAAACTTCTTTATACTCTTTTTCGCAGAAACCTTGTATCAATTACCAATTCTTACATGTAGCTATGCCTGTCATAGAAGTTTTGTCTTCAGATTTTTTTTTTGGAAAGTAAAGAAAAAAACTCCATTAATCATATAAATGAGTTAGACAAGGTGGAATAGACACTCATACTTTCAAACGAGGGAAATTGCAAAACACTCTAGCAAGTTCATGAGCACCCACATTTCCTCGTCGATTAATCCAAACAACAGAAATATTAGAATTACTTCCCAATATGAGTTGGCAATCCTTAATAATTCTCCCAAACTCTGAATGATCCTCTTGGTGTGATTTAATGGCTAACACTACAAGTTGAGAATCAGTAAAGATACTCCCCATATCTTGCATGTTGTGAACCGTCCATATAAGAGCCTGTCGAACCACTAAGGCCTCTATCACTAACGCTGAATGTAGACCATCAAACCATCCAAAAATTACATATTAAAAGAGGCCTTCAAAGCTTTCAATGACAAAGCCAAACCCCGATTTACCCATACTTTGAAATAGTAACATAAAATTTTCCATTTACATCCTATTTCATTCCAATTGAACGACTCACCCAAAGAGTGCCTAACTGGTGACCACTCAAAGAGATGCTTGTACTTAAATGGCAAGCGTTCATTGGCTTTCTACCTTCCTCCGCTTGCTCTGCTGTAACACCTTGGTTTTGTCCTGAAAATTCGGTGCCTCTTTTACCGTGCATAATTTTCATTTTCAACCAAGGCAGAAGGTCCCCACTTTAGCCCATTTTTTCTTGTTCTCTTTGACCTTTTTGCGCTCCAGCTTTTCGGCATTTGTTCTACTTTTGTCGTTTAAGTGACTTGCTCGTTCCTTTTCTTTTCCATTAGCTTCGTCTCCGGAACTTACCACCCAACAAACAGAAATAAACAAGAGATGGGTAACTCTGGGAATTTTCTTCAAGTTGTAGCTAGGAACTTTGATGTTCTTGCTTTGTATGTCTCGTTTCTTCATTTTCCCCATCTCTTTCTTTTCGATGCTTCAGTACCCATTTCAGTAGTACTGAAAACGTTCCAACTTTGGGAACGGTGTCTTTCATTTCATCTCATTTTCTAACTCAAATCCTCTGTTTTATGTCTGCAGGCCCCTAGTCACCCTTCTTTACCCTCTGTAAGTGTGTGTATGCGAAAGGGTAGTGAATGAATATAGTTAAGCTTAGTGATAGTTTTGGGGTTTAACAGGTATGCTTGTTAGTGAATGACAATAGTTGAGCTTAGTGATAGCTTTGTGGTTGAACAGGTACGCTTCAATTAAGGCTATAGAGACCAAGTCTCGCAATGATGATCAACAATGGCTTACATATTGGGTTCTCTATTCTATGATCACTCTCTTCGAGCTGACTTTTGCAAGAGTCCTGGAATGGTATGAATGGCTTTGTTTATTTCTAGTTCATATTTTTGTGTCAACTTTGGTTGTATTCTGTTGAACTTTTGCAAGCTTGCTCTGAATGAAAGTAATAGGTTATGGCGTTATTTTCAAAAGTTGTCATTCACACATTACCATCTTTAAAGCAACTCATGTCTTAATGAGGAAAGCCGTTTATTCGTTGCCGCGCTATCTCTTGACTAGTGTTAAGCTTAATGTTGTTGAAGAGAAATGGCAAAACATTGACCAACACAATGCTCTGACCTCTAAGCATACATAATATAATATATCCATGAGCTGAAGGACAGGCTGCTTCACCTAATTGGTATATCTTTGAACGTTGGAGTTGTATCTTTTAACTGTAAGTAACATTGAGTAGTGAATTGTGAGAGCAGTATCCCGATTTGGCCTTATGCGAAGCTGATATTGAGCTGCTGGTTGGTGCTGCCACACTTCAACGGGGCAGCATATGTATATCGGCACTTCATTAGGCCATTCTATATGAATCCACAAAGTGCACAGAGGATTTGGTACGTTCCCAGGAAGAAGGATATTTTCAGTCAGCCTGATGACATATTAACAGCTGCCGAGAAATATATGGAAGAGCATGGTACAGAGGAATTTGAGCGATTGATGACCAAGGTGGGTACCCAACGCAATCTTTGAGGTCTCATCTGATGAAACTTTTTTATCTAAAAGTCATTTGTCTTTTCACAGTTTCAGATGGCTACATTTAAGTTATCAAACGCATTTAAAATACCGAGTTACATTGACACTGATGAGTAAATGTATGGTATTTTTGCAGACCGAGAGGGAAGACAGGGCTAGGAGGAGCAGTAGCAATTACATGATATTTGATGACGATTATAGATACTGATATCGTGTGTCTGTTTGCTCTTAATTTCTTTGTTAAGGACTAAAAGGAACGAATGTTTGTTCTATCTTTCCGTTTCTAGTTTGCTTAAAATTAATAAAAAAAAGTAATAATGTTTTCATAGAATCCAACTGGACACAAACTTATTATTAACTAATACTTCCTGCTTGTAATAATCTCTCCAATACAAGCTGCGTTTGAAGGCTTGTTAATCACCTACCCAGGGACCCAACTCCAAGCCCCGCATCTCCATTCTGAAGTCGTGGCAGCATTTAATATGTATGTACTTTAATTTATAATTATCAAATAATTTGTTTTATATTAACCTTATATATTGATTTAATAGCAATAAAAACAAGATCAAGATTCGATTTGAGTCCATTATCGTTTATCAGTTTTGTTGCTTGTTGGTTTGCCGTTTTGATTCATTTTGTCAGCTGGATAAACAAACAGTTAAGCTTCCTCGGACACAGGAATACGGGACATACAAACATTACATTACAAAACAAGCTGAAGAAAACTATACTTAAAAACCTGTTACTGCCCCATTAGATCGTTGTTTCTTGGCTTCCTGTCAGTTGGAGTATGATTCAATTCTTTCCCTACTCAGTAGTTTTTGCAGTACTGGGTTTTTAGGATCGTCGGCAAGTTTTTCATCTGCTGTACAACAAATTGTGTCTGCCAATTATAGCCTTACAATACAGGATGTAGCTAGCACAATATGTGCTGGATGTTGTCCTCGGTTTTGTATGTTACACCCTATGAGATTTGTTTACGTGTGAGAGTGAAAATTTCTCAATCTTCTTGAGAAACCAGAGAAAGTTATGTGAGAGTTTTTGAACATAGTGAAATTAGTTCTTTGTTCCGTAAAATTTTCTACAAGCACTCAGGTTTTCAACGTAATTTTCATATTTTCGGAAATGTCTCATTTTCTTTTTTGTGACCCTTTTTAATTGTGTTTGTACATTTATTCCCTAAAATTGGTTTTACAAATTAGTATCAAAGTAAGGTTAATCTCAATCAAGGAGTAGTTCACTATGTCAACTAACCCTAAGCTCTACACTGAGAAATTTGACTGAAAGATTGGTTTTGCAATTTAGCGTGTCCAGATGAAGGTTGTTCGCACACAATATGGATTGAAAAAAGCCTTGAATGAAAAATCTAAGAGGCTAGACACTATGAGTGATGAACAACGGGAGGATTTCGATGAGAAATCCCTTTTTTTGCAATTCAGTTATGCCTTTCCTGAGAAGTTCTACATGAGGTGTTTAACCAAACTACGATGACTAGGTTGTGATTGAAATTTGAATCACTTTACATGACGAAGAGCTTGGCCAATAGCCTCGTTTTAAGGAACATTTATTTCATCATTTAAATGCAAGAAGGTACCTTTGTCCAATCCCACCTAAATGAGTTTAGTTCTATCTTAATTGACCTTGAAAATCTTGATATGAATATTGATGTTAAGGATAAATGTAGAGCCCGGCTTCTACCGCCATCACTCCAAGTATTGTCTTCTTTGGTCAAGGGTGAGCCACGACTCGAACCCAAGACCTCAAGGTTTTGTTGCACTTATGTAGGAAAATCCCGGGAGGTACATCACATGTACCAGGTGCGGAAAACAAAAATTTTTGTCGCCGGGACCTTCCC
>JANKYF010000003.1:25814566-25826759 GCA_029829435.1 Erythroxylum hondense | reverse complement strand
TAAAAATTGAAAACTACAAATCCACCCTTAATTTATTTTAAAATCCCATTTGTTTTGCCTATTCACATTTCTATTATGCTTTGTACGTTTAAGATGAAATTAATGATAAAAGCAAAATAAAGGAAAAAGTGTTTGGAACTTTGGAAACCAAAGGAAAGGGATAAGAATCACACTCAAAACTATTTTGTTTTGCACTCCTTTGATAATGTCTTTGGTAATAACATTCAAAATCCAAAACCAACTTCAACATAGATAAGAATGAAACCATAAAATTTGGCAATTCCTACTTGTAAAATAAACCCAATCAGATTCCAAATGGTAGCACGACCATTAAATTGAAATAAGAGACAAACACAAAATTAAAGATTCATTGGGAAAAAAATCTTAAGACAAATCGTCAACCTAGGTATGAAGTAATCACCAGCCTGGAAAACAGTGGCAACATCATCTTCTCCTGCTACTTCTCCATCTCCTACAACATCCCAAACGTTGGTGGCTTGGTAGGGAATGGCACTGTAGATGTATCCCAATCATCCTCTCTGTGTTGAAGATAAGAATAACTAAAGAGTTTTGATATATGGTGGACTCTTTTAATGAAACAGAACAGTATAGCATAGGGAAATTATTTTGCTACCTTATTACTGAATGAGGAACATGTGGTCTCTTTTAATGAAACAGAACAGTATAGCATAGGGAAATTATTTTTCTACCTTATTACTGAATGAGGAACATGCCTTCTTGTAGGCTTACAATTTAATGTAGATTTCTACAATAACTAACTAACTTATTTGACTGAATGTAACCAGAAACTTAAGGAACATAATAAATGAACTAGACTAAGTCAACAAAAAACCATGTCACTTCCACTATGCAGCTTTTAATCAACCTTTAACACTCTCCCTTGATTCAAAATTGATTACACCAAGCAAAGATCTAAAGTAAGCATGTTTTTTAGCAAGGAGTGCTTTTGTAAATATATCTGTCACTTGTTCTTCAGTACAACAGTACTTTAAGGTTACCAAATCATCAGTCACAAAATCTCTTATAAAATAGAATCGTATGTCAATGTGCTCTATCCTTCCATGCAAAGTTAGATTTTTTTCCTATTGCCATGGTTGATTTGTTATCTCCAAAAATTTGTGTAGCTTCTATTTGCTCTTGCCCCATTTCAGCTAGTAATCTTCTCAACTAGATAGCTTCACATGCTGTTGATGCAGTAGCCATATATTCTGCCTCAATTGTGGACAATGTTGTAATTCTCTGCTTCTTTGAGTTCCATGTTACAGCACCTGAACCAATACTAAAAACATTGCCCAAGGTGCTCTTTCTGTCATCTAATAATCTTGCCCAATCACTATCAGTAAACCCACATAATTTAAAATAAGTGACATGTATATACCAATTGCCATAATCCAGAGTTCCATCAACAAAACACAAAATTCTTTTTGTTGCTCTATAATGATGCTTTGAGGGGTTATTCATGTATTTTGAAACAACCTTAACAGAAAACGTAATATCTCGTCTGGTGTGAGTTAAGTAAATTAACCCACCAACTAAGCTTCTAATCTCTTTGCATCAATCTTCTCAGTGCCATCTTCCAACTGTAGCTTCTCATTTAAGTTCATGGGTGTAATCTTGCAATTAAGTATATTAAAATGTTTTAGCAATTTTTTTACCTACTTTCTTTGTGAAATTTTTTCCATCTTCTCCTTAAAATCTCCATTCCAAGAAAATAAAGCAATAAACCTAAGTCTACCATCTCAAGCACACTCATTATACCATTCTTAAATTCATATAAATTATGTCATCTAAACAAAGACATACTAGTAATAAGTCAAAATTACCTTGCCTTTTCAAATACAAAGTTAGCTCACATTTACTTCATTCAAAACCATTTTGTTGAAAGTAGTGATCAATCTTACTGTACCAGGCCCGAGGAGCATGCCATAATCCATATAAGGCTTTCTTCAGTTTATAGACTTTATCTTCACTGACTTCAATGATAAAACTTTCAAGTTGATTAATATAGACTTCTTCTAGCTTTCTATTAAAAAATGTTGACTTGATATCAAATTGATAAATTAGCCACTTCAATTGTTCTCTTAGTGTATCTGACTATTTCAAACCTTGCAAATGGAGAGAATGTTTCTTCAAAATCAATTCCTTGCAGTTGTGAATACCCCTTTGCTACTAACTGAGCATTGTGCTTCTAAACACTACTATCTGCATGAGCTAATTGGATTTTTCCCTTCAAGTAGATCTATCAATTCCCATGTCTCATTTCTCTGTATTGTTGAAAGTTCCTCCTTTATTGCTTTTTGCTTGAAGCTATATTCTTCTGCTCCTATAGCTTCAGTATAAGTGGAGGGGTCTTAAACAACAAGAGCAAAAGAACATGTTTCATAAATTTATCTCTGGGATCTAAGCTTCCTTGGAGGTGGATCATTTGATGACCCATTTTTAGAAGCTGAAATATTGCTCCTTCTTCTCAATTTTAGTGAATTTCCTACATTACTAGTGCTAGATGTTGATGTAATTATGTTTGTTAATGTTGTTGGGTCTGCTATAGCTTCTAATGGGACTTTAAATTGTTATTCTTCTTTGTTGTTCCAATTCTAGCTAGCTTCTTCGGTTAATATAACATTCTTACAAATGATCATCTTGCTACTAGAAGGGTTATAGAGTCTATATGCTTTGGATTCAAAGCAATAACCAATTAAAATGCATTTTTCAGACTTCTCATCTAACTTTTGATACTTTTGAGAATTAACCAAAGCATAAGCTATACAATAACAAAAAATTTAAGTAGCTTACCGAGGGCTCTCTACCTTTCCAAGCTTTAAAAGGTGTCTTGTTCAATAATGCTTTTGTGGGAAAAATGTTCAGCAAATACACTACAATTGCTATTGCTTCTGCCTAGAACTTATTTGGAAAGTTTGTCCCTTTCAACAAGTTTCTTGCCATTTCAACAATTGTACGGTTCTTTCTTTCTGCCACACCAATTTGATTAGGTTTGTAGGGTGTTGTGAGTTCCCTATGAATGCCATGTTCTCAATAAAAACAATTAAATTCATTAGACAAAAATTCTCCACCTCTTTTAGTCTGTAAGGCCTTAATGTAGCAACCACTTTGTTTAGCAACTATGGCCTTAAATTTTTTAAAGCAATCAAAGGTTTGTGACTTAAACTTAAGAAAGTAACCCCAACTCATTTGACTAAAATCATCGGTGAGAAGCGTAAAATAACAATATCCTCCTAATGATTCAGTGTGCATAGGTCCACACAAATCTGTATAAATTAATTCAAGGCAAACGGATTGCCTCCAAGCTCTCATGGTAGGAAAAGACTTTCTGGTTTGCTTTCCATATATGCATCCTTCATGCAAAGCTGAAAGCTAGTTTCTCAATCATTGGTAGTCCCCGAACCATCTCCTTCTGACTCAACAAACTTAACCTTTTAATGTTAAGGTGTCCATACCATAAATGCTAGATCTTGGAGCTATCTTGTCTACTAACAACCAATCTAAAATTTTCAACATTTGAAGTTTCAAGTGGAAACATTTTGTTCATAGTCATTTGGACTCTAACCATCTGTTGCCCTATCTTTTTATCTTTAATAACATATGCTTCATCATCAAATAAAAATGAATAACCACTTGTTAAAAATTGAACAACACTCAACAAATTGTGTGGAAGGTTAGGAATAAATTACACATTACGCAAGAGTTTTACCTTGCCTTGGCTAGTTTTTATTGCTACTATCCCCTTCCCTTTAACTTAAATTTCTTTGTCATCTCTAAGATTCACTTCCATCTTTTGTGTCCCATTTAGCTCTTTGAATAAAGCCTTGATGCCTAACATGTGGTTTAAGCAACCACTATCTACAAACCATACACTGCTAGTAAGATCATTAGAGCTACTTCTTCACTTTCTTCTAGAAAATTTGCTTGCTTTTCTTTGGCCTAACTGTAACACCCCACTCCCGTAAGACCCGAACCCAACATCGATGGTGACATCCAAGTCCGTGCCCTATGAGAGTGGCGTGCTACATCACTCAGTCAAATCTCAGTATAAATTTTTTAAAAAAACATCTACATTGTGCGGAAAACAATTTACATAATACGGTCACCGGTAATTACAATGACCACGACGTCCCTCTTATGAATACACAATAATTAAGTCCGGTGCCTTTACAAATTTGCCGAATCATTTACACATAAATTCAGAAACACATAATTTTATAGAGGCCATTTTACGCATGTGTGCCGAGATACATGTATACACTTACAACCCGATCTAAATTTACTCTTTTATCCTTCCCATCGGTGATGGGATGTTACACTAACAATCTACCTTCATATGCTCATGCTTTTTGCAATTGTGGCACTTAATATTGCCACTATAAATTCTTTATTCATTGAAAAAATGCCTTTAATTTGAATTTCTTCCTTTGCCTCTGCCGTAGCTCCTCCCTTTAAATCCTCCTCTGCCTCATCCTCTACCAGTCTTTTTTTTTTGCTTCCCTTAACTATGATGTCTCCCCTTCACCTAGAATGCCTTCTCTTCATTTTTCTCTAGTGACCATTTGATTCTTGCTTCATGAGCTTGCAAGGACCCCACAACTCATCAAGTGTGAAACTTGACATGTCTTTTGATTCTTCAATAACAGCCACCACATGATCAAACTTAGGTGTCAAACCCCTTAACACCTTAGCAACAATAGTTTGATCAGTAATTTGATCTCTATATGCCCTTATCTGGTTTATGATTGTCACAACCCTTGTCAAAAAATCTTGCACAAATTCACTGCCTTTCATATGCAAGGTCTCCAACTCATGCCTTAGAGTTTGAAGTTTCACTGCTATGACTTTGGATAAGCCTTGAAATTCTCTTTGTAGAATTGTCCATGCTTGCTTGGATGTGGTTGCTGCTGTTATTCTCAAAAAGGCTATTTCATCCACTCCTTGTTGAATGAAGAACCGTGCCTTCGAATCTTTCTTCTTATTTTCTCTTAATTGATTATCCTGATATACGTCAGAATATCAACTTTCTACCAAGTCCCATAGATTGAAGAATGTGTCAATTTAGCATATGTTGCTGAAGAAGAAGAAAATATGTTTTAATATTAGTGAGAAGTACATTAAGAAGTAGTTTTTAGAGAGAAATGCTCCAAACCATTAAAGGGTGATGGGAAGTACATCATCAAGTTCAAGAAGTCTTACAACTTTGAATCAAGAGAGAATGTTGGAGAATGATTCAAAGTTGTTTAAAATATAGTACTATTTTTTTCTAAGTTATCCAAGTTTGTTTATCGTTATCTTAGGTACTTTTAAACTCTTAATTTGTTTGGTTAATCTTTTCTGAGATATTAGCTAAGTTTGTTATTTCATTGCCTATATATTTAGGCCTTCAACACTAACGTAAATTGTACCCATCAATAAATTACCTCTTGCATTACCTCTTTTCTACTCTATTTTTTGGGTTAATTTCTGGTTCTAAAACCTAACACTAATCATTGCTCGGTAATACTAGTGATGATCAACAAATTCAGTAAGTATACATATTTTTAGCTCTTAAACACCCTTTTATGACAAAACTGTTGGCTTATCCAATGAATTTAAGCTCTATAGTCTACTGAAATTTATTATTAATGACAAAGATCTCGTCTTTTTGAGCCAATTTGATAGAAGTTTTATAAGTTCCAAAGAATAAGTTTGCAATTTTTATCGGCTTATCACCCATAGATAAATGAACAAATCGATGTCTTGAACAGAACATTGGAAACCTATTTACGATGTATGTCTAGTGATTCTCCTAAAAAATGTCCATTGGTTGCCACTTACACAGTGGTTGTATAATGCTAACAATCATTCCACCATTAACACATCTCCTTTTATGGTTGTATATGGATACTCCCTATTCATCCATATACCATAATTTATAAGGGATTCTAAATGGATCACTTGTTATAGGAAAAGGAAGTCGCCATTCAAGTGGTGAAATTTCGTTTGCAGTGGGCATAAGGAAGAATGAAACAGCAGGTAATAAAAACATACAAGATATAACTAAGCTAGTTTTTGTGAAGCTTCAATCATAAAGACAAGGAAAGGTGGCCAAAAAAGTGAATCAGAAACCAGCTCTATAATTATTTGGACCATTTAAAATACTAGACAAGGTTGGAGCAGATACTTATAAATTAAACTTGTAATACGTAACACGAGCCTTAGTTACGCACCTAAGATCAACCGTGAAGTTGTATAAATGGATAAAACGCAAAAAATTACGTGATTTTCTATCCATTTCATTGAGCGAGCTTTTGAACATAAAACTCTTTGAACTTTCTAGACTATCTTTACAAAAGTTGCTCTCTCAAATATCGTTAACGTCTTTCTACATCTTTCTCAATTCATGAACCTCTTAATGGGTCAGAGAATTTGAACATTCACAAACTTATTTAAACAGACTACAGGAGACCTTAGCAACTAGATATAGTAACCTTATTTGGCCTCCCCATCACAGGCCTAATACATGTCCAGCCCACATTAATTAGGGCTCATTTTCTTCACTAAACTTCAACCCATTGAATCAAATCCTTTATCGAGCTCTTTATTATCTTCAATCTGGATCAAATTCAATTTTATTAACTATAAGATCATCAAAATCATAATTAATTATTGTCCAAATTAAGAAAATCACTAACAATCTCCCTATTAGACAAAAAAATTAATTACAGTAGTCATAATAACAATAAAACAGTAAAAGTGGTTAAGTAAATCAATTTATAAGTCGACCAATTTTAAACAAACATTTGATCCAAAAATAATGAAAGTCTATCACTCGGTCCCATCGATATTGAAAAATATCAAATACATGTGTCATATGCGACACAGATCCAATACAATCACACACATTTATTACCTTACTAACATGAATAAGAAAATAGAGAGTGACAAACTACAATGATACCTGCATGATCTAAATGTATCATCTTTTCGTTTGTAGATCTTGTTTTCTTCAAACTTTATGCTAAATTGCTCCAAAGAAATTTGTTTTCTCTTGTTGAATGTTAAACCACAATAGAGAAAACCCATATGGGATTAAATGCTTATATCCCTATGTCATATCAAATCTACAAATTTTTATGTATATCTATATGTGTCCTAAAGACATAGGCTCAATCTGTATATATATATGCCCAGTGAGCTTTAAAATACTTAAGATTCACACATATTTTAATACTTCCACCTGTAATAAGACATTGTATAACAATCTGTATGACTAAGAATAAAAAGATGATCAACTGTATTGATAAAAATATACTGTCATAATACACGAGAAACGTATAAATGCATTAGAAGCAACTATAGTAATCCTCAACTAACAGTGTCTAAGGACTTTAAAACACTTATACGATACACATTTCTCTTAAAAACAATTAGGAAAAGTGTTTTAGTTAAATGATTAGCAACCATATTCTCAGTTCTCAAATGCTCCAGTTCAATGTCACATTTATGTATTAATTCCTTTATGGTCAAATATTTGACCTCTAAATGCTTAGACTTTGTGATGTTCTTATTGTTATTACTGAACAATATAGTAGAAAGATTATCATCATAAATACAAAAAAAGGTCTAGCCACTGAATCAATCACAAACAACTCAAAAATCAAGTTCCTAAGTCAAACCGTGTGTGAAGCAGCCCCATAGTATGGCACAAACTCTACAAGCATAGTAAAGTCACTAGTGTCTGCTTCACTTCTACGATACTATACCATCTGCTATCATAAAAACATACCCTGATGTGAAATTCCTATCATCTGGGCATATAGCAAAAACTAAATTCGTATAACCTATAAGGTATAGACTATTGACTTTTTTTAATGTCAATATACAAGCCTTAGTTTCCTTCAAATATCTCAACACTCGTGTGACCATATTCTAGTGGTTTATTCCTGGGGTAGCCAGATACTACCTAGCAGTCTAATAACGAATGCCATGTCCGATCAAGTACAAACTTAGGCATATATCAGGCTACTAACTGCACTAAAATAAGGCACATTCTTTATATCCTCTCTCTCTCTCTTTATCATTCTTTAGACATTATTCTAAAGATAATCTCTCACCATGAGAGATAGGTGCTACAACAGGTTTACAATCAGTCATATTAAACCTTTACGACACTCGCTCAATATATACTCTCCACAAGAGACCTAATAAGTTTTGAGACTTGTCTCGATGAATCTAAATACTTAGGACAAAAGATGTCTCACCAAGACACTTTATTTCAAAATGATTGGCCAAATGTTACTTAACCTCATGCAATAAGGTCAAGTCATTTGATGCTAGTAAAATATCATCCATATATAAAAGTAGGAAGATAAGCTTGCTCTCCCTATCCTTGTAATACAAACATTTTTTAACTTTATTTTTCATGAAGCCAAGTGAGGTAACAACCTCATCAAACTTAAGGTACCACTGTTTGGAAGCTTATTTCAAACCATATATTGATTTTCTCAAGTTGCAAACCTTGTCATCTTTTCTTGATCCTGAAATCCGTCAGGTTTTCCACATAAACCTCTTCATAAAGGTCTTCATTCAAGAAAATAATTTTAACATCCACCTGATGTAGCTCCATATCATAATGAGATACTATTGACATAATCATTACAAATGTATCCTTAGAGGATACAACAGAAAAGGTAACATTGAAATCAATCCTTTCTCTTTGAGAGAACCTTTTGGTAACCAACCAAGATTTAAAGTGCTAAACTTTACCATGAAAATCTATTTACAACTAATAGGTTTACAGTTCTTGAAAATCTATTTACAACTGATAGGATTACAGTTCTGAGGTAAATCAACAAGTTCTCATACCCTATTGTGCTTTGTGGATTGCATCTCATCCTTCATTACATCGCACCACAAATCTGCATGAGGTCTACAAATAGCTTTTGTAAAAGTAACAGGATCCACCATATGTCTAATACAATAGTCTTGTTTACCTAAATAGACTATGTAATCAACTGGGATAGCAGGTCTTCACAATATAGTGGATCTTCTTAATTGAATTGGTTCAATATGCTCTTGTAGCTCATGAACCTCAGTTTGTATAGGCATAGATTATATCTCTATAATGGCATGATACTGAGACCTTGATCCACAAGTTCTAATTGTACGAGTGATGGATATAAAGTAATTGTAGTATCCACCCTGCTATCATCTGAAGGGCAAGAAAGACCACCCTCATCATAGGTACCATCCTCCAAAAACTTAGCTGTTTGTGATTCTTCTATTCTAGATCTTCCATCTCTACAGTAAAATATATATCCCGTATAGTGAGTGAAATGAGAACATAACTTATCTTCATAAGAATTATATCTAACCGTACCTCAATAGGGAACCCTATACTCTAATGTGAGTGAGCCTAGGCTTCTACCCCTTCCAGATATCAAAAGGTGTCTTTGAAACTAATTTTCTTAGGACTCTGTTAAGTATATACAAGGCAGTCTTTGTGGCTTCACACCCAAAGTAATCAGGTAAATTATTCCTACTCTGTATTGACCTCATCATGTCCTTTAAGGTACGATTATGCCTTTCAACCACATCATTTTGCTCAGGACTACCTAGTATAGTGAACTAAGCCACTATTCCACATGATTCTACATATTTGGCAAACAAACCCTTTTCTTGTCTTAAAAGCTTATGTCTGCCATAATATTCACCTCCACGTTCAGATATGAAAATCTTAATAGACCTTCCCAATTGGTTCTCAACTTTAGCCTTAAAGATCTTAAATTTCTCAAGAACTTCAGAATTTTTTTAAGCAAGAAAAAATAGTTATAACAGGAATAATCATCAAAACATTGTCAAAAAATATCTTAAATTACACAAGGTAACTTTATAATGTCCACATATGTTTGTATGTATAAGGTTTAATATGTTGGACCCCGATTTTTAAGTGTAATTTAGAAATAATAATTGAAAAGAGATAAGTGTTATTATGTATATGTTTAGGTATAAATGTATTTATACTTAAAGGAAAGTGATGAAGAAAGAATTGATGGATTTTGATAATTTTGGGATTTGAATAGATTTGTATGGTTATGAAAGTTAACGTGAATTAGTGGATTGAAATTGAAGTTGAAAATCAAGAAATAAAGAGAAAAGTGTGAGAATTTAAAAAATTAAGAAAGTTTGACTTTTGGGGATAAATAGTAATAGAAAGTTTGACTCGAGAGTTGACTTTTTGATTTAAGCAAAATTTGAGAAAATGATCTTCATGAAACTTGTAGCTTATGTTAAGATATTTTTGTCACCATAAAATATGATATTTTTTGATATCGTGATTGAAAGTTATGAGTTTCCGAAGATAAGGTTATTTTGCTTTGTTTTTTAATAATGCTATTAAAGTTAAGTTTGTGTGTATTGCTTTGAGGCAAATCGCCGGATTGATGTGGTCTGAATTGGAGTAAATGGTCTACATGAAAGTTGTAGCTTATATTCCCAGCTTTTTATCGCCATAAAGTATGCAATTTTTCGATATCGGGGCTAGGAGTTATGATCGACGGAAATTTGGAAGTTGTTTAGGAAGAGATGTTTAGGACAGAAACTTTGAGTGGTTTTTTGACTCCCTTAGAGGACAAATTGATTTTTCTGTCCTTCATCGAAGTTGTAGAGCTTCCTTTGAGCTTCCTTTTGATACAAAATTTGTCAAATTTGGAGTTCAGGATCAAGAGTTATGAATTTCGGATATTGTGTGCCATTTTGACTCCTTCTGTTTTTGTTATTTCGTTCCCAATCCGACCATTTTTCAATCTTTTGCTTATAATTTCTCCGTCCGACATCCGATTGATTTCGTTTTCAAAGCATTGGATTCCTAAGACAATTATCTACATCATGATGGGAAATTATGATTTTATGAGATTAAATTAAGGTTGATTAAATTAATCAAAGTGAGTTAGGAAATTTTCCAAACATAGTTCAGTAATTTGAGAAATTCTTAATCTGTGGTGATCCGATTGAGATGATTCTTGAGGCAAAATAAAATTGAGACATGGGTATAAAAATCATATGAAGAAAGTGAATTTTAAATTAGCCCCTAAGACTTTAAATTTCTGAATTGAAGTTTGGATTAGTGTGCAATCTTGGATTAGGAACATTTGAACGTATTTTGGTCATAACTTTTGCTCTAGTAGTCCAAATGAGGTGATTCTTAATTTGGATTAAACTAGAGCAATAGGGATACAATTGTTATGAAGACATCGAGTTTCAATTTTGTCCTTAAGAATGTAAATTGTTGGATGGAAATAACGTGCTGGAAAATGATTTAACATAAGACATGTTTGAACTATTTGGAGCATAACTTTTGGTGTAGTCCACCAAATTAAATGATTTTTGTGGCGTTATGAAATTAAGATAATGAGGAACATTTCTCTAGAAGGAAGTTTTGGCAAATTCCTTCAATTTGATGGTAAGAAAAATGTCCTAAAGTAAGCATGATTTGAAATAAAGTTTAGGGGTAATTGTGGAACATCACTTAAAGAGTTAAGGTTTTAGGCTTATGAGTAAGGGCATTTTGGTCAATTTTAATTCATTTAATGACATGGCCTGATTGAGGCCGTTTAAGAGGAGAGGAAGCACGACCCTTGGGAAGAAAATAAGAGAAATAAAAGAAGGAGAAAGAAGAGAGTAGCTTTCGGATGAGAAAGAGGAAGGAAGAAGAAAACGATGCTTAGGGATTTCGAATTTTTAAGGTTTCTAGCATGATTTTTACATGGATTCAAAGGAAAAAGGAGGGAAGAGGATGAAAGCTTCCCATGGGGCTTTGAAAATCCGAAAATATGAAGAAATGTGGTAAGAGAAAACTTTTGAGCTTTGGATTTTTGATGAAGTTTTAGTTTAGAAACCTTAATAATGGTATGCGTTTATTAATTCTATGCTCAATTTTGGAGATTACATGTTGTAATTGGATTAATTTTGGATAATTGTGAATTAGGGTTTATGCCCAATTTTTGTGATTTGGAGATTTTGGAAGTTTTTTATTTAAATAGCTTGAATATATGAGGGATTAGTGTTTTCTACGCTCAATTTGAGTAATTATGTTATTTATGATGTTGAAATTGGGTGAATTGGTTTAGGTAATTTTAAATTGGAAGAAGAAAAGAAGCAATGGACAAATTGATGAATGGGACAAGCT
>JANKYF010000003.1:25786160-25802542 GCA_029829435.1 Erythroxylum hondense | reverse complement strand
TATACATCTAAAGAAAAATTTAATAATTTTTATTTTCTAATATTATAAAGTGTTTCAAGTAATTTAATATAGTAAAAATCATCTGCGAACAAGTAAAATCACCAAATGACCGGAGCTTGGTAGTTAATGAGTGAATTAATGAATGTAAATGATGCAACATTGTAATAACACGTAAATAATTGAAACATTGTCGTGTATATAGGACATTTGTGACATTAAGATTGGATGGCCACCTAATAGTTATTATAGATACCATGCAGGGGACCCCGAAGGGAACACAAGAAAAATAGAAAACAAACATGTGTAAACAACTCTTTTTGACAAGATCATCGACAAACCAAAGTCGGATTGGAAGTACTGAGGTATCTGGTAGACTATTGTGAAACAACTTGGGATCTTTTGTGAACTATCAGTAAATTCTAGGTATGATGGATGAGACAATAAAGCCTTCTCTAACACTCCTGACTCATGAGCACAACTCTCATCCTTCTTTTTAGGAACCTTACTCTCTTCACATCTCTCTCTTCCCACTCTATAATAATAGTCGCAACAGTACCTTCACTCTTTCTTCGTTAAAGTCTAATCAAGCAGTGGAATTATTTTTTATACAATCTCAGACTGTCAAAGATTTTTTATACATAAGATCCTTAAAAGAGGCGAGTGTAGAATATACTCATCCTACATCTGGTCCACTAGGAACATGACTCGAGACTCAAAAGTTTCAGGAGAGGAAGAAATGTAGAAAGAAACACACCAAACAAACTTCATTGAAATCAAACCTTCTAATCTCATTGTTTTCATCATACTCAAATCGTGCTTACTACTGAAGAGTAACCTTGCTTTTATAAGTGAAGCTAAGGTTAGAAATGTAAATCTACCTAGGAGACACACTTATTACATCTTTAGAAAAGAAAGCTAAAGTATAATGATTACACCTTTATGAAAGCTACTTTTCAAGTAAGATGATATGACGGAATCTTAGAATAGTATCTTGTGGACCATCTTTCATCAAAAGATTCCAAAGTAAAAGTAAACTTTCTAAAACGTCGAGTCCCATCATGAGTGTTGGAATCCAAAGCATCCAAGATATTAGTTGTCATGAATTAGTTCGTGTCACAATTGAAGATTAGATGTAGAGTCTGGATCACTTGAACTTTCAATGCCATATTGATTGATCTTTTGTCGTTAGTTGGTACTGAGTTCACATGTGTGAATTTTGTACAGGAATTGATTTAACTCATCTTTATTAGGACTATAATGATCATCATTTGGGTCTTGAGCATCCTGAAAGACTGAATTATGAGAATGAGAAGGTCCTGCCATATCTGTAATTGATTCTTCTATATCATACTGAGGACTATTGGAACCTAGAATATCAACTTTTGGTGCTTTTGGTTCACCATGAATAAATTCACTGTGATATGGTCCAATAGAAGTGGAAAGGACTGGTGTATCTGAAAAATGATTTATCTCTTTGAGAAAATCTCTAAGAGACTAAAGCACATTATCTTGATGTCATGGCCAGTATAATGATGTGTGGTAAAATTGGACACGAGATTCTGTGTAAAGAACACCAGTATGTGCTTCTCGATATGGATGATGGAGAATGAAGAAGCAATGAGTAGATTATCGTTTAGCAGAAGCTTTCCATAGACGATGTTGTTATATTACCAAAGAACATTGTTGCTTTCATTGATTTAAGGGTTGAAACCATTCTAGAAACGTCCATAGTAAAGAACTTCCATTGTTTATGTCACAAAGATGTTAATAGAGCTGCAGAGGAGATATAGTGATAGCACAAGCATAAAGGGTAGAGAGTGCCCAAAGGTACCATAATGTGTTTTCAGATAGAGGATCATGGAGGAAAGTCACATTAAGGTAGGGTGCTTTGAGATTGAACATTGTGGGACTACCAAAAGAGTTATGTTTACTCAGAAACTGATGTAAATAATAAAACAAACTCATACGCGCAAGTGAGGCAACTTTAGACACACTAGTAGAACTACTAGTTATAGAAGGAAAAGACTTCTTTGTGAAAGCAAAGAGAGGTTGACTAGCCATACTAGCTTGACAAAACTGTTTAGAAACGAGAGACGTTGAGACTATACTTTGCTAAAGAGAGAGAGGATACTTATAGTGAGGTGGATGTTGTCGAAGCAAGCTGAATAAAGATGAAATATCAACATTCTAGTGAATGTTACGAGCATCAGTTGATAACATGTGATATCCCATAACAGGAATCTTCAAAGTTGAAAGATCCTGACAGATTTCTTTTAGATGCTAGATAGCCTTGGGTTGTTCTTTAGTCTAAGGTGGTGGATTCTTTTTTAGAAGCTTAGATAAGCTTGAAGTATAAGCTGTCAAGTGTAGTATGAAATCTTGAATATAATTAACAATTCCAATGAAGTGTTGTATCTGTTTAACAGTGAGACATTGTAACAACTCTTTTGAAATATGTAGACCAGGCTGGTAGAATCTATCTTTAAAGTGCATACCTAGAAATTCGATTTCTTTAGTGCCAATGATGCTTTTCGAGGCTGAAAGCATAATTCCATACTGTTTAGTAATATCTAAGAATTTATGCAGTAAGGCCTGATCTTCCTCATAGGTGTTTGAGAACAATAAGATATCATCAATATAGATTAGTGCACTACAGAGGATAGGCCGATAGATCTTGGTCATGGATTTTTGAAACAATGATGGGGCGACTTTAAGCCCAAATGGCATAATAGTCTATTGGTACTGTGCATTTGGAATGCAGAATGTCATTTTATATCTCTCAATTGGATGAATACCCAGTTGCCAAAATCCTACCTTAAGATTAAACTTTGAAAAGATAACTTCTTTAAGGAATAGTACCTTAGTACTTATCTTTGGGAGAGGAAACTTGCCATCTTGCAGGAAAACATTCAGAGGTTTGTAGTCAATGGCCAATCTCTTTTTTCCATGCTTCTGCTCCTAATGTTTGTTGACATAGAATGCTTGGCAAGCCCAATATGACTTTATGGGCTCAAGAAGTCTTGCTTCAAAAGGATTGCTCACTCACCTAGTGTGAGCTTGAGATCATTAGGGTTCATCCCTAGATGTGTGGCTTTCATAAGATTGATATCCTCGTTCTTCTTAAAAGGTAGACTTATGAAAAAGTCTGCATTTTTCCACAGAGTATATGGGTGACAAAACTATGCATGAGATTCAGGACAATATTCCAACAGTTTATCTCGAAGTGTAGTATAACGTGTAGGAACTTGGGTAAGTTCAAACACATTTTTGATTTCAGCGTATGGACTGAATAATGATCAATACCTAAGGCCCGTGGGTATGTTCTGCAAAGGTGTGGCTTTACTGTATGTATCCATACCAATCAGAATGTCTAGGCCAAGTAAATTGCTTCCAAGAACTTTAATCCAAATTGTAAATTGAGGAAAGAATCGAATGTCGATTCTTCTCATGGTAATTAACCCGATCTTGAAAGAGTTACCATCAGCAGCAGTAAAGTATTCTTCCTGAGAAGTTTATGCATCAGATGAGAAGATATTAGGCTTCATGATCGTACGACTGGATCCAGTATCAATAAACTCGATAGCTTTGATAGGCTTATCATATTTTTCCTATTGAAAGAGTTGGATCAAGACATAAGGTCGTTGAACTGGTGTACGATCTACTTTCATGCAAGTCTGTTGTAGTATATAGAGAGAATCATCCTCTTAAGAATCAGAGGAAAGAGAGGATTTTTCATCTTCTAATGATGATACAGAAATAGCGAACTTGGTGTCCTCATCTTCTTGAGATTGTTCCTCAATTAATTCTTCAAAGTTGTTGGAGGAATGAATAGGCATAATGGATAGCATCTGTTTCAACAACTTAACATCTTTCTTGGTTGCGTGAGGACATGTACGTGCAAAGTGTTCATGTTGTCTATAGAGGAAACATCGAGTAGGCTTCTATCGATGTGAAGACTTCTTGAAGAACTAAACAAATCTTCTCTTTTTACTGTCGTTCTTCCTTTCATAGTTTTTCCTCAAAGGCTTGTAGCCTTCCTTCTTCCTGTGGAACTTTCTCCGATGGTAAACTTGATGAAGATGAGCTTTCTTCTTGCTATGACACTCACAAGTCTTTGTATCTTTGCATTTAATCTAGAGATAAGGCTTTTGTAAGCTTGTTTGAGAACTGGACCGCCTTTAATGATATTCTTAAATAAGGTATGTTGGTCATATAACTTATTAAGAGAAGCTAGAGCAAGCTAATAGATTTCTCCAAGATATATTGTTGACATATCACATTGTAGAGAAACTATGGTCCTTTGTTATTTTGGTTGTAGTTGATCTAGAAGAAATGAGATAAAAGTGTATCACAAGTTAACATCATTCCATTCATTCAAAAGATAGTACCTTTCTATCATTCGTTGGTAATGTTTCTGGATATCACGCTTGTCAAGTGAACAACATTTCATTGCAAAGTATTCTTGACAGATCTGCTTGTCAATAAGTTGAAAGTTACCACTAAATTCTTTATGGATTAAACCAAGAAGTGTTCCTGCTGTAGTGACTTAGATGTATTGAAGTCTTTGATAATCAGATATACTTTACCACCATTCTTGCAAAGTACCAGTGAAACGAGATATGAATTTAGACAAAATATCTGGCAAGGAATGATTTGGTCTGGTCATTTGAAGATCAATCCATGCACCAAATTCATGTATTCTTTCTCTCCATTTCTTCGAAGGTAGATCATCAAAAGTAAATCAAGGTCCTAAAGTAGGCTTGGTTTGAGACTGTGCAATTGTCTGAGTTAGTGTTGCTTTTGGTGCTGGTTCAGATCTGAAAGGTTCAGTACAAGGTTCAACTTCAGTAGTTTGAGACATCGTCATCAAAACATTGGATAACTATAATGGATCAGCTAACTGGGCTAAAGAATCAATAGACGGTTCAGAGATCTATTCAGATGATGACTCAGATGGTGTTGTAGAAACTTCAGATGTTGTAACAGAGACTTCAGAACAAGCTTTTGTATTATTTGATTGAGAAGTGAAATCTTCTACAAGAGATTTAATGGTAAAAGTTGCAAGGAACTTCGTCATTGGCACTTTATCCTTCCCAGTAGAAAAAGTGGAAGGTTGAACTTTCGGTGGAGATGTTAAAGGTGTATGAATCTATAACGACTTACTCCACTGATTGATTGGTTCAAATGGTGTATAAGAAGATGATGGCTCAGGAACCCTTGATTTCTCATAAACTCTTTTCTCAAGAACTCTGTCAGATTTTGACTTTGGCTTTGACCTTTTAGGTTTTTCTTGAGTTATCTGAGATTGAGGATGAATGTATTATCTAATCAAAGGATGATTGAATTTGAATACCTTTGAATAGTCGGCTTCCTTTGGATACTTCTGATACATAGGAGACGGGTATATTGGCTTAGTATTTGGAAATAATGAAGAGGATGAGCCATATACTATCATTGACTGTGCAGAATGCATGTCAGCTTCCATTTGTTGCACAATTCCTTGTATCTTTTGTATCTCACGAACTTTAGCATCGAAGTCAGGCCCCATATAATGGGTAGAGATGTAGTATTTGAGTTCAGCATTAAGGCGCTGAATATGAGTTTTGTACAACTGATACATCTGTTAAATTTGCTTAGAGACTGCATCAAATTTGTAATGAATAGCAATGTTTTGTTGACTGATTCCATCCATCTTAGAATCAATTCTTCTCATAACTTTGTTATGTGCTACTACGTTTGATGTTTTTCAGTTGAGAACTTTGCTAGAAGGATTATATACGAATGTACCTTGTGAAGTGATTCCTGTAACTCGAATATAAGGGTTATAGACAACCCTCGTTGATTCATTAGTACTCCTGGATAATGAAGGAAAGTTTTTCTTGTATGGCTTTGCCATCATACAGGGTATAGGAGTAGGAGTTATAATAGGAACTGCTAGCTTTTTTTGACATATAGATGACATCAGCATTTCTCATAGAGATCTAGGACTGGATCTTTCGATTTGTAGACATTTAAGAGTTTCAGAATCATCTAGATCTGGATCATCTCTGTGTGGATGATACTCTTAAGAAGGCATACAGCAAGGTTTTGGCTTTTTCTTCTTCCTTCTCCTTCTTGCATATCGTTCATCATTATCATCATCATCACTATCTGACTTAGGATTGAGACAAACTTCACAATCGGGTTCACACATAGATAGGTAGATTTCCTATATAAAATGTCCACGATGATGACTAACATAGACTAGATCTCTGTTAGATTTGAAGTAATGAATAAGAGAATCAGATTTACCTTTTGTATGAGAAAATATTGTTATTGTTGTTGTTGTTATTGGTGTTGTTGCTGCTGTTGTTGTTGCTGTTGCTGTTGTTGTTGTTGTTGTCGTTGTCATTGTCGTCGTCGTCGTCGTCGTCATTTTTGCTATTGTTATTGTTGTTATTGCTGCCACTGTTGTTGTCGTTGCTGTTATTATTATTATTATTATATGTTCTATATTTTTTATTAGAGTTATAAACTTAACATTTTTAGAATTTAATATGTAAAATCTAAATTCCAACAAGAATATTCAACGAAATACTAAAATATATAATATTCATACCTTTATAACTTTTTAAATCATGTCCTTATAAGTCATTTTATACATAAGCAGCTAATACTAAACAACTAATTTTACCAAACATCAAATGACAAACAGCTGATGCAATCTGATGGTCAAATCAACTGATATAATCAGCTATCAGCTAACAGCTGATAGAATCAGCTAATCGCTTAACAAGGCCTATCTGCCTAATTTCCTTTGCAACTTGCAACAAGAAAATATGGGCAGAAGGAACCTACGTAGGTTCTAAGATATCAGTAGCAATCAACAACAGGTAAAGGAGTGTATTTATGCTAAAGACAGAGAGCAAACAATCTCCTCAAGCTCTATCAAGGAGCGCTCATCCCAACTAGCTAACTTGTGGAGAATATAGAGAAATATGCATACCAATAGTACCAGGATAATCTCGAAGTTAATATTCCCTGAAAATATGGAAAGCGTCGAAGGTCAGAGTTACCATTTAGGTGGCAGAGGGGAAGTGCTATCGGTATAAGGCTAGGCTAGGAGCGATGCTTGGGACACTCAACAGATATACTAGTACATAAAGAGACAAGGAAGAAAGTCTCAATCACCTTGCATCAGACAATTTTTAATGTGAAACATGAAGGAGAGAAACATGGTTTATGAAGAATTTGTCTTACCTTTTATTCATCAAAGGTTACGCTGGAGCGTCATCAGTATAAGGCTAAGCTGGAACCCATCTACTTGGGACACTCAATCTGACTGGTCTCATAACTCACTCCTCGGTTCCTCAAGATGATGGTGATCACGAGATCCCTTCAACCTTAATCGAGTAAAGCAAGAACGGAGATTTGGGATTTTTGGGAATTTCTTTTCCCCTTTGTCTTAACGGTGGATCTTGGTTTTTACTTTGGAACGTTGTCGGTTTTTATGTGTTTGGCTTTTAGGAGATGAACGGTGTCGTTTTATGGTTGATCAAAAAGTGTCATGACTCACTCAACTTTGTAATTCTCTTCTATGATTAATTAACTTTAATTTTTAAAAAAAACAATTTTCTTTCTTTCTAAACTTTTACACCCCCAGAACAGGAAGAATGCCACACAAATTGCCATTCTAGCTGTCTGTCTGGTTTAGCTGGTCAACAACAGCTCAAGGATGACTGAAGTGCAGGGAATGCATGAGACAAGTCAGATAATCACTTGCAAACAAAAACGATATTATGCAACACAGGACAAAGTTAATTTCCCTGAAACTTATAATGCGTAGAATATTGGCATCTGACCTATTTCACCAAATACCGGAAGGGCATCCTGAATAACAATCATGCATAGAATATTTGGCATCTAGCCCCCTGGATAACATTAAAGCTCAGAAGAAACATCAAGATTATTAAACAGTATTTTGTTCCTGCCAATATTTTGAATTGGTGTGCATGCCAACACCAATACCTTCTCACTCTTTCCAGTATCACTTTCTTTTGTTTTGTGAGCGATCCTTAACAACATCCAACACATACATGTCAACTTGGCATCCTTCATTTAAACATAAAACCGAAAACATAAATAACAAAAAGTTTTATCTGCTTCATATGAAACGAATTTACTGCACCAAAAGCACATAGCATGTGTTACGCGGTTAACTGGTTTCGATACCTACAGCTTACTGAAGGGATTATTTTTCTCATCCCAAGTCATAACTTTTGAATCCACCTTTTACAATGTAATATTGCAGAAAATTTTCAAGGTTGGTTAGATTCCAGAGAACTTTAGATCTTTACAGAAATACTTTAATGATGGAAGTATAACAAGATGCTACCACAGCAGAATATCTGACAAATGACTCGTATTTTTCTTTCCAGGAATGTAGAATTGAATGGTTAAATGAAATCTTACAGAACTAGAAATCGAGAAATCCTACACTCAGATATCTCACTTTTCAAAGATGCAAATGTTATATAAATGAACTTCGTGTTCCTTTTATAGAAGCTAAGTAAACAGATGTTAATAGAAGGTGCTTTCCTAATTTAAGCTGAAAAGGCAACATTGAGTGAAGGGAAAGAACTTCCAAACCAAAATTTGACAGGACTCTCTTTCCATCATCATGTAAATTTTCTTCATCTAAACTGCAATTAAAACAAGTACGAAGTTTGCAAACTCAAATAATGCAGAAAAAGTAAAAAGTGGAGGAACAGTGTTCGGAGTATATAACCCATTAATTTCAATGATAAATGAATTACATAACCCATCATCCAAAATAACAACCTCTCAGGACTTATTTTGTTCCTCAATAACAATTATTTGATTTTCCTTTTTCTGCAAACACTATGGGTGACCTAATCGATGTGTTGGTGAATCAATATATTATTAAGTGCCCAACATCAGAGATTATGGTGCCACTGGAAAAGGGAAAGACACAAATTAAATGGAAGAAAATTTGAAATTAAGTTTGAAAGAAAAGAAAATAAAATTCAAGAAAAAATTCTGATGTACCCTGAGTAAAAATCTCCCAACCCCCAGCCAAAAGGGAAAAGAGAATGAAAAAAGTAATAAGGGGCAAATTACCCATTCGCAAGGCTCCTGTATTGATGGATAAACTAAATCTTGTACATCTCACTGGCAGGGGGGCACCAATACGGATCACTTGATGCCACCATATCCAGATGCTCAGCATCCCATAACGGCACAATTATACACAAAGTTCCCTGATCGTTTTCTTGCAAGTAACTTCCACTGTGGAGGGCCCTCGCTTGGAACCCAGCAATTTAGCTCAATAAAACCTTCACCAGAAGTTCGAGGCCCCCCAATAACAATAAGCCGATCTCCACAAGCCCTAAATGCGAGACCCCAGCCATTCATTGACACTGCACGTTCAGGCAACGTTCCTACAGTAAACCATGATTTTCTCGCCTTGTCATACTTTCTAACAATCATCTCAGCATAATCAGCCGCATACAGTTCATTATTGACCACAGCAACTAAAGGAGGGGCCTCAGCAGCTGCAGGCATCTCAGTCTCTCTGGCACTCCGACTCCCACTCCGACCAGGGGACATGTTAGGAATTTCTGTCCATTTCTTTGTTTCTAAATCATACTCCTCTCCACAATTCAGAAGCTTTGCATCACTTCCTCCAATCCCCCCAATTACATAAAACTTGCTATCCATAAACACCGCAGAACACATCTTCCTTGGTTTATTCATGCTTGGCAATGTCTCCCAATTCTGGGTCTCGGAATTATACATCTCTGCAGAGCTCAGGATATTTCCCAGAGAATCACAACCGCCAGCTAAAATAGCTTTCTCTCCCAAACTGGCAGACCCGAACAAACATCTGGGGGCATTCATCCTTCTCCCAGAAGACCAAGAATTAGTCAAAATGCTATACCTATATATAACATGGGACATCACTTCCTTCCCAAATACAAGAAGTTCAGTGCCCACAGCCAAGGACTCCTTATCCGAACACATGAAACATTCATTTGAAGTCATCCTTGGCAAATGCATCCACCTGCGGCTAATGGGATCAAAGGCCTCCCATTCAAGCAGTTGGCATGAGAAATACACCCAGTGTTCGGTGACACCACGCTGCCTCCTCAGTTTATATATCTCACCGTTTCTAACTAACGACCTGAAACTCCTATTCAGCGATGCTATGGACCCATAATCAGAACGTGAGCATCGAATGAGACAGTTAATTGACATGTCTCTCCCAATAGCATCAATCAGGGGATCAGAATCAGATGAATGCCCCGCTTGATCATTATCGAATTGCTCGCGAATGGCTTCACGAGAATCCGATAGCTTTCGGGATTTACTGTCTCGGTAACCATCCTCGCAGTTGTCTAGTGGATGCTTGCCGTTGAGCTGATAAGACATCAAAAGCCAATGAGATTCAGGCTGGCAGCAGTTACCAAACACCCTCGAGACCAGACACGCTTCACAGGACCGACCCTCCAACATGTCTCTGTAATTTCGCCAGGTAAAAGGAATTAAACCACCAGCCCAAATCCAGCTTTTTGCATTTGTATTCAGAGCGAAACAAAACGGACAAAACCAAGTACTGAAACCGCACCACGAATAGCGAAAATAGGGAAACAAAAGACAAGAGAGACCCTAGATGGAGTGAATTTAACGTAAGTTTCCTATAAAGTGGACTGACTTTCTAGTTTTTATCCAAGACAAAGAACAAGAATATAACTTTTTGTATGCTGAAGAAGATTAATTCCGATAAACAAATGGAACCCAGAAACCCCAAATGATAAAATTTGAAGCTGTTTGCAACAAATCTAGAGGATGACCAAGAAAAGGAACGAAGATACAATTTCCGAAGTTTGTTCCGAAATGGAGAAATGAAAAATGTTCTTTTTCGATACAGTTTAGAAACACTTGGATGATCTGAATCCGATGAAACAAACGATCGAGAGAATATTAATCCTCAAATCAAATTCGCTGTTCTCTTTTCTCTAGCTGGAGACTGTGACAAAAACTAGTTTAAAGAAAACAAAACCCAAAATGAAAAAGGAAAACAGAGTTAAAACGATAATTCAGATGAGGGAAGTTGCGAGTAAACGCAGCAGATCTCCAAAAACCAATATAAAGTAGAAGCCCAGAAAAAAGAAAAATCGAGCACCTTGGAAAAAAATACCCCAAGAACAGAATTAAGATCTGCTCACATAAACAAAAGAGAGAAATTGGGAGGAGGGAATTAAAATGCAAGAGATAGAGAGGGGGATTAGAGACTTACGGATTGGATAAGAAGAGAAAGGACTAAAAGTCTATGGAAACAGTGTTATCTCTAAATAGATATATATATATGTATATTTGTGTGTGTGTTCTTCGCAGTTCTTAGTTATCAACTACCTCTGGTCCTTTGGATTCTCTCTGCAAATCAGAGCGAAGCTTTGGGGCTTTGGTCTTTCTAGAGGTCCCCTTGCTCTCTCTCTCTCCCTGTCGCTCGCTATCTCTCTTATTGTGATAACTGATAACCCTATGATTAATTAACTTCTTCCAATTAACATTTAAACACTCAATAAATAAATATTTTTTGTTAAAATTTCAACATGTCACTTTTGTCGTTTTTAAGGACGGAGGAGGAAGTGGTGGAAGTTGCGTGTGGGTCCCTAAAAAATTTTGCTAGTTTCTTTCGCCGTTTATAAGACCGGTTACTGGCTGCGACTGTAGGAACACAAAAGGAATTGAATTGATACCTTGACAAATTTTTTCCAATCATTCTTTCTTTTTCCTTAGCGTACTTGGGTCAATGAGCTTCGCAAACAGTATCCCAATCAGTCGGAAATAAAATTGTCCAAATATTGTGTAACATCATATTTTCTAAAACTAAATTCTATACTCAAATTTAAAATTTTGAACGTAAATGATATATATATTAATGCTAAATTAATCATAAGATTTATATTGTTATGGTAGTAATTATTGTTAATAAAGTTATATTTGTCGAAGACAGTGTTAAGAAGCATACGAGAGAATTGATAATTGTAAGAAATATATAATTTCATGTCCATAAAAATGTTATTAAATTACTAAATTATAGCATAATTTAAAAATAGCTTAATATTTGATTATTTTATTTTGTTTTCAGTTAATTTTCACAATTGTATTTATTTTACTATAGACAGGTGAAATCTTAGTATAAATTAAGTAATTTTACTTGAAAATGCAATTAACGAAAAAAGGAGTGGAGTAGCCTTTTTCTTTTTTAATTTTTTAATAGTGAAATGATTCTCAAAAAAGAAGAAGCTTCTAACAAGTGTTGACACCGGTAACCGATGATTGCCGGTGAAGACACGTGTTGATCGAGGGGTGAAGGGTAAAAGCAAGCAGTCCCCCTCCTTTTTGAAGAGAGACGACAAGGGACACAGGGGGTTCCGTTTCCGCCACGTATGTAAGCCAGTAAAATATGTCAGTTCACTATTTATCGTGCTAAGTCAATTTCTTGTGTAGGACAGTTTCGGAAAATTTATGGGGGATGAGGTGATTTCTGTGCAATCGGCGGACAAGCGGCGGTAGTTACAATCGATTGGTGGGGTCTTTGAATTGGATTGGTGCATTAAGAATGATTTTACGTTCGAATTTGACGAGTCAAAGTCAAATCACATATTATTTTGATCTTTCCTATTTGGGAAAAAATGTTTTTATCTTTTGTAAGTTTGTTGTCTGCTTCGTTACCGGTTATTAAAAAATAGTTTCCCCTTTTTTTTGGTTTTAATTGCAGTTAATATATTTTTCCTCGTTAATCTATGAGCTTAATAAGCTATAAACATATTGGGTATGTTTTTCTTGGATTAATGTTTAATTAGTTTTGAGGTTAGTGTGCATTGACTGTTCGGCGAATGAAAGTAAGGTCGCAGACGTTTCTTTCTTAATCATAATATTACTTTGAAGTACGTACCTAAATCTACCCTATTATTTCAAGAAACAGAAAGTTGGAAATAATATCATCAAATTACGTTAATGTTCAGTTGTTGACATTAGCCTGATAATAAAAATGAAGTTAATAAAAGAATTACCTCATTTAGTGTAAATGCAAAGCAAAACTAATTTAATGAAGGCTTCAGGGATTAATAAATAACATAATTGACTTTAGAATTCAAACATGACAAAAACATGAGTATTGTTGTGTAGGAACTGGGAAGGCACGAATCAACAGCGAAGACAAATCACTGGTCAGTCATGCCTGCTCTTTCGTTTGGGTTACGTACTTTACTTCCATTTTCATGCCAAGCACATATAAATAGGAAAAAAATTTGATAAAAAGAAATTCTCAATCAATCAATACAAAACAAAGGATCATATTTCAATTTTATTATAATAATTAATTTAAGAGATATGAAAGTAATTGCCTAATTACCGCGTACATAATCATGCCGCCCCTTTTCCGTCTTTTGTCTCTCCTCGTTTGTTTTATTTTCTCTTGCATATCTTGAGATGAAAAATAAAATATATTTAATTTCGCAAGTCATATGTAGATCCTTGTGCAATGAATTATATAATGTTAACAATAACCCAAAAGGAACGGGATTGGAGGATTGGGTCAAAACGGCAAAAATATATCATAATTCACATTTGACCTTATTCGGATTAGTATGGATTGGTACCAACGGCGGCAATATCTGGAAGCTTTGGCTGTTGACAAGAAGTACTTTAAACTTCCCAGATTGCCCTCTTTGGACCATAATTTGAGGAATTTTCAACAAGGGTTACATGGTCATCGAGAAGTGGGCGACCATCCAGCTGTGTTACGACCTGTTGAAGGGATTAGTTTAGCATATATATCACTATCCTCGTTCCAACCCAACCCACTATTTTTATCTAGACCACATACTTATTAATTATGATTAACGATAATTCCTTGTGATTGCAAAATTTCAAATAAATGTTATTAATATTATTTTAAAATTTTAATTTATATATTTAAAAAAACTCAAGGGGTGCTTGGCTGATGAGTTTGGGAAGAGGTTAATGGGTAAAGAATAAAAAGTGAGTTGTTGATTGTTGATTATGATTATAAGAGTAATGGTTTGATATCCCACTTTGAGATAATCCTCTATACCCCTTTTTTTTTTGGAAACGTTATCATGTGTGCTCAGCGCATATTATTCGTATCTAAAGATAGAACTTCATACAGAAAAAATGGACGACATACCCCTCATTCTAGACCAGACATAGAATCAGCCGCCCTAGCGATGGTATGAGCAACCTGATTCGCTGATCTCTTAACAAAAGCAGTGGAAATAAACTGATGCTCTCTAAGAAAAGCTTTACAATCCTCAATAATCATCAAAAAAATAGAAAGGAAAGGTTTGTGTGAAGGTCAAGAAGTGGGTAATTATTTGACAATCCGTTTCCACACAGATAGGAACAAAAGATAGGCTTTTGATCCAGCTTAGAGCTTTCCTAAAACATAATACTTCACCGATTTGAGGATCCTTCCACCCTGGTAAAAGCAGTAGCTTGCTTGCACAGTTTAGCCTGTTGCAATCTCGAATCACCATTCCTAATGTTAGTAGTGTGCCCTAGACCAATGGACATATGTGATTCATGTATTAACATTATGTCTTGTTAATAATATATTATGAAGTATTCTTTCATATATGCATGTATTTCGTTTATGTAATGTAATTTACATTCCATGAATGGTTTTAAACTTATGTCATTAAGTATGTGACTTGATAGTAAAACCATAAGCGTTATAAGATTATTCTAGACTGTCCCTAGTCAATCATTATTAGTGGAACAATAATGAATTAAGGCTAGTATGTGTTCTTGTTGATGATCACGTTTTACTGATCATGGATATGATATATCAAATCAGAAACATAGATATATGTTAGAGAACATATGTTGGACCGACCCACATAAAGAATACTATATGGTTTCATGTCATTAATGATTCTTAATATGGTTTGAAGTCATCATGGTTCCCTACATGAGGAATTCGGTGTTTTAATATTAGACTAAGTTATTTTTAACCGAATAACAAGTAGTCTTATATTGGACACTAAATGAATCATGCGGAGGGATGCGAATGACGTAGATGAGATTTGTACCTCTCTTAAATGAGAGAGATATCATTTGAGCCTCTTGATAAGTGTGACTGAAGAAATGCATGGGCGTGCTCAAATGAATTGATGAGGAGTCATCAATGTCATTTGTTATAATCAGTCAACTTGGGGATCAAGAAACTATGATTAATCAAAGGTTGACATGTACCATGCCTTGTGATTAATTTTGATATCGTGTTACAAAGGGACTGGGTTTGTAATCATGGTTGCAGGTTAAATCGGATTACCGATCCTTATTTGATTTGGGTAGTCATAATGTCTTGCTAGAGGCCGATTATAACTTGTGGGCCTTGAAGTGTGATCAAGCCCATTGCCAACATCAAATGAGCCTCTAGGGTCACACACAAAGAGTGATGTGATATGGGCTTATTCTCTTAGGCCTAATTTATTAGGCATTGAATAAATGTATGCGGATATATTTATTGGGCTAGATTATTTAAGTTGTCGGGCTTTTATTATATGAGATATAATATGGGCCGAAACTTATTAGGCTTCAATAATTCTAAGAGGATTAGGATTTGAAGCTCTTATTCCTAATAGGAATAAGAATTAGGGTTTCTCTATAAATAAAGAAACCTATGTCTCATTAGACATAAGAGAGTCGAAAAACCCTAGCCACCTTTCGAGAGAAAAAATGTGCGGCGTTCAAAAGGGTTTTGAATGTGCTAGCACACACGAGTCGCTGCCCGAATCGTTCATCCTCGTGTGGATACTGGTAGAGGACATTCACACATTGCAGTGTCCACGAATTTGAAAAAGAAAATCTGCGCCAAGAGGTATTTTCATACATGCTATGATTTTCGATTATACATATTGTTGTTTTATGGTCTTTTTTGCTACGTATTGAGAATACTCGGGCCATAGGCGATCCAACAATTTCATTAGTATAAGCTCACATTTTATGGTTCCAAATGTTGGGCTCCAAAATCGGGGTCCAACATCAAAAATAAGAAAAATCATCATATTCAAGAAAGTAACACTAAACCTTCTCACTTATAATATATACTTATATTGTGTACAATGAGGACAATGTACAATTTGAACTGTGGGGAAGGGATTGACGATTTTCATGATTTTCTTAAGCTTATTACAATAATGGTTATACAATTTTATGAACTGATACTCTAATTTAATTGAAATTTGTCTATCAATACTATTTTTATTAATGAATATTGATTTGAATTAATATGCAAAAGGATAAGAGTTAGAATAAAATTACTTTTATAAGTCATGTTTTTATTAATT
>JANKYF010000003.1:25719499-25737328 GCA_029829435.1 Erythroxylum hondense | reverse complement strand
GACGGGCTACGTAGGTCGTTATGGTTTGACCTAGTTATATAGACACAACGATCCTGGGTTTCGGGAAAGTCCCGGGATAAAAAAATTTTGTTTTCCGCACCGGGTACATGTGATGTACCCATCGGGATTTTCCTACAAATTGCATTAACTATATTAGCTTTAGGTTCTTTTGACACCTTTGGAATTGGAATCATTTAAAATAGATTTTTTAGGTCTTCCAAGTTCTTATCATTACATTTTTTAAGGGTTTCCATAGATAAGTGATTTTAATAAAATCCTTAATAAGCTTACCTCCCTTATAATCCTTATGGAGTTTGGTAGCTCTTTTTCAAGTTGGACCTCAATACACATTTTGGGAAATCCAATCCTATTCAGTATGGTATTGTTCTCATCCATGTTGATTGGTTTGCTAAAGGCACTAGCTAGGTAACTAAGGCCCTTAGTTAGTCAATATTTAGTCTTAGTCTTGCTCAATTTAAACTCCTTTGACTCTAACGTATCCTTTTATAGTTCTAGCTTAACATTAACACCTTCTTTTGTCTCATCCACTACAATAATACCATCAATAAAAAACATGCAATAAAGCACACCCCTTTGAATATTCTTGGTGAGCTTATCTATTATTATTACAAACAAAAAAGGGCTCAATGAGGAGCTTTGGGTAGCCTAATATCAATAGATAAATTCTTTGTATCTCCTCCTATCATCCATACTCTAGTCTTTACCCTTTCATACGTATCTTTAGTAACTTGTAACACACCACTACCATAAAGCATATGTCCGAACGTCTAGAGGACATTCAAGAACAAACCCTACAAAAATGGTATGTTAGAGCAATCACATCAACTTATTATGGCATTATACAAAACATAAATATTTCCAAAGATCAAAACTCATTTCATTCACAAAATGAAACTTAACTACATTGTCATTACATTTCGTAATCCATATTTTTACAACCATTTGGGAGTTTAAAGTTCTATACAAAAAGTTCAACATGAAAAGAGAAGCTAAACAAAAGTTTTCTATCTAGACTCCGCAAGTATCAGCTGACTAGACCTTAGAGTCATTTTTATTTCCAAAATTGACAATACTAGACTTCTATTATACTACCTTAAAAGCTAGGTCTCCCTTGTACCTATAAATCAGTGTTGCAATTTTGGTAAGTTTGAGAAATCAGTAAGTAAACCATCATCGATGTGTTCACTCAAGTTAAAACACAAATATCACAAGTATAAATCAAATTCACAAATGTATTTCCCAATTCAGCTAATGTATCACATCATTCAATATTGAATACCAGATCACAAAATACATCATATTTGAACAATAAATCATGAACCACAAACATTTCATATAATCATTTCATAATAATCCAATCATTTATCTCAATCATTGATATCATTAACATGTACATAAACATTTCATCTCACTATATCAACATAATTCAGTAATTCTTCGTAATCATTCATATGATACATGTAAAGATATATATATATATGCAAATGTACATGTGACTCCACTTTTATTTTTACTTTGTTGTGACCGAGTGTCTATTTACTATCCCATATCTATTGGAGATATCGGGCTCATTTCATATTCAGTCTTGTACCTATTGTGGATACTAGGCTCATTAATAACTGAGCCTATGACTCTTTATGCAGATTTCTAAGGTTTAAGCTCTTTTTACACTGGTCACTCCGGTCCAATAATGTCATGGAATGCATCAATTTACATAATATGCTATCAATAACTTTTATTCAATGTACACAGTCATTCATCACATTTATCGGATCTAAGTCCAGCATTCAACATTCAGTTGAGTGTACATTTTCCATATTCACATACAATTAGAAAGTACTTTCAATACACTCTCGAATATCAAACTCCTCGGACCATCAATGTCTGGAATTATCACATTCATATCAATAACAGTTCAATATTTAAAAGTTAATAGAAAACAATTCAGTTATAGTGAGAAATCATCTAGATTAACTCACATTACGCTCTAAATAAGCCATTGCCTTGATGACCTGGCAATGTCTAGATATTGATGATCAATTTGTGCTTCTTTAGTCATGCAATACACACATATAGTTCACACATTACTAAGTTGATCAATTATATGAATATTCAATCATGCACATATATATGTGTCATATTTATTGCATGCTCAATTGATCAACTTTATTCACAAATCTTAACCATTCATACATCATAGCTTGGATATAACCAATTTGCAATTAGGTTTATATCTTACGTAAAATTGATTATTCTAAATTCATCAACCATACATTCACTAATACTTTTCTAGCATTATATAATCATAAAACTTCCCAATTCTCATTCATTCATTCCTAATACATTACTCATATCCTTTGGATCACATTTGTATTCATAAGCATACCTTTATTCCTTTAACAACTCATAATTTCCAGCTTTAGAAACATTGATATCAAATATTCCATTCCTTAAGTTATAATATCAATTAACAACCTAAATTTATCAAACACTTAACTAACTAATCCAACATCAAACTAGGTTCATTTCAAGCCTCAATCAAGTCCAATGTTAGTTTTGTATGTTTGTATAAAGAAAGGAACGAACACTTGAGCTAATACTTAACAAAATTACTAATGGATTTTGATCTTTCTTCTAACAGTTAAAAGAGAAAATTGCATAATACTTTTCTTTGTTGATCTTCTTCTTTCCTTATGTTGATTATTGTAAAAACCAAATCTTATATGCAATTGAGTAGTTTTCAAATCATAATATGATAATCGGATGCTCACCATCATATATGTTTATATCCTTTAGAATATTTGAAGATATATATACGAACTAATTCAATCAGATGATTCCAATTGGAGAGTGAGATACTAACTTCAATTAAAGAAATCTTTTTATTCATGAATATTATTATTTTTCAAATATTATAAATTGAATTTTCTGATCAAATTTGTGTCAATATATCTTAAAATTCTATATATTTGAAAGTTCTAGATCAAATTTATTCCAATGTATCTTAAAAGGATAAAACATTATAAGCTCTTAATGAAAATAAGATTAGTATATGAGAATTCTCGATCTAATATGATGATTCGTCATCCATCTTTTAACCTTAATAAGTGCTTTAGTGAGTGGCTTCATAAAGAACAACATTTAGTAACCCAAGTTACTATTTTTTAAGAAAACCTAGTTGTGACATCTATGAATTTTGTGACTCAAGAAAATAGAAAAAGTATGGATATGATTAAGGTGCAGTGTTTTAGATAAAAATTATGGTCATATTCTTGAAAATTGTGACAAACAATTTTACAAACATTGTAAAAAGTCTAGAGATAGTGATGGAGATTGTGCAGTTTAGCTTCAAAATGGTCAAACCATTACCTTTACAAACACATATTGCTCTAGTTCCTCAACTTTTACCAAAAACTCATCAAAATATGAAACAACCTACTCATGTTTAAGAGATGGCACATCAAATGATCATCTCATCGTTGTTTGCAATAGGGTTTAGGGTTTAAAGGTAACAATTCAACATTGTATAAATCATACCTTATAAATTTCATAACATCTAACCATATGACAAGTTCACCTACTTTGCTTAATAATTTTCATACATACCATGGTTTAACACAAATTAAAATTACTTATGGGACAACCTTACATATTCATGTTCTTAAGAAGTATTTCTCTAACATTCAGTAGTAAACTGTATCTTTTTCTTGTGTTGATTATGATGTGAAGGATTAGTTTACAAGAAAGGCAATCACATAGGAGCCTATATTACTCCTTGACGAGAAAGTCCCAATTTGACTATTTTATTTCATTTCATGAATTTTAATTTATTGAGTCATCTTGATAAACATATGTATTCTCTCTTTTCATTATATAACTTGTCAATTAGGAAAACACAAACTTATTCCTTTTCTTATTAAATGTATTTGTGCTGAAAAATGTTTTGACGTTATCCATAATGATGTATAGGTGACCACTCTTGTCATTTGTTATGCGTGTTATAATTATTTTGTAATATTTATTAATAAAGGTAGTTAATTTATGTGGATATTTTTATTTTAAATTCAAGATTTTTTTTAACATTTCAATTATTTCATAAATATATCAACACACAATTCTCTTTTATTATTAAAGTTCTTTAGCTAATTCTAGCTATAATTTATGTATATTGCCTTTAATGATTTTTTTGGTTAAGAAAGGAATTATAAAATAACACTCTTATTTGTACATTTAACAATAAAATAATGTAGCATAATAGAAATTAACGTCTTCTTAAATTTAATTGCACTTTATTATTTGAATCAACTGTTCAGCCTCACTTTTAGGTTAAGGTTCTTTCTATTATTGTTTCCCTTATTAGATTACTTTCACAATCACCTAATGTTAATTCTTTATATGCTTATCGTTATGGTAAAAATGCTACTTATCATCATTTTTTAATCTTTAGTTATGTTTGCTTTATTCTTTTGTCATCTCATGAACTAAAAAATTCCTTTACTTAATCATATCAATCTGTCTTTATGGGATACAATCTAATACATAAAAATTGTGTATATTATGACTTTGAATATAAGAAAACGCAAATGTTATTTAATTTTAATTTTTAAGAATTAATTTTTTCTCAATTAATAGAAAATCTTACACTTGTTACTTTTCTTAGTTTTGATATTTTAAATATTTATCATCATAAATTAAGTCATGCACAGGTATCATAACTAACAATATTGCCTATTGTTGATTTAGACCCACCAACGACTTTTGTTCCTTATGATATATAAGTTGCACAACAAGCTCTTTTGATAGTCTATACGATTTACTCATCCTTCGAGTTCGTAAGACTTTAACATGCTTTATTTATTGCTACTTTATCTTCTATTTCATTTCCAGCTTCTTGTACTTAAAAAATGAAGCATAAATGTTGACCAAAAAGTATGAGATAAAATATTCAAGCTCTTTAAGGTAATTATACATAGGATGTTGCTCCATGCTCACCTAAGGGTATATAGTTGATTGTAAATAGGTTTACTCAATCAAACTTAGGTTTAATAATGGTCTTGATTGTTTTAACTTTATGTTAGTTGCATTAGGTAATTGCTAAGAATATATGTGTGGATTATAAGAAATATTTTTTTTCCTATAGCTAAGATGACTATCATTTATATAATTCTTGCCATTACAGCCTCGCAAGGTTGGGCTCTCCCATTATATGAAAGTAAATTATCTTTATACATAATAATTTAAAAGAAGATATCGACATGAAACCTTTTTTGGGGGTTATCTTCTTTATCTATGATATAAGTGTTAAGCTAAGCTTTTCTTATAAAGCAATCTTCTTAAGCATGAATTGAGAAAGCAAACTGTTTGACCTTATTAGCAATAGTCAACTATAAATATTCATTTTCCATATGTAGAGTCCTTGATTTAAGACTTAATCTATATTGATTTGTATCCTATTTTGGTTTCCTTGATTTAAGAGCTAATTTAAACTCCTTCTTATATATAAAAATATCATTTTTTAGTAATGAAAGACAAGAGTAAAACAACTCTCCTTTTATATTTTGGCATGGTATCAGAGCAGTTACAATCCTAAATTTTACATGGTCAAAGACTCTTCTTCGAGCATCAGTAACAGTCAATCAAATATTACCCAAATTAACCTTGATGCCTCGTTACCATACATCTTTGATGCTTCTGACAACCTAGGGATAACGTTAGTAACCTGTCTCCTAAAAAAAGAAAATTATCCCATATGGCATCGTGCTATGACTAATGCGCTCCAAGCCAAAAACAAATTTGGCTTTGTAGATGGATCTATTACTCGTCTAAAATTTGGTTCAGAAGAAGAATTTGCATGGATCAAATGCATTTTAATGGTCCTTTCTTAGATATTCAATTCTCTTCATCCTACATTACATGATAGTGTGGCATTTTTTGTGGCAACATAAGAGTTATGAAGAGATTTAGATAAACGATTTTCATAAGGTAATGCTTCTCGAATTCATCAATTGAAAATTGAGATGATGAATACCTTGGAAAAGAGAATGACTATCTCAGCATATTACACCAAGTTAAAGGGCATTTAGGATGAACTCAGCACTTATTTACAAATCCCATCATGTATTTGCGGTTCAGCAAAGGCACTTTACTGCATAAAGAGAAAAAGAAAAAATGCATCAATTTTTAATGGATTTAAATGAAAATTACAAAACCAAGTCCCTTGCCTTCTTTATCTCATGTTTGTGCACAGGTAGCTCAAAAAGATCGACAATAATTAATATTGGACTCGCTATTGTCTTCTATTAATGCAACAACATTCTTAACAAATAGTTTCAACAAATACAAAAACAATCGCAAATCTACAAGTAATCATGACATCTCCAAGCTATTTAGTGACCATTGTAAAAAGACGAGGCTCTCCAAAGAAACTTGTTGTGAAATACATGGCTATCTAGAATGGTGGGACAAAGGGAAGAAATCATCAAAGCAAAAGATAACTAACAATATGTACCACATAGAGAAAACTAAGGGTAACAATACCATCCCAATAGTTGGATTGATGAATGAACAACATGCGCTACTTATTCTATGCTCAACCTTGACAAAAGTCATGCCTCTACAGCTAACTTTATGGGTACAACCAACTTTGCGGGCAATGCAATTTTTCTACCCAATAATGAAAGCGAATAGGTCTTGGATCCAGGTGCCTCTGGCCATATAGCATTTTAAGAAAACTTCATTTCTTCGCACACAGCTAATCCTAATTTCATGCCAATAAAAATTCTAGATGGATACTTTGTTCCAGCAAAGTCATCTGGACATGTTTCCTTTACTTCTCTCATTACTTTAAAAGATGTCCTTCACATGCCATCATTTTCTTGCAATCTTATTTCTATCAGTAAATTAACTAAAACGTTAAATTGCGTTGCTCATTTTTTTGTTTCCTTCCTTATGTGTTTTACAAGACCTACCCACAAGGAAGGGGTGAATTGCGAGATGGTTTTTATTACTTTCAGGCACTCAAAATTCTTATAGCAATAACCAGTATTACTTCTGATTTGCGTATTACTCTATGACATCAACGTCTTGGACACTTATCTTTTGATGGGCCATCTCTTCTCAAGGATTTAGGTTTGTTTTCTTTTAAGTCTTTTAATAAATGTCATGACCATTGCCATAGAGCTAAAAAGCTCGACCTTCTTTTCGTGTTAGTGCTATCAAAACACTTGAACCTTTTGAGTTAATTCATTGTGATGTCTGGGGGCCATATCAAACTCCATCTTTATCTGGGGCTCATTATTTTTAAGTATTATAGATGATTACACTAGAACTACTTGGGTTTATTGATGCAAACTAAATCAAAAGTTTACACTAGGTTGGTTTCCTTCACGGCCATGACAGTTCAACAATTTGGAAAACTAGTTAAAACCATTCGTAGTGATAATGAGACTGAATTTACTAATCATATACTTCACTTATATTGTCAATAGCATGAGATCTTAACTCAATTTTCTTATGTTTCTACACCCTAACAAAATGGAGTTATAGAACATAAACATAGACATGTTCTTAATGTTGCAAGAGCCTTACGATTCTAAGCCGATTTACCCATCAAGTTTTAGGAGGAATGCATTCTAACAACTATGTATCTAATTAATTATACTCTTACCCCCTTTTGTCTGACCAAAGTCCATATGAGCTTCTATTTTCTACTCACATCTTCGAGTGTTTAGATGCCTTTGTTATGCATCTATTTTGCCTTGGTTAAAAGACAAATTTTTTGAATGTGCCACATCATGTCTCTTTATTAGATATCCCCATTGTCCAGAAAGATACAAAGTCTATGACTTACATAGACATAAAAGTTTTATCTCCAGAGATGTTGTGTTTTATGAACACATCTTTCCTTACCACCACAAGCCTCTCCCACCGCATTCATCCTCCTCTCAATCCACCAATGTACCTATACCTCTACTTGTTCTTGAGCATGACTCCATTGAACTTATTCCCCATACAACCTTTGAACATATAGACCCACCTTTTCCAAACATAAGTCATACAGTTCCTACTGACCTTAATATACTTACCTTACCTACAGATACATCTGTCACTTCTACTACCATTCAACCTCCTATGCCACCAACCACACTCCCCTCATGCACTACAAAATTGCCATCTTGCTTCCATGACTTTCATGTTGAGTTGCTAAAGACATATGCATCTCGGTTCACCTTTTTTAATCATGCGTCCTCAGGTATGTCTTATCCACCATCCCACTTTCTTTCATACTCTAATTTCATTTCTTCCTATGCTAGTTTTTTGGCAGCCATCACTCAACATGATGAGCCAAAATCCTATACATAGGCCATTAAAGATTTTCACTGGCGAGAAGCAATGCAAAAAGAATTAGAGGAACTTGAATAAAATCATATATGGACTTTGGAGCCTTTACCGCTTAACAAGAAACCCAGTGGTTCCAAATGGGTTTACAAGTCAAAATACCATTATAATGGAACAATTGAGTGATACAAAGCTTGTTTGGTGGACAAGGGTTACACATAAGTTGAAGGACTCAACTATACTGAAACTTTTGCTTCAGTTGCAAAACTTACCACGATCCTAACTTTATTGGTAGTAGCAACAGCCAAATCCTGGGAATTACACCAACTTGATGTTCATAATGCTTTCTTACACGGAGATCTTGATGAGGAGGTGTACATGACACCACCACCTGGATATTTGTCTTCCACTGACAATCATGTTTGTCACCTTCGCAAACCTCTTTATGATCTGAAGCAAGCATCACGCTAATTCCTTCAATTTGGGTTTACTCAATCAAAGACAGATACTTCCCTCATTATCTATTGTCAAGGTAATTCCTTCACTAAGTTGCTTGTATATGTGGATGATGTTAGCAACAATAATGCAGATATTAAAGCACTTATGAATTATCTAGATGCTAGCAACAATAGTGCACATACTAAAGCACTTCAGGATTATCTGGATGCTTGGTTTCACATTAAAGATCTTGGTCTTCTAAAATACTTCCTTGGCTTTAAGGTGTCTCGATCTTCTAATGGCATAGTCTTATCTCAATGCAAATATGCATTAGATATTTTGCAAGAGGCAGGTCTCCTTAATAACAAACCTTTAAATTTTCCTATAGAACATAATCACAAACTGGCCTTGGATGATAATGCTATATTTGATAATCCAGGGGCCTATCAATGTCTTGTTGGACGACTCATTTACTTGACAATCACTCGACTAGATATCTGTTACTTAGTTCATATTCTCTCTTAATTCATGCATCAACCTCGTCATGGCCGTTAGGTAACAGCTATTTATGTCCTAAGATACCTTAAATTTGCCCCTGGACAAAGGAAATTTATACCATCAAAATCTGATCTTTAACTTCATGCTTATTGTGACTCCGATTGGGCTAGTTGTCTAGTTACTTGATGTTCACTTACTGATTACTTTATTCTTTTGGTTGTTCTCCGATTTCTTGGAGACCTGAGAAACAAACTATTATTTCCCGCTCTTCTGCTGAAGCTGAATATTGTTTTGTGGCAACTACCGCTTGTGAACTTATTTGGCTTTGCACTTTACTAAATGATTTGTTGATTCCTATTTCTTCATCTCCTCAATTATATTGTGACAATTGTGTTTCCATTCACATTGCTGCCAATCCCATGCATCATGAACGCATAAAATATATTGAGATCGACTGTTACTTTATTTGAGACTATATCAAATCAGGATCCATTGCTACCGCATACATTCCTTCTAAACTCCATCTTGCTAACCTCTTCACCAAAGCTCTCGGTTCTCATCAATTTTCATCTCTAGTCGGCAAGTTGGGCATTCACAACCTCCATGCTCCGACTTGAGGGGGTGTATTAGCAATAGTCAACTGTAAATATTCAATTTCCATATTTAACGTCCTTGATTTATGGCTTAATCTGTATTGATTTGTATCCTATTTTAGTTTCCTTGATTTAAGAGCTAATTCAAGCTCCTTCTTATATATAAGAATATCATTTATCAGTATTGAAAAACAAGGCAAACCTTATCTCAATTAGAGTTTGCGCAAAGTCACTATGACCACTCCTTTCATTATATCACTTGGATGGAGTTGTTCTTGTTTTAAACAATCAATTATGATTCACTTATTCTATCATTAAGGAGTTGTTCTTGTTTTAAACAATCAATTATGATTCACTTATTCTATCATTAAGCAATCAATATTTATGAGATGATATATGATTCTTAAATATTCCTTATTCCATCATATCTTAGAAAAGCAAGAAATAAATTTTATTTTTACTGTCATCCACATCATGCTCTATCTTTCTATTGTTTTAAGATTATTTGGCGTTTCCACAATCTCACTGGGCTTCTCTCTATGCTAATAATAGTACTATTATGCAAATCACTATTAATCATGTTTATCATGAACATACTAAATATAAGTTGACCGTCATTATATTCGTGAAGTTGTGACTAATCATCATGTTTATCTTCTTTATGTTTTCACGATCCTATGCAGATATATTCACCAAAATTGTTTCAAACGAGAAGCATAAATTTTTTATTGACAAATTAATGTTTCTTAATCGATCAACGTCAATTTAGGGAGGATGTTACCGTAAATATCTTGTGTTCAGCTTTTATTTTGTATCTACCGTTATCATTTTTAGCTATCTATTCTCGTTTAATTAATCAACTATTTGTATTATAGTAAAGAGAGGCAATCTGTCATAAATCGTTTTGTAAATTCGTTTGTATATAAAAAGAGTAAAAGTGAAAAGGACAGCAAAGTCCATTTACCTACATGTTATTCTCACTCTTACAAGTATACAAATTGGAAATTCCATCCAGCGAGTTGTCAGCTTATGAAATCAGCCAACCGGTCAAGAGTGATGAAAAGCTAATTGATTCCCATTCTTCGTTTTGGTCCTAACATAAGACGAGAATGATCATCGGACCGCAATATTAACATGTGAGTAGTTTTGGCTTTTATAGCGTCCAACATGCAACATTCGAACCTCTAAACAAAATCACGTTGCATTGAAGTCGGCAGTGCAATTGCGTCCATTGAACTCTCCATATGAGACATGTGCATGCAAGCGCCTCAATGCCTCAGTTATGGTGAAATTACCGAATGTGGCCACTCCACTCCACTATTCTGTACCAGCCACTTTTTTTCTTGGATTAACAAGAACATGACTTAAAACAATGTGGCATTCATGAGATCCGCGACATTTAGAAAGCCATCAGATACTATATATGAGTTTCATGCTTCAAATCAAAAGATTTCACCATGACCATTCCATAGGCATTAAAGAAGAACGACTACGGACATTTCGCTGAAGAACAATTGTATGTGTTAGCATAGTAAGCGCGCCTATGAATTTATTATTGCTGAACAATGACAAACAACAACTTAGAATTAATTTTGATGGCACATTTCTGTCATAAGTTCAGGTTCCATGTGATCCTTGCTAGTAGATCTCTAAACTAATCCCGGAATCTTCTTGACATAACTCAAGTCACGTTCATCTCGATATTATTCTCACCCATGTCAGTGAAATATACACGCTGAGATTTAAGATCTTTCACGATCTTCCAATAACTAAGCAGATCTTTACGTCTGCTACCTTGATAATCATTTTTCGTATAGTTTGTCAGTGTTTGGACCATTTTCCCAAATTAATCTGTTTGCATTTTATCTCAATAAGCATATGAGAGTGGATATAGTGTTCGAGTGTAACTATAAAAATTAATTGTACTAATCAATCATGTAAGATACGACATGAACATTGTTCTATCAGTAGTTATCAGTTCACCAACACTAGCTATATAGGACGCTTTTTCCACATGGAAAGCCCAGAAGTATACGTTTTATGAGACTGAGTCGATGAAGATTTTCCTTACGCATGTGGGAATTTCAACGAACGTAAAAGGAAGGGACGAACATGAAGCAAGACCGTGCTAAAAAATGGATCATCGTTGAATTAATGTGATTAGTTGAAGACAATTTCATTTATAAATAACGTCGTAAAAAGCATACTTGTGTTATTAGTCAATTGAACAAAAATTATTTACAAATTTTTGCTTTGGTTCACAAGATAAGAGACTTGCACAAATCCTAAAATTTACAAAACTCTTTCTACACTTTTTTAATTGATTTCAAAATTCTCTTATTCAACTTTTATCTTTATCAAAAATCATCTCTTAGAAAGGAAAGGTTGTGTATAATTGATAACTTTCTCCTAACCCTCGCAAAACAAAAAATCTTGTGTATTAAAACAACCTCTTTTTTAACGGTCGCAAGTTTTAACATTCTTAATTATAACTTTTTATATTATTATTTTATTTTGTGTGTTTATCCAATATTACTTGTCAAATTTATAGGCAATCATAACGACGTTCAATTTGAAAATTGGCTGTTAGTATTATAGTCTATATCATAGAATAAGTCAGAAATACTGTTTATTTTATAATTTTCTTATCAGTACAAGAGATAGAACTTAAATTCCATTATTATGTTAAACAGACAATTTAGTAATTAAGTGACGCTGCCAGAAGAACCGGTTTTGGAGACCCATACCAGTTTTTTGGTTTAAAATTAACCCTTAAGTACTCAGTATATAACACTTAAGTACTTAATAACACTTATAACATTCTTATTTTCCTCAGTAATTACTCTGGGTTTATAGATATCTTGTATTTCCTTTCATTTAGGAGCCCAACTACAATTATAATATTTTTGTACATAGTTTATTCTACTTATTCATCTTGCTATATAAACTTTTTTATGCTCAACTAAAGAAAATTGTACTAATACCTCCATATTTAGGTAGATATCTTGGATGTTTATTAAAAAAAAAGAGATATTTTTTTATTTTGAAAATATGAAAGATCTTGATCAACAGTTTCTAAGTAATTTGATGGCTTAAAATTATTTACTCTTTATAGTATTCTTAGTCATTTTTATTCATAAATTCTAATGTTTATACATCAATTAATTTTTTATATACAATTCTATGAATATTTTAAACATACATTTGATATTGTTGCAAAAATTGAATATTGTTAATCACATATTTCAACAAGAAATGCTTTCACTTACTATACTTCTCTACAGTTCACTTGTAACATTTCTACTAGACATTATTTAATTTTCACATATTCAATATGTCGATTAGTGAAATGATTCATCTTCCAACTTTTTTATTAAATTTACAACAAATATTTTTTCAACAGCTTTTTTATTAAATTTACCAATGACTATTTTCTCAACTCTAAACGATTCATAAGAAAAAAGTGTTATTGGAATCGAAAACAAAATTCTTCAACTTAGTTGAAATTAGTTTTGAGTTCTATGATTATTATTTTCTATATTTTATTCACTACTTATATTGATAAGATTTGTGCTAGGATTATAAATGCGTTAACTGAATTTGACTTTAGCTCTTTCTTACACAACTTTAGGATTGGGAGACGAGTAACTTGCTTCCTATGTAAGTGTCAGCGAACTGAAAGTAACTTAGTTGGCCATTGATTTTATAATTTAGCTTATGAATCAGATTTTTGAAAGAAAGCATTTGACAATTTTCACTGATGATGGAACAAATGTACCCTGAACACTCTTCCTTGCTCCGAATTCCAAGTCCTTCCTAACGTCGACAGGCCGACTTGTGCCACCAATCTCGCCAGAAAATCTTCAAACTATCCCATTACCATGTGAATTGACCATTACGTTATGGCTTCAATAGTTAATAGAAGTTTCAGTATCCAAGTAATTAAGTTCACTACGTAGAAACAAAGACCCAGGTTTTAGTTAAAGTGACAAAATTAACGTCCTTGTCAATCGAGAATTGAAGCCACAGGGATATTAAAGGTGTGTTTCTAGGATTAGGGACCGTTTTCAACCGCGAACACAAATTGCGATAACTAGTCAAAGAGGAACCACAGAGTGAGGGTTCGAAATCTGTGAAATATTGCAACGATAACGAGACAACACGTGCCCTTCTCACGTCGTGACCTGAAATGTGGAAGAGCATGGGAGTATTTAATCCAACTGGTCAACATTGTCATGCAGGCTCCTAGTTGCTGCGAAAATTTTGCATATAGTTCCAAACATCGAGTAATCCTCTTGGCTCTTGCTTGCTTGGAGCTAACTAGACATGAACGTATGGTTTTTTTTTTTGTTTTTGGGCTAAATCTCAATATTTGTACGAGGGGTTTTTAAGTTGCCGTTTGAGACTGCTGTAAGAATTCAAGTGACAAGAAGTAAAAAGATAACGTGGGCTTGCGTGCTGAGACTGACACGATTTGGCCCGTATGGCTGAAAAACATCTTAAGCCACTTAAACACGACCCCAGTTTGGGAACACTCAGAGAAAGACAGTATGGCGTATCTCTATAACAAGATTCCTATCTCTCTTTCAAAACCCTATTTAATAACAAGCTCTATAGCCCACTGCTTTCTCCCATGCACATGTCTTCTTTGCCACCATCACCGCTTCCCTAGTCCTCTTTCGCATTTTCTCTCTGCCTACTTGCTCATGCCTACCTTCCCATTTTGTCTCTAAAATCTGTCCACCTCGTTAGGCTCTTTTACCCTTGTTTTTATATAACTCTCATTTTTTGTTTCTCTCTGACAACCCACTTCACCATTTTGTCTCTCAAGCATAAGCTTAGCTACAGCTGCTGCTTAGTTCCTTTCCATTTCGGTTAACATAACTGACAGTTTTTTCTTTTTAATAGTCTACCAATAATGTCAAGCCGAAGATCTCGTTCAAGGCAGTCAGGCGTTCCGAGGATTACTGATGATCAGATCAACGATCTTGTGTCCAAGTTGCAACAACTTATTCCTGAGATTCGCAATAGGCGCTCCGACAAGGTATATAGTTTGATCTTTTTCTCTCTTTCTCATTCTCTCTTTATATCTTTCTCCATTCCATATTTGTGTGGCCTTCATTCAATATAGTAGATAAGTCGTATAATTCCACAGCCTCATTTATTTTCTTGTAGCACATTTAGCTACTACAACTTGAGGTGTGGGACTCTGTTGTTCCCTAGCTATTAACTGTTAGAGAGAGAGAGAGACAGAGTTTCTTATGCTTATATATGCTTAATTACGCTCAAGGTTACTTCAGTCTTCAGCTAAATCCCTAAAGTCACTAATGTTCTTTGACTTGCTTATCCTGAACAGGTTTCGGCATCAAATGTGCTGCAGGAGACTTGCAACTATATTAGGAACTTGCACAGGGAAGTGGATGATCTTAGCGACCGATTATCAGAACTTTTGGCTTCAACTGACTCCAACAGTGTTCAAGCAGCCATAATTAGGAGTTTACTTATGTAATATAGAGTACTATTCACCCACCTTTCGTCTTGGCACTTCTTTCTCCACCGCTAATTCTATATATATTAGGGAGGCCAGGACAAGGGTTTAGCATGGTCTTGTACCGTTAAGTTACCCTTTTAAAAACACTACTTACAATAGTAATTATTAATCCATGTAATAAAAAGGGGTACATGTGCCTGTACTTTTCATCAAATTTGCTCTACGGTTTTAAAGCCAGCATATTTAATGCTATCGTTGAATATATTCAATTTATATTAAGTGATGATTGTGATGGCTATGCTGCATATAAGCTGCATTTTGTCTAATCGTCAAATTAAGAGGCTTCCCTACTGCGATTTGAGACTCATTTACTTTTGCTAATCTTTCTATTAAACCTCAGAATTGGTGGACCCGAAATTGTCAATCTTTGAAAATGACAGCCGATATGCTAACACGTGACTTTGCCCCACACTCTTCTCTGCCTGAATGAGGCCGTCATATTAATTTATATTTTTGCATTTTTCTTTATAATTACGATAGTTTTTGGGCAAATTGTAGGTGATAATGTGAGAAAAATGCATGTAGTCAGGAGAAATATAGCGAGAGGAATTAACTTGGATGTTGTATTTCATAGCAAAGTGTAAATATTCTTCATTAAAACTTAAATCTTGGTCGTGAATTCACTTAAAACTTAAAATTTTGATGATGAACTTAATTCTTGTGTCTTTCCCACGTTTATTTCAAGTTTAGATGCTTAGTTTCAAGATCTTATACAGGTGTTTAGGATTTTTCTGGAATGCACTGAATTCACTTTTTAGAAAGGATAATACTAATAGATGAATTATTGAAGTAAGCAACAAGATAATCAGCATGCATGCATGCTTGCATGCCGTGGTAATCACCTTCAGCCAATACTTGCCCACATTGGATAGATGTTGAAAGGCCTAACTTACCCTCAAAATTTAACTTGAGAGAGAAGATTTGTACATTATTATAAATGATTGAATACATTCATATTTGTCCGATATGAGATTCTTGACATACCTCTTTAGCTTAAAATAGGGTTAGATATCTGTTAGACATATTGAACAAAAGAACAGAATCGAATATCCTCCCAAATTATCGAATATCCTTCTAAATTATCGAGCCAAACAAGTTCTAATACTATAGTAAAAAATCTAATTAATCTAAAAAGTTAGCTTAAAAGAGAGATTTGTATAGTATTATAAATGGTTAAATGCAGTGCTGCCCTCAGGAATACTCTTAACAATAGATATATCATTATCATGCAATGGGCTCACAGGAATTTCATGTAAATTCTACGTCCCATTCAAGTTCCAAGAAAAGAGGTGAAAGGCTGAATTGCCGTAGACATTTTACATGTTATCGCGCCATTTGTCGGTTTTCAGTAAGGTAGATAGGCCCGAATTAGGGGGAGGAGTAGTAACTATGGACTTCAGGCGGCCGCCATTCTACGACAAAAGACATGCAAAGACGAAAATATCGTGGTCTTTGACTATGTGATAATTAGTGTGTTGGACATGCTGTATGCTAGGCAGCTTTATTTTCTTCTTTGTTTCTTGGGTGATAAAAATAGAGAGATAGAGAGAGAGAGTAAAGTAATCCGTAAGAATATTGCATTTATCACGTATATTTACACTTATTTAGACCCATTTACCTGAATTACGTTCATGTCATAACTTTGGACTCGCGGAACCTTATAAGAATCAACACAATCATTGTTAATTAAGTTGATACATTGTACATTTCTTCGATGGTTGATGAAGAGTTTTGAAAATGGAAGGCATGTATAGTCAAGAAAATGGCGACTTATCACATAAAACTAAATATTACATAAATAAGGCATTACCAACTACTTCCGGCCCAATAAAGCACCCAAAATAGCTGCCAGGTGCTAAAGAGGGTCCGGAAAGAGCTATAATTTTGTTTCTCACGGATGGCCCTCATCCGCAGCCCCGTGGGTGCCAGCTAAGATTAAAAATTAATAAAAAAATGATAAGATAATTTCGTTGTTAAGTTATAGATGATGTACAAAATAGTAATTGGCAAGATAATTAAGAATAAATGTATTAAGTAGTTAAAATAGCATTGTATGAAGAAATTATGTTAATGTCATTTGTTTTTTTTTTTGGTAGGAGTATTATGGTTCAAGTAAGATGCATTAGAATTGTTTTTTTAATCATAATCATGTATTATAATTGTAAGTTTTAAATGGAAAGATGTTTGCACTAGTTATAATGATTTTGGTATACATAGACGGAGCTAGTTGGGGCTTAGTGGTACACTAGGCTTCTCAAAATTTAAAAAAAATAAATATTTTTTTTATTTTTAATTAATATATACAATGATGGAGTTATTTGGAGCTTAATGGTGCACTGGGCCCTCAAAAATTTAAAAAATTAAATATTTGGATCCTTCTATTTTAAATTT